>CM053028.1:16694194-16736164 GCA_028564925.1 Lithobates sylvaticus
CTGGTTGGATGCTGCTGTCCCATGTGACTCTGGCAGCCATCTTCAGGCAGAGTCTATTTAGGCTCCTGGGCTTGGCACGCATTTCACAATTTGGGCAGTGTTGGGACGGGTCAACCTTCTGTCAGGGACATTGATTAGTGGTAGGGAGAGGTTCCAGATGAGTAGGGAAAGGATAGGGACATGCCATCGTTCCTGGAAGCCCCCCTATTTGGGCACAGACTGACCAGGCTACAATCCACCCCTCAAGGCAGTCGGCACACCTGAGACCTGCTCTGCTACCTATCATTGTTACATCCGGTGAGTGTTCCCGGTCAGGTGCCTTCCCACCAGGCTTGTTGTGAACTTTAACGGTAATACAAGTTCAATTTCTGCAACTGAACCTTGAGTGGTTACTGCCGCTGCACCATGCTACACACCCCCCCCCCCCCCACACACATGCCTCCCTAAGGGAGGGGGTGCTCCCATAACACAAAGAACAGGACAAGTGGCCTGATAGCGGTACCTGTGAATTAAATTGTATGGCAACATTCTTGGCCCTGTCTACACGAAGATGTCTAAAATATCACCTTTTTTTTAATGGAACCATCATAGCTCTGAAGGAATCCAATTTTTATTTCCATCCAATCCTGAGATTTACACATGTAGAACCCCCTGTGAGTGTAAAGCTTGCATAATGGTGTAAATTTGCCGTCCCCTCAAAATAACTTAAACACACAGCCATTAATGTCTAAACCGCTGGCAACAAAAGTGAGTACACCCCTAAGTGAAAATGTCCAAATTGGGCCCAATTAGTCAGTTTTCCCCCGGTGTCATGTGACTCTTTAGTGTTACAAGGTCTCAGGTGTGAATGTGGAGCAGGTGTGTTAAATTTGGAGTTATCACTCTCACTCTCTCATACTGGTCACTGGAAGTTCAACATGGCACCTCATGGCAAAGAACTCTCTGAGGATCGTAAAAAAATAATTGTTGCTCTACATAAAGATGGCCTAGGCTATAAGAAGATTGCCAAGACCCTGAAACTGAGCTGCAGCACGGTGGCCAAGACCATACAGGGGTTTACCAGGACAGGTTCCACTCAGAACAGAAGTGAGTGCACGTGCTCAGCATCATATCCAGAGTTTGTCTTTGGGAAATAGACGTATGAGTGCTGCCAGCATTGCTGCAGAGGTTGAAGGGGTGGGGGTGTAAAGACCATACGCCGCACACTGCATTGAATTGGTCTCAATGGCTGTAGTCCCAGAAGGAAGCCTCTTCTAAAGATGATGCACAAGAAAGCCTGCAAACAGTTTGCTTAAAACAAGCAGACTAAGGACATGGATTACTGGAACCATGTCCTGTGGTCTGATGAGACCAAGATAAACTTATTTGGTGTCAGATGGTGACAAGCGTGTGTGGCGGCAACCAGGTGAGGAGGACAAAGACAAGTGTGTCTTGTCTACAGTCAAGCATGGTGGTGGGAGTGTCATGGTCTGGGGTTACATGAGTGCTGCCGGCACTGGGAAGCTACAGATCATTGAGGGAACCAGGGGCGTAACTAGAAATCATAGGGCCCCATAGCAAAATGTTGTATGGGCCCCCGCCCCCTGCAAATAGACCCCCCCCCCCGCCCCCTGCAAATAGCCCCCCCACGAAAAAAATGAACTAATGCCACCGAACAACAGATTTCCACACTCATGTGGCACAGTACCCAGGCAACAGCTTATATTAATTTTGAACAACAAAGTATGCAATATACTGTATGCAGCCCCTGAAGGACACACATTGCTGATCTCCATGCCTTCTAACCAATTTATGTTCTGTTATATAAAATGAAATAGTTCAACTCACCATAATGCAGAATCAGTGGGAGCCCAGAGCGTGTGCCACTTGCCACCATCACCGGCCACCAGATGCAGATTGTCAATTGTCACACGTTGCAGAATGTCACCTGCCACACATAATGGATTGTCACTTGCCATGTCACCTGCCACACATTACTGATGGTCACTTGCCACGTCCCGGGTTGTCACTTGCCACGTCACTTGCCACACATTACAAATTGTCACTTGCCATGTCACGGATTTTCACTTGCCACGTCACCTGCCACACATTATGGATTGTCACTTGCCACGTCCTGGATCGTCACTTGCCACACATTACGGATTGTCACTTGCCACATCACCTGCCACACGTTGCGGATTGTCCACTTGCCACGTTGCCTGCCACCAGATGCAGATTGTCACTTGTCACATGTTGCGGAATGTCACCTGCCACATGTTGCGGATTGTCCACTTACCACATCACGGATTGTCACTTGCCACGTCACCTGCCACACATTATGGATTGTCACTTGCCACGTCCCGGGTTATCACTTGCCCCGTCACCTGCCACATTACAGATTGTCATGTCACGGATTGTCACTTGCCACGTCGCCTGCCACACATTACGGGTTGTCACTTGCCACGTCGCCTGCCACACAGTACGGGTTGTCACTTGCCACGTCACCTGCCACACATTATGGGTTGTCACTTGCCACGTCGCCTGCCACACATTACGGGTTGTCACTTGCCACTTCGCCTGCCACACATTACGGGTTGTCACTTGCCACGTCGCCTGCCACACATTAGGGGTTGTCACTTGCCACGTCACCTGCCACACATTACGGGTTGTCACTTGCCACGTCGCCTGCCACACATTACGGGTTGTCACTTGCCACGTCACCTGCCACACATTACGTGTTGTCACTTGCCACGTCGCCTGCCACACATTACGTGTTGTCACTTGCCACGTCGCCTGCCACACATTACGGGTTGTCACTTGTCACTTCGCCTGCCACACATTACGGGTTGTCACTTGCCACGTCGCCTGCCACACATTACGGGTGGTCACTTGCCACGTCACCTGCCACACATTACGGGTTGACACTTGCCACGTCGCCTGCCACACAGTACGGGTTGTCACTTGCCACGTCACCTGCCACACATTACGGGTTGTCACTTGCCACGTCGCCTGCCACACATTAGGGGTTGTCAATTGCCACGTCACCTGGCACACATTACGGGTTGTCACTTGCCACGTCGCCTGCCCCACATTACGGGTTGTCACTTGCCATGTCGCCTGCCACACATTACGGGTTGTCACTTGCCACGTCCCCTGCCACACATTACGGGTTGTCACTTGCCATGTCGCCTGCCACACATTATGGGTTGTCACTTGCCACGTCGCCTGCCACACATTATGGGTTGTCACCTGCCACAGCGTTACGGATTGTCACTTGCAGCAGGTTAGCAGTCAGGCAGGAGAGGTAATGTCATCTCTCTGCTTCCCGGCTGACTGCACAGTGAAGGGGGAACTTCACTGCAGGGATGCAGGGCGGGCACCAGGCGGTGAGAGATGATGTCATCTCTCTGCTCCCCCCGCCCCAGATCCCTGATTGGCCAGACAGCTCACGTCCACAGACCTGCCCGCTCTCACCCGCGGGGCCGCCGGAGCCACCCGCGGGCCCGCGGAGCCACCTGCGGTGCCGCCCGCGGACCCCCGGAGCCACCCGCGGACCCGCCTGAGCCACCCGCGGACCCGCCTGAGCCACCCGCGGGCCCGCGGAGCCCCCCGCGGACCCCCGGAGCCACCCGCGGACCCGCCTTAGCCACCCGCGGTGCCGCCCGCGGACCCACCTTAGCCACCCCCGGTGCCGCCCGCGGACCCCCGGAGCCACCCGCAGACCCCCGGAGCCACCCGCGGCGCCTGTCCTCAAGGGCCCCACTGGGCTGCGGGCCCCATAGCGGCTGCATGTGCCGCTATGGCGGTAGTTCCGCCACTGTCTGTGGGGCATCCTAAAAATGGAAGGTGGAGAAGCGCAAGGTCTCTAACATCCACCAGCTCTGTGATGTCATCATGGAGGAGGGGAAGAGGACTTCAGTGGCAACCTGTGAAGCTCTGGTGATCTCCATGCCCAAGAGGGTTAAGGCAGTGCTGGAAAATAATGGTGGCCACACAAAATATTGACACTTTGGACCCAATTTGGGCATTTTCACTTAGGGGTGTACTCACTTTTGTTGCCAGGCTGTGTGTTGAGTTATTTTGAGGGGACAGCAAATTTACACTGTTATACAAGCTGTACACTCACTACTTTACATTGTAGCAAAGTGTCATTTCTTCAATGTTGTCACATGAAAGGAAATAATCAAATAGTTACAAAAATGTGAGGGGTGTACTCACTTTTGTGAGATACTATTTAAAACTCAGGTTATTGTAGCCTCCAACACAATTACTAGGGACACCCAAGCAGCAGGCAGAAGCAAATAATTAGGGTAGGGTGGCTACTCACAGCTCTTCCAGGCAGCACAGCCCTCTCTGACATGGCAGGAGATCTGATTTTTTTTTTCGTGTCTTGTCCCTCCCTCAACCTGGCACTGTCCAATGGAAAGAGGCAGCAGACTGATGAGCTCATTACTCAGTCCTTCTGCTCTCTCCCAGGGCTGGACTGGGACAGAAATTTGGCCCTGGACTTCATCCAGACCGGTCCACTTACATTTTGAGAGTCCCATCAGCAGCCCCCTTACATCAGAGTCCCATCACCAGCCCCCTTACATCAGAGTCCCATCACCAGCTCCTTATATCAGAGTGTCCCCCTCCCACGTGTACTCACAGTTCTGAAGGCAGCTTCTCTTCTTCCTCTCTCCAGTCATGTGATAAGTGACAAGTGATAAGGGGAGAGAGGAAGGAAAGTCTGCCGGCTGTCTATCTCCCCCTGCAGGCTGGAGGGAGCAGGAAGCCTAATGCTCTCTCCAGCATATGACGGAAGCTGCTCCTCCTGACAGGAGTGAAATCGCAATCACTCACTGTCAGAGAGGAGCAGCTCCAGGACTGCACCTGACTGGCCCACTGAGCCATCGGCCCACCGGGAAACTCCCGGTAGTCCCGATGGCCAGTACATGCCTGCTCTCTCCTCCTCTCAACATGCTCCTAGTTAGCATATTAGCAATTTAGCACAATTGACTGGCTCTTTGTTCTGCTTCTTCCTATACTAGTCTGAGCTCTGGTGTACATGGATTGCAAGAGGCTGATGCCAAGCCAAACCTTGCATTTAACCACCTGATTGCTGGGCACTTAAACCCCCCTCGTGACCAGACCAATTTTCAGCTTTCGGCGCTGATGCACTTGGAATGACAATTGCGCGGTCATACAACACTGTACCCAAATGAAGATATAGAGCTTTCTTTTGGTGGTATTTAATCACAGCTGGGTTTTTATTTTTTGCTAAACAAACAAAAAAAGATGGAAAATTAAAAAAAAAAAAAAAAAATCATGTTTAATAGTTTGTTATAAAATTTTGCAAACAGGTAATTTTTCTGCTTAATTAATATGCACTGATGAGGCGGCACTGGTGGGCACTGATAGGCTGCACTGGTGGGCACTGATAGGCTGCACTGGTGGGCACTAATAGGCTGCACTGGTGGGCACTGATAGGCTGCACTGGTGGGGACAGATAAGTCGGTACTGATGGGCACAGCAAAGATGGCACTGATGGGCACGGATGGGTGGCACGGATGGGTGGCACCGATGGGCACTGATGGATGGCACTGATAGATGTCACTTATGGATGGCACTGATAGATGGCACTGATAGGTGGCACTGATAGAAGGCACTGATGGGCACTGATAGGTGGCACTGATGGGCACTGGTAGGGGACACTGATGAGCACTGGTAGGTGACACTGATGAGCACTGGTAGGTGACACTGATGTGCAGCACTGATGTGCAGCACTGGCACTGGCACTGTGGGCACTGACAGATGGCACTGTGGGCACTGACAGATGGCACTGTGGGCACTGACAGGTGGAGCTAGTGGGCACTGGTAGGCGGCACTTTTATTAGCCAATGGTGGGCACCATGGACCCTGGGCATATTGCAGTGAGAGGGACTGATGTCCCTCTCACTGCCGCCAGTGATCGGCTTTTTTTTTTTCTCCTCACGCTGGCAGCGCGAGCAGGAAAAAAAGCCGATTACCGGCTCTGTTATTATCACATGTTCAGCTGTCATTGGCTGACAGCTGATCACGTGGTAAGGGGTCGGGATCGACCCCTTACTCGGATCTGTGATCCAGCGAGTCTCACAGACTCGCGGATCACAGAGCGCGCGCGCGCGCCCTTCAGGGGGCGCGCAGGCAGCTCGTGGCCGGGACGACGTCAGTAGACGTCGTCCCGGCATATTAGATCCGCGCTGTAGCCGTCATTCGGCTATAGCGCGGATCTCAGGTGGTTAAAAAAAATAATAATACATTTCATATGAATAATATGATATATTAATGAACACAAAGCTGCATTCATTTGTGTCTTTTATGTCTGCAGTAAAGTTCTGTTTTATGTCTTGGGGCTCCTTTCTTTGTGTTGGGTCCTGGCATGGGCCTGCAGTGTGAGAAGTGCCAGTTCTTTAGTGAAGGGCCCGTTGCTGGGTGGTGCTCCGAGCCTTGCCAAGCTTCTGCTGTACAAGTGACATTCAGGCCCTGGAAGTGGGACTCGCCATTCCTGTGTATACAGCTGTTTCTTGTCATTGTGCGGGAGATGAATTAGGACTCCTCCTTTTACTGTGTTCACAATGTCTGGAGGATGACGGGTCTGAATCATGCAGATTCTGTCGTTTGTGCTGTGCCCAGGATGGTGCCAGCCTCTCCCACTAGCAGGACAAACTGACCATGGGCTACCAATCTGATATGCTGGATATCCCGGGATCACAGATCCATTATATATACATACCAATGTAAAGTTTATCTAAATGTAACCAATAATCAATGTAAAGTGTAACCAACATGCTCCGATGAATAACACCTATAGGAACTTTTTTACTTGGCCAGAGGGTAGCTCCATTCTTTAAAAAAATCAACTCTGGGCCTTCCTGGATCATCGCACCACTTCCAACTTTTTGATTGGACTATTAATGAGCATCACTCAACAGACGAGGTTCTCCCTACACACTTGAAGCTCTCGAAAGTTGCCAGAACACCTTTCTCTTGAGTCCGGTATAAAGATTCACGCATCTAATCGGCTGTATTTCCTGCTTTTCAGTACAGGAGGTTTGCTCCGTACAGCTTCCATCTAATAGGGAACAGGAGGTATGGAGGCCCACTCATTAAACCCTATGTAGCACCCTAATGTTTAGGCAGGGTTGCTAGTAAATTTACCTGCCAGGTATAGTTGCCTTGGCCAATTGATAGGAGGTCAATTGGGCGGCACAGTGGTGTGGTGGTTAGCACTCTCACCTAGCAGTAAGAAGGGTCACTGGTTCGAATCCCACCCACGACACTACCTGCCTGGAGTTTGCATGTTCTCCCTGAGCCTGCGTGGGTTTCCTCCGGGTACTCTGGTTTCCTCCCACACTCCAAAGACATACAGGTAGGTTAATTGGCTTCTGTCCAGAAATTGGCCCTAGTATACGAATGGGGACCTTGGATTGTGGGCTCCTTGAGGGTAGGGACTGATTTGAGTGTGCAATGTACAGGGATAGGGACAATTGGGGACACTCACTCAGGTTGAACTGGATGAACTGGTGTCTTTATTCAACCTTACTAACTATGTAACTATGTAATTGATTCCTCCCTAATTCTGGAATTGCTGCACTTCTCTCTTCTGTCACTAGATGGCCGGGTATCTGCCGACATTAGATAAGACAGGGGCATTGCAAGGACAGATTAGCAATAGATGGGGTATCTCAGCCAATGGGCAGGGATCTTCTCGGGTCCCTTGGCCTGCTGGGAGAGCCTATTTATTTGGGTGAGGTCAGGTGATCGGGGTTCGGTGCCACCTGGACGGCTGTCTAGGTGGACATGTGTTTTGCGCTGCCCTGGGCTGCTAGGCCAGAGCCTATCCTGGGGACATCTGGCTGTTAGGCTGTCTGAGGGCCTATCCAGAAGCAAGAGAGCAACGTAGGGTTGGGATTGCGGCTTGCAGTCCAACCAGAAGTGACGGTTCTGCCGGCCGGAGAACCTATCGTGGTCGGAGGTAAAGGGGAAGCTGTTGTCATTAAGGGACCAACCACCTTGTTACCAGGGACCACTGTGAGTAGCTGAAGCAAGTACTGGAGCAGTATTCTCACCAACCGGGGACGGTGAAGAATCAGGAAACTTCAGCAGGTGTCAAGCCAGGGACAAAGCTAGCGGAGGTGACACTTGCAGGGCAGCCTTGTGTGCTAAGCCAGGGACCGAGCGGGCCAGTGGGGTGAAGTTTGAGGAGTATCCTGGATGCCAAGCTAGGGACCCAGCAGGGACGGGGGTGAGGAGATTGGGAGAGCTCAGGAGATCCAGTGGCAATGGATCAGTGGGTCTAGGTGATAGACTGGGAGCTTGGTTGAGTGAAGATCTACAAGAAGAGATTGTAGAGGAAGTGAAAGAGTTCATTGTAACCTTTGTTAGAAACTGTTCAAGATTGTTGCCATAGGAGACAGCGTGTCTACACATGCTGATGTGGTGTCCGGCTGGGTGTCTTTCCCAGCATGGCTGTCTACCTGTAGAAGTCTCGGAGTCTGCCAATTAACATTGCAATTACTAAAGGGTGTCCTGGCCTTAATCCTCTCTCCCACAGTTCTGTTTAAAGCGGAGCTGCACCCGCACAAAAAATATTAAAAGTCAGCAGCTACAAATACTGCAGCTGCTGACTTTTAATAAATGGACACTTACCTGTTCCAGGTTCCAGCGGTGTCGGCAGAATGTGACGAGCGCGCGCTCGTCTCTCGCTGCCCCGCCGCCATCCTCTGTCAGGGAATCAGGAAGTGAAGAGGCAACGTCTTCACTGCCCGGTTCCCTACTGCGCATGTGCGAGTCGCGCTGCGCTTCTCTATTGGTCCCCGCTGTGTCCTGGGAACTGTGTTTCCCAAGACACAACGGGGCATCCTCGGATATCTTCGGATATGCTAGTCCCGGAAGTGGGTGCAGATACCTGTATTATACAGGTATCTGCACCCCCCTCCCCCCTGAAAGGTGCCAATTGTGGCACCGGAGGGAGGGAGGAATCTGATAAGCGGAAGTTCCACTTTAGGGTGGAACTCCGCTTTAAGAGACAATAAATCTCTTTGCATTCAAGAAGTGTCTGGCGCCCATGAATCTATCTTGCACTGCACCCACCATGCCTCGTAACCCACTCTACACAGAAGGATGTTGGCTATCCCTAACTCTGGAGGTTCTCATTAGACCAAATGGGACTCAGGACCTGGCTACACCTACATCTAATAGCGAACAGGAGATATTAGGGTCTTTCTTATTATAGCTCATGTAGCGGTAACCCCATAGGGGCTGCTAGGTGATGTGGCCCACCTGTCACCCTGCCCGGCCCGGCATTCACTTCCCAGACACTCCAAGACAATGAACAGTCCATTGGCTTTGTTTTGTTGTTTTTATTGAGGGAATTTAACTTGGATGGGGTTTGGGAATCATGGAATGCCCAGTGGAATAATAGCAAAGTTGCTGGGGACAATGTACACTCTTTTTACACTTCACCAGACTCCTCCAGCACAACTCTTCACTTCCTATCTAGTGGTTCGCTCCATTCCTCCTGAATGTTGCTTCCTATTTAGTGGTTCCAGGATCAGCTAGCACATGGTGCTTAGGCCTGACACTGGCTCAGCCAGGCCTTAGAATTACCCTTTAGCAGGCAGGGACCACGGGTCCCTATAGTGTAGCCGAAAATATGGAAAGTCTCTTTAGTGCTAGCTGTCCTACTGATGGACTACTGCTCTCAGTCAGTCCTCTTCACGCCTTGCCAGCTCTCCTGGCTGCAGCTGCCCAACTTCACTGCCCATGACATTGCAATCCTGACTGGCTTCACACCCAGCTCTGACTGTTTCCTCCCAGTCCTCTCTGGCATGCTTCTCCAGTCCTTCTGACTGCACATGTCACTCACCAGCCCTCCTGGCTGCAACCGGTGGTTCCCTCCTGAAGACTTGCCCGGCAGTACTGGCTCCTACTGTCCTCTATGACTCCATCTGTGCCTCCTGTTCAGATCCTTCATGCTTTATGGAAGGGCTCCATCCTGCACCTGAGTCCCAGGCCCAAGGTCATCCCACAACCCACCAGACTGGGGAACTTCCTCAAAGGCCCCGACAGCCTAGTACTCCATCCTCAGTTCTTCCACCCGTCAACTCCTTCCTGACTCTAGGTATTTAAGGAGGCCTGCCCCCTGTTAATCCAGGTTGGGGATTGGTCAGGGCTCCTTAACACACCCCAGGCAGCTCCACCTCTCCTCTCCTGCTCTCTTTCTAGTACCTTCCAGAAGGCTATAGAAAGAAGAGGGAGGTCCAAGTAATGCTGCCTGTGAATCTCCAGCTGCTGCTCTGAGCCACTCCCAGCCCACACAATCCAAAACAAACAGGCCTAGCTTCCAGCTAGACTTGCCTAAATTTACCTACACTTACCAAAAAAAAAAAAAACCCTACTCTAGCACCTACCTAGGTAGAGGGTGCTACACTTATATTCAATCAGGAACAGGAGGTATAAGGGGCATGCTCATTACAGCTTACACCTAGTAGGAAACAGGAGGTATGAGATCTTACTCATTAATCCCTACATTTATTAGGGAACAGAAGGTATGAAGGCCCTGCTCCTTACAGCTTACATCTAATAAGGAACAGGAGTTATGAGTATCCTGCTCATTAAAGCCTACATGTAATAGAGAACAGGATGTATGAGGGTCCTGCTCTTTACAGCTTACATCAAAAAAGGAACAGGAGTTATGAGGGCCCCACTACATGTAATAGAGAACAGGAGGTATGAGGTTTCTGCTCACAGCTTACATCTAGTAGGAAACAGGAAGTATGAGGTCTCACTCAATAATCCCTTCATTTATTAAGGAACAGGAGGTACGAGGGTCGTACTCATTACAATTTACATCTAATAAGGAACAGAAGTTATGAGGGACCTGCTTCTTACAGCTTACATTTAATAAGGAACAGAAGGTATAAGGGCCCCATAGAGAACAGAAGGTATAAGGGCCCCATAGAGAACAGAGGGTATACAGGTCATGCTCCTTACAGCTTACATCTAATAAGGTACAGGAGTTATGAGGCCCCCAAAGAAAACAGAAAGTATAAGGGTCCTGCTCCTTACAGCTTACATCTAATAAGGTACAGGAGTTATGAGGGTCCTGCTCATTAAAGCCTACATTTAATAGAGAACAGGATGTATCAGGGTCCTGCTCCTTACAGCTTACATCTAATAAGGTACAGGAGTTATGATGGTCCTGCTCATTAAAGCCTACATTTAATAGAGAACAGGCTGTATCAGGGTCCTGCTCCTTAAAGCTTACTTCTAATAAGGTACAGGAGTTATGAGGGTCCTGCTCAATAAAGCCTACATTTAATAGAGAACAGGATGTATGAGGGTCCTGATCCTTACAGCTTACATCTAATAAGGAACAGAAGGTATGAGGGCCCCACTTATTAAAGCCTATATTTAATAGAGAACAGGAGGTATGAGGTTCCTGCTCTTTACAGCTTATATCTAATAGCTAAGGCGTTGCTAGGTCTACAAAAGATCTGGGGCTAGAGCCCATAGCAGTGTAGTAAAGAAAGTCATCCGCTTGGGCGGGCATACACATGTATATACAGTAATATATGTGTGTGTGTGTATATATCCCTTACATCAGGGTCTCCAGAGAGCCCCCCTTACATTAGGGTCCCCATAGAGCCTCCTCCTTACATCAGAGTGCCCAGAGAGCCTCCACCTTGCATCAGGGTCCCCAGAGAGCCCCCCACTTATATCAGGGTTCCCAGAGAGCCCCCCTTACATAAGGGTCCCCAGAGAGCCCCCCCTTAAATCAGGGTCCCCAGAGAGCCTCTCCCTTAAAAGCAGGGTCCCCAGAGAGCCCCCCCTTGCATCAGGGGTCCCCAGAGATCCCCCTTAAATCAGGGTCCCCAGAGAGCCTCTCCCTTAAAATCAGGGTCCCCAGAGAGCCCCCCTTACATTAGGGTCTCCAGAGAGCCCCCCACTTACATCAGGGTCCCCAGAGAGCCATTCCCTTAAAATCAGGGTCCCCAGAAAGCCCCCCTCTTGTGGCAGGGTCCCCAGAGAGCCCCCCACTTACATCAGGGTCCCCAGAGAGCCTCCCCTCCCCTTGGGGACCCCTACAGGGACTCGGGGCTATGGGCCCCAGATTCGGGGTTATAGCCCCAAAAGCCACCCCCTAGCGACGCCACTGTCTAATAGAGAACAGAAGGTATGAAGGCCCTGCTTATTAATCCCTACATTTATTAGGGAACAGGAGGTATGAGTGTTCTGTTCATTACAGCTTACATCTAATAGGGAACAGGCGGTAAGAGGGTCCTGCTTATTATAACTTACATCTTTTAGTGAACAGAAGGTATGAGGGTCCTGCTCGTTACAGCTTACATTTAAAAGGGAACAGGAGGTATGAGGGTCCTGCTCGTTACAGCTTACATATAAAAGGGAACAGGAGGTATGAGGGTCCTGCTCATTACAGCTTACATTTAAAAGGGAACAGGAGGTATGAGGGTCCTGCTCATTACAGCTTACATATAAAAGGGAACAGGAGGTATGAGGGTCCTGCTCGTTACAGCTTACATATAAAAGGGAACAGGAGGTATGAGGGTCCTGCTCGTTACAGCTTACATTTAAAAGGGAACAGGAGGTATGAGGGTCCTGCTCGTTACAGCTTACATTTAAAAGGGAACAGGAGGTATGAGTGTTCTGTTCATTACAGCTTACATATAAAAGGGAACAGAAGGTATAAGGGTCCTGCTCGTTACAGCTTACATATAAAAGGGAACAGGAGGTATGAGGGTCCTGCTCGTTACAGCTTACATATAAAAGGGAACAGGAGGTATGAGGGTCCTGCTCGTTACAGCTTACATATAAAAGGGAACAGGAGGTATAAGGGTCCTGCTCGTTACAGCTTACATATAAAAGGGAACAGGAGGTATGAGGGTCCTGCTCGTTACAGCTTACATATAAAAGGGAACAGAAGGTATAAGAGTCCTGCTCGTTACAGCTTACATATAAAAGGGAACAGGAGGTATGAGGGTCCTGCTCATTACAGCTTACATATAAAAGGGAACAGGAGGTATGAGGGTCCTGCTCGTTACAGCTTACATATAAAAGGGAACAGGAGGTATGAGGGTCCTGCTCATAGCCTGTGTGGAGTTGTGCACTGAATATCTGACATGTTTTGCAGCCCATTAGCCTCTGATTGAGTTCCACAATAGCGGACAAACACTCTAACCCAAGACAGATGGGTTGTGCCAGGATTTACCAGCTCTCGTGTTTTCCTGATTGCATAATACGTCTGCGAGTAATTTGTTCTTGTAAACAGTGACACATGCAGCAGAGTGCGTTCCACATCTGAACAGGAGACGGGGAGTTAGTTCTTCTGACATTTCGGCCCTGATAACCATCGTAGAGAGGGGTCTCCCATACACTTCCCCAGCCTCCATCTCATGTTACTCCCCGCACAATTGAAGGGCCATGGAAGTAGGACAAATCTCCACCACAATTACTCTTAACAAATTTCTGAGACAACTTCTGTTTTGTTAGCAAATGATGCCTAAGCAGAGGACCCCCCATTCCCGCCCGCCAGCTTCCCATCTAGAAGAGTAATTCAATCATCCCGGAGAAGTGCAGAGTTTCTTCCTCATTAAGCCTTGTTTTAAAAAGTGCTGCCAGCTTCACAAAAGGCTTTCTTGGAAACAATTATAAAAATTGGCCCCAGCCAGGGTCCTTTTCATGTGTCACTTAATTCCTGGAGAGAAGTCATTATTGGTGTGAATGTATTGTAGGAGAGAACGGGCCACTTCAGGTGAGGATCTACCTCTGGAATTACGGTGGGAAAGAAGATTGTGATGACTCGGATTTCTGTACTTACGCTAGCAAGTCAACATATTGTATGATCGATTTAGGAAAGCTAGAATATAATATATAATTTTGGTGATTTTGGTTTACAAAAAAATTGAGAAACGTTCTTTATCACAACACTCTTAAGCCTCATACACACGATCGGACCGTGGACCAACTTTCCTGTGGATTTTTGTCCAAAGGGCGTTGGCCCCAAGTTGGTATTGCATACACACGGCAGGACTTTTTCAGCCAACTTTCACCAAATCACATGGTTTTTCTGCTCTTTACCGCCACCTTTGGTCAACTTCTGTATTGTTGTCTGATCTTTTGCATTGGTTCTGCATTGGTTTGTACAAAAGTCCGTTGGTTTTGTGTACACACGGTCGGACTTTGGTCCATCGGACTTTTGTTGGCAGAAAGTTGGTCCGTTCGCACAGCCAACAAAAGTCTGATGAAACCTGGAAAAAGTTGGTCCGATGGAGTGTACACACGGTCGGATGTTGGTCCAAAACAGCTAATTTGCATGTTGGTTGTCAAAAAGTCCGATCGTGTGTACGGGCCTTTAGCTTTTACGTCGGCCGGAGTATTCAAATGACATTCTGCTGGATTCTTAATTGGCTCGCCTCTTCCTAATGATAACCTGCCCTGTTGTTGCACTCAAGCAACTCATGACCCACCAATGGTGACAAACATAGTTCAGATCCTTCAGACCATTTCTTGCAACTTATTGGCTCAATTGACCCCCCAAAATAGCAGCAAATCCCTTCAGCAAAATAGACTTCTCAATGAAGTCTTTAGGCCCATATGGGATTCATATCTTACAGTATCTTTTGACCTGGGTGGCTACCTTTCTGTTTCTTTGGCCTCTGCCACAGGCTAGTATCGACTTTGTAGGTCCAGATGGGTGGCAACCTTTCAGATTCCTTGGCCTCTGCCACAGGCCAATGTTGATTCTTGAGGCTCAGGTTGGTGGCTACCTTTCAGTTTCTTTGGCCTCTGCCACAGGCCAGTTTCGACTCTGTAAGCCCAGATGGGTGGCTACCTTTCAGATTCTTTGGCATCTGGCACAGGTCAGAGTAGATTCTGTAGGCCCAGATGGATGTCTACCTTTTCAGATTCTTTGGCCTCTGCCACAAACCAGTGTTCATTCTGTAGACCCAGATGGGTGGCTACCCTTCACTTTCTTTGGCCTCTGCCACAGGCCAGTTTCAACTCTGTATGCCCAGATGGGTGGCTACCTTTCAGATTCTTTGGCATCTGGCACAGGCCAGAGTAGATTCTGTAGGCCCAGATTGATGTCTACCTTTTCAGATTCTTTGGCCTCTGCCACAAACCAGTGTCGATTCTGAAGACCCAGATGGGTGGCTACCCTTCAGTTTCTTTGGCCTCTGGCACAGGTCAGAGTAGATTCTGTAGGCCCAGATGGGTGGCTACCTTTCAGATTCTTTGGCCTCTGCCACAGACCAGTGTTGATTCTGTAGGCCCAGATAGATGGCTACCTTTCAGTTTCTTCGGCCTCTGCCACAGACCAGCCTAAAAACGTTTAGCCATCTTCCACTCGCCAGCTTGGATACCAAAATCCAAGATGGGCAGCAAGGAAAACGCTTTTAGATTCTGGATTCCCTCTGGCAAAGACTGGATGCCCCTCAATTATCAGACGTGGAAAGAGAAGATCTTGAAAGACCCATAACAGTAGACGAACTTCAGGGTGTGGTAAGAAACACCAAACTACATAAAGCACCGGGCCCAGATGGCTTGACAGCTCAATATTAAAAAATTCTGCTCCCATCCTTGACCCAATATATGACCAAATTTTTTAACGCCCTGGGATCGAGTGCAACATTTAATAAAGAGACAATGCTAGCCCATATCTCAGTAATACCAAAAGAGGGAAAAGACCCGTCCTCATGCGGGAGTTACCGCCCGATCTCACTACTCAACTTAGATCTTAAACTCTTTTCGAAAATATTGGCAAATAGGATTCAACAGCATATTCCGTACTTAATACACTTAGATCAAGTTGGATTCGTTCCAAAAAGGGAAGCAAGAGACAATACAACGAAAATTCTTAACCTCCTGCATATAGTAAATAAAACTCAGACGCAATGTGTTCTGGTAAATACAGATGCAGAGAAAGCCTTTGATAGGGTGAACTGGGGTTTTATGCAGGCAGTCTTACGATATGGAGGCTTTGGAGAGAAAATGTTGAAATGGATAACATCTATCTACTCTGGCCCGGCGGCCCGGGTACGGGCCAATGGAGTACTGTCAGAAACCTTCCAGATCTCAAATGGGACACGTCAGGGATGTCCCCTGTCGCCACTCCTTTTCGCCCTATCATTGGAACCGTTTCTATGTACAATCCGGTTAAATCAAGATATTATAGGTGTGCAGGTAGGAAAGGTTCAAGTTAAAATCTCGGCCTACGCAGATGATATGTTGTTTTCCTTAGTTAATCCTATGATTTCTATACCTAATTTAATGAGAGAATTTGAGGAATATAGCAGGATGTCTAATTTACGTATCAATTTTAATAAATCAGAGGCAATGGGAGTTAACTGCACCCAAACATTAGTTAAACAGCTTAAACAAAATTTCAAATTTAAATGGACAGATAAGGCGCTTAAGTATTTGGGCACATTAATCCCAAGGAATATAAGCAAGATTTTTTAATTAAATTTTCCTCCATTACTTCAAGAAGTGAAGATCTTATTGGATAAATGGAAACTTGGTTTGCACTCATGGATAGGGCGTTGTAATATTATTAAGATGAACATCCTTCCTAAATTTCTTTATCTCCTACAGGCGCTTCCAATAAAGATCCCAGTAAAATATTTCAAACAATGCCAAAAGTCAATTTTTGACTTTATATGGGCACATAAGCAACCTCGGCTGCAGCGCAGTCAATTGACACTTCCTAAAAGGCAGGGAGGGTTGGCAGTGCCCGATTTACGTAAATATTATCAAGCCATACATTATGGCAGGATAATTGACTGGAACAGACACAAGGATCATAAACTTTGGGTACAGATTGAACATGCACAATCGAAGGTCCTCCTGGGAAGAGCACTCTGGTGTTATACACATCTCCCTGAGGAGGTGATTAAACACCCCCTAATAGGTAACACGATCAAAACATGTGTAATGTTACTTCCAAATATGGGTATAACACCAGAGACCTCTCCCTTATATCCTATACTGGGAAATCCCCTTTTTCCACCGGGGATGGATGATGGAGCTTTTAAACATTTATTGGATATGGGCCTTATACAAGCCTCTACTTATATGAAGGAAGGAAAATGGCGAACTATACCAGAGTTGATGGATAGGGAAGAGATGTTCGGATTGAGATTTTGGAGTGCTTTACAAGTTGTTCACTTTCTTAGTACCCTCCCGGACCCGGAAAGGTTTATTAGACCTCTTACCACCTTTGAGAGAATATGTTCAGCAACAGGAGTAATGTCACATGCACTTTCGGTTAACTATGGTTTACTAATGGCAGCAGGGAAGCCTGACTCCTTGAAATGTGTTCGTGAATGGGAACGAGAGATGGGGAAAACTTTTGATACAATACAAACACAACATATCCTTAGGTTTACACATGAATCTTCGACCTGTGTAAAAACCCAGGAGACAAATTTTAAAATTCTGACGAGGTGGTATAGAACGCCAGAGAAATTGAAAAAAATGTATCCTGACATCTCAGACCGGTGCTGGAGATGTCAGAACGAGAAAGGCACTATGCTACATATTTTTTGGGAATGCCCGAAATTAAGGAATTTCTGGACAGAAATTAGACGAATCCTTCAAATTTTTACAGAATATAGAATTCCAAACGACCCAGCTTTTTTTCTTCTTCATGCCTCCCACATACCAGGAAAACTATATAAGGACTCCATAATTTGTCATCTTTTAGATGCAGCTAAGGCATGTGTTCCACGAAGTGGAAATCTGAATCACCTCCGACGATAGAGATGTGGCTAGGTAAAGTGAAGGAGATAAGCAAATTGGAAGACTTGGTCCTTTCAGCACGCTCTCAAGGAGAGAAATATTCCAGGACCTGGTTGCCCTGGAATACTTTCATGGCTTCAGAGGAGGGAGTCACCTTAGGTGTAGAAGGGAATAGCTAAGTCATTATTATTAACAGGATTACGTTTAGGCAATAGACGTTCTGGAGATAGATCTCCATGGAGTGGTCCTATTCTTACCTGATATTTTTTTTTTTTTTTTTTTTGCGAACCCGAACTGTAAAGTTCGGGTCCGTACCGGACTTTAGGGTGTTCGGGTCCCGGACCCGAACCCGAACAATTGACTGTATGTTCGGGTTCGGGTCCGGTGTTCGGGGATTTAATGTTGCTTTTTAAAATGTCTTTTAAAAGCACTCGCGGCTATATGAATTGATATTCATATAGCCGCGAGTGCTTTTAATACAGAGAACAGTCATTGAAGTCATTTATTTTTAAAAAGTTAGTCATAAAAAGTGTTTGGGGACCTGGGTCCTGCCCCAGGGGACATGTATCAATGCAAAAAAAACTTTTAAAAATGGCCGTTTTTTCGGGAGCAGTGATTTTAATAATGATTAAATTGAAACAATAAAAGTGTAATATTCCTTTAAATTTCGTACCTGGGGGGTGTCTATAGTATGCATGTAAAGGGGCGCATGTTTCCAGTGCTTAGAACTGTCTCTGCAAAAAGTGTCATTTTTGCAGAAAAGAAAGCTATTTAAAATCACTCGCGGCTATATGAATTGTCGGCTCCCGTAATACAGAGAACAGTCATTCATTGAAAGTCATTCATAAAAAAAAAGTCATTGATAAAAAATAAAAAAAAAAAAAAAAAAAGCGTAGGGGTCCCCCCAAATTCAATAACCAGGCCCTTCAGGTCTGGGATGGATATTAAGGGGGATCCCAGCCAAAAAAAAAAAAAATGGCGTAGGGTCCCCCTCAAAATCCATACCAGACCCTTGAGGTCTGGGATGGATTTTAAGGGGAAACCCAGCCAAAAAAAATGGCGTGAGGTCCCCCTCAAAATCCATACCAGACCCTTATCCGAGCACGCAACCTGGCAGGCCGCAGGAAAAGAGGGGGGGACGAGAGCGCCCCCCCCCCCCCCTCCCGCCTGAACCGTACCAGGCCACATGCCCTCAACATTGGGAGGATGCTTTGGGGTTTAAGACCCCCAAAGCCTCTTGTCCCCATGTGGATGAGGACAATGGCCTCATCCCCTCAACCGTGCCCGGTGGTTGTGGGGGTCTGCGGGCGGGGGGGCTTATCGGAATCTGGAAGCCCCCTTTAACAAGGGGACCCCCAGATCCCCCCCCCCCCCCCTGTGTGAAATGGTAAGGGGGTACAAAAGTACCCCTACCATTTCACCAAAAAAGTGTCAAAAATGTAAAAATGACAGGAGACGGTCTTTGACAATTCCTTTATTAAAATCTTCTTTCTTCTTTCTTCTGGTCTTCCTTTCTTCATCTTCTCCTTCCGGCATCTTCTTCTTCCATCTTCTTCTTCCTCCGATCCGCTTCTTCTTGGCCTTCTCGTCCATCATCGTTGTCTCTTCTGGGCCGCTCCGCGCAATGGGAGGCTCCCGCTGGGTGAGGCTTCTCTTCGGTATCTTCTTCCACGGCGTCGGTCTCTGAGGCTTCTCTCCGGTATCTTCTTCCAGGGCGTCGGTCCTTTCTTGGGCCACTCCTCGCAATGGGAGGCTCCCGGTGTGTGAGGCTTCGCTTGGGCTGACAGTTCTTTTATAACGGAGGGCGGGGCCACCTGGTAACCCCGCCCCCCTCTGACGCATGGGGACGTCATGGGGACTTCCCTATGGCTTTCCCCACGTCACGGGGAAAGCCATAGGGAAGTCCCCATGACGTTCCCATGCGTCAGAGGGGGCGGGGTTACCAGGTGGCCCCGCCCTCCGTTATAAAAGAACTGTCAGCCCAAGCGAAGCCTCACACACCGGGAGCCTCCCATTGCGAGGAGTGGCCCAAGAAGAGACCGACGCCCTGGAAGAAGATACCGGAGAGAAGCCTCAGAGACCGACGCCGTGGAAGAAGATACCGAAGAGAAGCCTCACCCAGCGGGAGCCTCCCATTGCGCGGAGCGGCCCAGAAGAGACACCGATGCTGGACGAGAAGGCCAAGAAGAAGCGGATCGGAGGAAGAAGAAGATGGAAGAAGAAGATGCCGGAAGGAGAAGATGAAGAAAGGAAGACCAGAAGAAAGAAGAAAGAAGATTTTAATAAAGGAATTGTCAAAGACCGTCTCCTGTCATTTTTACAATTTTTGACACTTTTTTGGTGAAATGGTAGGGGTACTTTTGTACCCCCTTACCATTTCACACAGGGGGGGGGGGGCGGGATCTGGGGGTCCCCTTGTTAAAGGGGGCTTCCAGATTCCGATAAGCCCCCCGCCCGCAGACCCCCACAACCACCGGGCACGGTTGTGGGGATGAGGCCCTTGTCCTCATCAACATGGGGACAAGAGGCTTTGGGGGTCTTAGACCCCCAAAGCATCCTCCCAATGTTGAGGGCATGTGGCCTGGTACGGTTCAGGCGGGAGGGGGGGCCGCTCTCGTCCCCCCCTCTTTTCCTGCGGCCTGCCAGGTTGCGTGCTCGGATAAGGGTCTGGTATGGATTTTGAGGGGGACCTCACGCCATTTTTTTTGGCTGGGTTTCCCCTTAAAATCCATCCCAGACCTCAAGGGTCTGGTATGGATTTTGAGGGGGACCCTACGCATTTTTTTTTTTTTTTTTTTGGCTGGGATCCCCCTTAATATCCATCCCAGACCTGAAGGGCCTGGTTATTGAATTTGGGGGGACCCCTACGCTTTTTTTTTTTTTTTTTTTTTATTTTTTATCAATGACTTTTTTTTATGAATGACTTTCAATGAATGACTGTTCTCTGTATTACGGGAGCCGACAATTAACATTAGCCGCGAGTGATTTTAAATAGCTTTCTTTTCTGCAAAAAATGACACTTTTTGCAGAGACAGTTCTAAACACTGGAAACATGCGCCCCTTTACATGCATACTATAGACACCCCCCAGGTACGAAATTTAAAGGAATATTACACTTTTATTGTTTCACTTTAATCATTATTAAAATCACTGCTCCCGAAAAAACGGACGTTTTTAAAAGTTTTTTTTGCATTGATACATGTCCCCTGGGGCAGGACCCAGGTCCCCAAACACTTTTTATGACTAACTTTTTAAAAATAAATGACTTCAATGACTGTTCTCTGTATTAAGGGGGACGGGAGCCGACACTTTATTATAGCCGTTCGGGTCCCCATTGACTTCAATGGGGTTCGGTGTTCGGGGTCAAGTTCGGGTCAAGTTCGGTCCCGAACCCGAACTTTTTTCTGAAGTTCGGCCGAACCTGCCGAACCCGAACATCCAGGTGTCCGCTCAACTCTATTAGTATGCATGGGTGGGAGAATACATAGAACAATACTGATGGGTGGAACAGAACAATATGCATGGGGCGGGGCAAAACACCGAATAAGCATGAGTGGGGTAAAACAGAGAACAGTATGCATGGGTGGGAAAATACACAGAACAATACTGATGGGTGGGATAGAACACAAAACAATATGCATGGGTGGAAGAATACACAAAACAATATGCATGGGTGGGGCAGAACACAGAATAGTGTGCATGGGTGGGAGAATACACAGAAAAATATTAATGAATGGGGAAGAACACAAAACAGTGTTCATGGGTGGGAGAATACACAGAACAATACTGGTGGGTGGGGCAGAACATAGAAAAGTGTGCATGGGTAGGGGAATACACAAAGCAATATTGATGGGTGGAGCATAACACAGAACAATTTGCATGGGAGGGAGGATACACAAAAATCACAAATGGGGCAATACGCAGAATAAAATGCACGGGTTGATCAATGCACCAAACAATATGCATGGGTGGGAAAAACATTGAGCAATATGCGCATGTGGGGAAAAATGTAACAATATGCATGGGTGGGAGAATACACAAAATATGCAGAGTGGGGCAAAACACAAAATAAGTATGGGTGGGGCAATACACATAACAGTATGCATGGGTGGGAGAATACATAGAACAATACTGATGGGTGGAACAGAACAATATGCATGGGGCGGGGCAAAACACTGAATAAGCGTGGGTGGGGAAAAAACACAGAATACACATGGGTGGGGCAAAACACAGAATAAACATGGGTGGGGTAAAAGAGAGAACAGTATGCATGGGTGGGAGAATACACAGAACAATACTGATGGGTGGGGCAGAACACAAAACAATATGCATGGGTGGAAGAATACACAAAACAATATGCATGGGTGGGGCAGAACACAGAATAGTGTGCATGGGTGGGAGAATACACAAAAAAATATTGATGAATGGGGCAGAACACAAAACAGTGTGCATGGGTGGGAGAATACACAGAACAATATTGATGGGTGGGGCAGAACATAGAAAAGTGTGCATGGGTGGGGGAATACACAAAGCAATATTGATGGGTGGGGCAGAACATAGAAAAGTGTGCATGGGTGGGGGAATACACAAAGCAATATTGATGGTGGGGCATAACACAGAACAATTGGCATGGGAGGGAGAATACACAGAACAATACTGATGGGTGGGGCAGAAAACAGAACAGTATGCGTGGGTGAGAGAATACACAGAACATTACTGATGGGTGGAACAGAACAATATGCAAGGGGTGGGGCAAAACACTGAATAAGCATGGGTGGGGCAAAACAGCGAACAGTATGCATGGGTGGGAGAATACACAAACCAATATTGATGGGTGGGGCATAACACAGAACAACTTGCATGGGAGGGAGAATACACAGAACAATACTGATGGGTGGAACAGAACAATATGCATGGGGTGGGGCAAAACACTGAATAAGCGTGGGTGGGGAAAAAACACAGAATACACATGGGTGGGGCAAAACACAGAATAAACATGGGTGGGGTAAAACAGAGAGCAGTATGCATGGGTGGGAGAATACACAAAACAATATGCATGTGTGGGGGAAAACACAGAATGGTGTGCATGGGTGGGAGAATACACATAAATATATTGATGAATGGGGCAGAACACAAAACAGTGTGCATGGGTGGGAGAATACACAGAACAATACTGATGGGTGGGGCAGAACACAGAACAGTGTGCATGGGTGGGGGAATATACAAACCAATATTGATGGGTGGGGCATAACACAGAACAATTTGCATGGGAGGGAGAAATCACAGAACAATACTGATGGGTGGGGCAGAAAACAGAACAGTATGCTTGGGTGGGTAGAATACACATTACAATACTGATGGGTGGGGCAGAACACAGAACAGTAAGCATGGGTGGGATAATACACAGAACAATACTGATGGGTGGAACAGAACAATATGCATGGGGTGGGGCAAAACACTGAATAGGCATGGGTGGGGAAAACACACAGAATAAACATGGGTGGGGTAAAACAGAGAACAGTATGCACGTGTGGGAGAATACACAAAACAATATGCATGGGTGTGGCAGAACACAAAACAGTGTGCATGAGTGAGAGAATACACAGAACAATACTGATGGGTGGGGCAGAACAATATGCATGGGTGGGAGAATACACAAACCAATATTGATGGGTGGGGCATAACACAGAACAATATGCATGGGTGGGAGAATACACAGAACAATACTGATGGGTGGGGCAGAACACAGAACAATTTGCATGGGAGGGAGAATACACAGAACAATACTGATGGGTGGGGCAGAACACAGAACAATTTGCATGGGAGGGAGAATACACAGAACAATACTGATGGGTGGGGCAGAACACAGAACAGTATGCATGGGTGGGAGAATATACAGAACAATACTGATGGGTGGGGCAGAACAATATGCATGGGTGTGAGAATATACAAACCAATATTGATGGGTGGGGCATAACACAGAACAATATGCATGGGTGGGAGAATATACAGAACAATACTGATGGGTGGGGCAGAACAATATGCATGGGTGTGAGAATATACAAACCAATATTGATGGGTGGGGCAGAACACAGAACAATTTGCATGGGAGGGAGAATACACAGAACAATACTGATGGGTGGGGCAGAACACAGAACAGTATGCATGGGTGGGAGAATATACAGAACAGTACTGGGGCGGGGCAAAACATTGAATAAGCATGGGTGGGGAAAAAATGCCCTGTCCTTTGGAGATACACAAGAACTAATCCTCATTGCTACTGGTCCAGCGCTACCAAATATCTCTTTGGTATATATCAGCACAGGCAGAGAGCACAGGAAGTCATCAGCTTGCTGGATTTCTGGCAAGATCAACAGTTATTTTTTGCACTTATTAAACAGATATAACAAAATGCTTCCAATGGGATATTTAACAGAACAAAAGGGGGCAAATAAGAGAAGTTCATTGCTGGGGTGTACATAAAATTGGTGTCATGCTAACCAGCTGCATGGAGTTCTGGAGCAACACACGGACAACATATGGAGTCTCCAGCCCCCCTTAAACACTTAAACGGGGGGGACGGAGACTAATATACTTATACGAATCAGCACTCCATGTCCTCCGCCCTTCAGCATCCTCCACTTACCGAAGAATTTGACTTCCCATTGACATGATGTACTGAAGTGCACAATTAAAGGTTCCTGCCAATTCATTGTGCCGCCTAATGAATTCATCTTTCTTGCAAGGTAATCCGGCTGATTCAATTAGAGCAGAAGCACAACATTCCGCGGCTCGGCTAACAAATTCAATTTCCACCCAGAAATGAAATCAGAGGCAGGAAAAGTCGGAAGCGGAGAATCAGCTCGTTGCCTCCAATAAGGAAAGTTTATTTTTCATAAAGACAAGTGATCGGTAGCTGAGTATGAGGAGGAGAAGGTAGAGAGAGAGAGAGAGAGAGAGAGAGAGAGAGAGAGAGAGAGAAAAGAGACGTCCGTATTCTAAATAATATTCGCATTTTGGTCCAACAATGACCCAAATCTTGTTAGAGCTGGGCGGCCACACACTGTACAATTCAACTGGAATGTACAATATACATTGAATCAAAATACATGTGGTGCATTATAAACAAATGTCATTTTTTTAATGCTATCTTCATATTTCTTTTTTGTATTTTTCTTTTTTTATACTCTGTTACATTTCAGTGCTGCTGATCTCCTGCATTCTCTTTGCAGCAACTTCATGTGCACACTCACTCCAGTAATGGCTGCGTGGCATTTTTTATGATGGTGGCCATAAGGGGCGCAGGGATGCCGCCCCCCTAATCTCCATGCGGGGTGCCAGACTCATAGGATTCTATGAGTTTTTTTTTTTTTTTTTTTAAAGTGGTTGTATAGTCATAAAATTTACTTTTACCTACAGGTAAGCCTTATTATATAAAAAAAAATCTCCTAAACCCAGGGCTCAAGTCCTGCGGGAACGCATGGGAACGGAGTTCCTGTACTTTTTCCACAACAGGAGCTCAGTTCCCATTAGCAGCCGTGTCCTGCAAGACTTTGAAGTATGCGAGCTGTGTGGCAGGTGCTACACCAGCAGCCGCCGACACAGCTCGCAATAGTAAGTGCCGCACACCTGACCATTCAGGCATTGCCAGTAGGGGGCCCCATGACAGCTTCTGCTTCAATCTACCTGTCAATCACAGCTAGCTGACAAGTAGATCAGGTCCCTGCTGCTAAGAGATTGGCAGGAGGGGGGGGGGGGGCCTCTCCCGCCGTCGGTAAAAGTGATCTTGCGCAAATCCGCTGCAGAGACCACTTTTATCTGAAACCGGACCGCCCGCTGAAGACAAGGATACCGGGGCTATGGCAGCTAGTTGCTACCATAACAATGATACTCCTCTTCAAACAGCCGACGTAAAACGACGGTGGGCGGTCCGGAAGGGGTTAAAGGGGTACTGATCACTTATTCTCTAACTGCCTGTCCTACTGTCCACCTCTGTCATGCTGTCCCTCCGCTCATTTCCTTTTTCTTTTCTTTTGCTCCATATATATGTGAACTAAATACCCCTGTTTTTCATTGCATAGATTTGCTGGGAAGGGTGTATGGCGGTGTGCAGAGGGTCCATCCAGATATTGAGGAGCTACAGGACCGGAGAAGAGGAGGATCCGGGCTGCTCTGTGCAAATCCACTGCAATAAGGCAGGTAAGTATAACATGTTTGTTATATTTACTGAAAAAAAAACTCAGAGAGTCAGCAGCTACAAGTACTGCAGCTGCTGACTTTTAATAAGGACACTTACCTGTCCAGGAAGCCCGAAATGTCGGCTCCCACCAAGGCCGATTCGTCCACCGTCTCGGGGTGCAGGCGCCGCCATTCCAACTAAGGGAAACCGGCAGTGGAGCCTCCAGTCTTCACAGTCGGTTTCCTACCGCGCATGCACGAGCACTTTGTGAGTGGCCAGCTCGTCTTCTGGGACACACACACAGGTCCTAGAAGGCAGCAGGGAAGAACGGGGAGGGCTCACCGCAGAAGAGGATGGGACATACTGGGCCGGGCTAGGAAGAAAGTACACTATGTACTTCTAAAAAGGTAAGAAAGGAAAAAAAAATAGGTATCCAAAAACGAGGGGTGGTCTTAAGCCCCATACACACGCGCGGATTATCCGAGGACCAGGTCCGTCATACTTTGTCTGATGTTGGTTTTGCGTACACACGGTCAGACAAAGTTGTCGGAAAATCCGATCATTCTGAACGTGGTGACGTTTTTTGCCTACGACGGGACTACGTAGAGGCTAGTAGCCAATAGCTTTGGTCTTGTAATGTGATGTGAGCATGCGTAGCACTTTGTCCGGTCGGACAACCGTACACACGCTCGGATTTGGTGTGATCGGACCGTGTTGTCGGCAAATCTTTCCAGCAGGAGATAAGACTTTGTCCGTCGGACAATCCGACGTACACTGTCCGATGGTGCATACACACGGTCTGATTTTTCAACAACATTGTCCGATCGGACAGAATCCATGAAAAAGTCCGACCGTGTGTATGGGGCTTTAAAGCGGTGTTCCGGCCGAAATTATACTTTTTAAATAAAAATACCCCTATAATACACAAGCTTAATGTATTCTAGTAAAGTTAGTCTGTAAACTAAGGTCTGTTTTGTTAGTTTTTAGCAGTAGTTTGTTATTTTATAAACTTGCAGCAGGCCGTGGCCATCTTAAGTGTGGGCATCTGAAGCCAGACTGTATTTCTTCCTGGATCTCATACATGCTCAGTGCAGCATAAGCAGTGTAATAGGTTTCAGGTCAAGTTTCCATAGCAACGGCAGTTTGAGAGGAAGTTGCTGCCCCTTCCCAGGAGGCATTGCAAACAGGAAATAATGTGATGGGCCGCGGCCAGGGAGGAGGAAGTGAAAAATGAATACAGCAGATATACAGTCTGTGCTGAAAAAAAAATAAAAAAAATATCCAATTTGTTTACAGTGCACAGTTTAGTGAGGGATGCTGAAGAGTTGTAAAAGTGGGTGGAACTCCACTTTAAGTTTAAGCACTTCAATACCGGGCACTTTCACCCCCTTCCTGCCCAGGCCAATTTTCAGTTTCCAGCGCTGTCGCATTTTGAATGACAATTGCGCAGTCATGCTACACTGTACCCAAATGAAATTTTTATAATTTTCCCCCACAAATAGAGCTTTGTTTTGGTGGTATTTGATCACCTCTGCGGTTTTTATTTTTTGCCCTATAAACACAAGCTTTAAAAAAAACTACTTTTTGCTATAATAAATATATGTGTATATATATATATAATTTAAAAAAAATGTCCTCAGTTTAGGCCGATGTGTATTCTTCTACATATTTTTGGTAAAAAAATAAAATAAATCGCAATAATTGTATATTGATTGGTTTGCGCAAAAGTTATAGCGTCTACAAAATAGGGGATAGATTTATGGCATTTTTATTATAATTTCTTTTTACTAGTAATAGCGGCAATAATAATTTTTATTGTTTCATTGCGGCGGACACATCGGACACTTTTGACACTATTTTGGGACCATTCATATTTATACAACGATCAGTGCTATAAAAATGCACTGATTACTGTATAAATGTCACTGGCAGGGAAAGGGTTAACACTAGGGGGCAATCAAGGGGTTAAATGCGTTACCTAGGGAGTGATTCTAACTGTAGGGGGAGGGGACTCACAAGGGGAGGAGACCGATCGGTGTTCCTCTGTACTGGGAACACGCGATCGGTCTCCTCTCCCCTGACGGGACGTGGATCTGTGTGTTTACGATCCACGTCCCGGGCTCTGTTACTGGCAATCGCAGGCCGCTGGGCACGTGCACCCGGCCACGAGTGTGATGGGGGAAACGGAGGGGCAAATCAGCTCCATGGCACTCTCTTCTCTCTCCTGGAACTAGGATGGGGGAAACGGAGAGGTAAACCAGCTCCATGGCTCTAGACGGCTGGGAAGCCCAGGACGTCATATGACGCCCACCCAGGATGGGAGATCCCTCCTACGGACGTCATTTGACTATAGGCGCGGTGTGAAGTGGTTAAGACCACCTTGTAAAAGTGGGTGGAATTCTGCTTTAAGTGGTTGAACTGACCTCATTTGCAGACCGAAGTTCATCTCCTTTGATCTAAAAGAACCAAACGATACAATGTTTCTTTTTTTCTTTTTATCTCTCAGCGCTGAGCAATGTTGTGATAAACTTTGCCGGCTGCTCTTCATTTTTTTTTGGAGTGAGTGAGCAGAGAACGGCTCTGCACTGTATTGCCCCGTACACACGGTCCGAAATCATGTATACCAGTATCTTCCTCCAGGATTAGCTGATCTCCATACAATCTTTATCTGACAGACTCCGGAAATGTTGACACATTTATGTATATTCCATACAAGCCTTCTGTTATGTAAACACAATATTACTTGGAGGAAGCATCAGACAGATCTCTCCAGCTCTGGTGGGGATGATGTGGGAATTGTTGAGAATCCGGAGGAAACAATAAAACAGAATATAATCAGCATCAGCGGCTGGAATAACACAGACAGAAAAGGGCGGAGTCAGTGTTGTATAGAAGGAACAATAACACCCAACATTGTATTATCCAGTTTCCGTCGCACCGATTTTGAAAGTAGTTCCTGCACTACTTTTTACAAGTTCTGGTGCACTGATGTCTTCTAAGTAGTACCTGAAGTACCACGATTACAATACAATGTCATGATCTGTATAAGGTGAATTTGTGCTGGGAGGGGGGATTTGAAGTGGGGGGGGGGGGGAGTTGTGAACTAGGAGGGGAAATTTTAGGGGTAAAGGATTTGTGCTGGGGGGGGGGTGGGTGGCATTTGAGCTGAGGGTATTTGGGGGATGGGGGTGCAAAGATTTGTGCTTTGAGGGGGAATTTAGCATGGGGTTGGATTTGTACTGGTAGGAGGGGAAAATTACGCTTAGGGGTTAGGCATGCAGATTAGTGCTCTTCGTTTTTGTGGGGGTTTTTTTGCTGACACATAATGCGCATACATCTTGGGGGGGGGGGGGGGTTGTAGTTTTTGCATGTTTGTCCTGGGCGTTAGATGACTTTGTCTCAACACTGTACACCTCCCTGCCAGTCCTTACTACCAGCCACTAATATGCCTGCGTTGCATAGACAAGCACAGGGTGGTGATGTAACAAGGGCTAACATAAGGTATGTAATGACAGGTTTAATAAAAAAAAAATATTAGGATGTTGATAGGGGTGTAGGCAAGTGGTAGAGCGGGTTCTTCCTCTGTAAGGTGCCTAGGATAGGGGGAACGAATTTCCCCCATCCTAGTTCCAGGAGAGAGTAGAGAACGCCATGGAGCTGGTTTCCTCTTGTTTCCCCCATCCTAGTTCCAGGAGAGAGAAGAGAACGCCATGGAGCTGGTTTACCCCTCTGTTACCCCCATCCTAGTTCCTGGAGAGAGAAGAGAACGCCATGGAGCTGGTTTACCCCTCTGTTACCCCCATCCTAGTTCCTGGAGAGAGAAGAATGAGCCATGGAGCTGTTATACCCCTCCGTTTCCCCCATCCTAGTTCCAGGAGAGAAAAGAGAGTGCCATGGAGCTGGTATACCCCTTTGTTTCCCCCATCCTAGTTCCAGGAGAGAGAAGATGTCATGAAGATTCTGCCAGGAATCTGCACTCCAGGCTCTCTGGCGAGCGTTCGCGTGTGCCATCGCACATGCACAGGAGCGCACATGCGCGTGCCCGTGTGGGCGCCAGATGGGCTATTTAAGCCTGTCTGTCACAGACGGTCCTCGCTGTCTGCTCTACAGCGTTGTGTGCCCAAAAACCTGATCTGTAGACTTACCTGTGATAAGACCCGGCTTACCTGTGACCTACCTGTTATCTGCCTGCACCTGACCCCGGCCTGTTTGTGACTACTCTCCTGCCTGCTCTCTGTACCTCTGCTGCCAGCCTGATACCTGACCCGGCCTGTTTGACGATCCAGTCTGCTGAGCTGATCCAGTCTGCTGAGCTGATCCAGTCTGCACTGATCCAGTCTGCTGAGCTGATCCAGTCTGCACTGATCCAGTCTGCACTGATCCAGTCTGCTGAGCTGATCCAGTCTGCTGAGCTGATCCAGTCTGCTGAGCTGATCCAGTCTGCACTGATCCTGTCTGCTGAGCTGACCCAGTCTGTTTATCCAATCCGGACTGTTGATCCTGCCAGGCACCCGTGCCCCTCCTTACTCCTGTGTCTTCTGTTACCTTACCAGGGAACCGGGAGTGGGAGCCGTAAGGGAGGCCTTCCTCTGCAATTTGGGCTCAAAACCATCAGGTACGTGACAGAAGAGAGCGCCATGGAGCTGGTTTACCCCTCTGTTACCCCATCCTACTTCCAGGAGAGAGAAGAGAACGCCATAGAGCTGGTTTACCCCTCCATTTCCCCCATCCTAGTTCCAGGAGAGAAAAGAGAGAGCGATGGAGCTGGTTTACCCCTCTGTTCCCTGCACCCTTTTTCCAGTAGAAAGAAGAAAGCGCCATGGAGCTGGTTTACCCCTCTGTTTCCACCATCCTAGTTCCAGGAGAGAGAAAAGAGAGACATGGAGCTGGTTTACCCCTCAGTTTCCCCCATCCTATTTCCAGGAGAGAGAAGAGAGAGCCATGGAGCTGGTTTACCTTTCGTTTCCCCGATCCTATTTCCAGGAGAGAGAAAAGAGAGCTATGGAGCTTGTTTACCCCTTCGTTTCCCCCATCCTAGTTCCAGGGGAGACAGGAGAGCACCATGGAGCTGGTTTACCCTTCTGTTTCCCCCATCCTATTTCCAGGAGAGAGAAAAGAGAGTGCCATGGGGCTGATTTACCCCTCCGTTTCCCCCATTCTAGTTCCAGGAGAGAGAAAAGAGAGCCATGGAGCTGATTTACCCCTCCGTTTCCCCCGTCCTAGTTCCAGAAGAGACAAAAGAGAGACAGGGAGCTTTTTTACCCCTCCCTGTCCCCCATCCTAGTTCCAGGGGAGAGAAGAGAGCACCATGGAGCTGGTTTACCCCTCCGTTTCCCCCATCCTAGTTCCAGGAGAGAGAAAAGAGAGCCATGGAGCTTGTTTACCCCTCCGTGTCCCCCATCCTAGTTCCAGGGGAGAGAAGAGGGCGCCATGGGGCTGATTTACCCCTCCGTTTCCCCCATCCTAGTTCCAGAAGAGAGAGCCATGGAGCTGGTTTGCCCCCTCCGTTTCCCCCATCCTGGGTCAGGAAAAACATAGGCCCATGTATCTGCAAGGACAAGAGCAGCCGCCAGCAGGATCAAAAGTCCATTACATGACTGAACTGGAGCCATGATTGATTGAGACTTTCAGTAAAAGAACGTTAACCACATCCAGCTTGGTAGTGCCTTTATTTGGTAAGAATGGTGCTCTGAAGAGAGTGACCATGAGTTCTACTGGTCTCCTCTGGCTGTCGGGTCTGGAGAAGATACCACAATTAGGAGGGTGGATTGGGGGTCGGTCTCCACCCGACACCCACACATCGTGGAGATTTGGCAGTAAACACATGTGCAGAACGGAAAAAATTTGTTTTGGATAAATTCATTATGTTACTAATTTTGCTTTGTGGATTTGTTTTGCAATTGGTTTTGTTTCATTTATTAATGTTCTAACGAATTCAACACTTTTTCTTTGTCGCGTGCAGAGCTCATTCCTCCGTCCCCTTTCCTGTCCTGGAATTCGTTAGCAAATGAATAAACAAAACGATTTTTAACAAAATTCATTACTATTGTTATTTGGAAATTTGGGTACATACGAATCTCCGAAATAACCAAAAATTTGTCCGAATTCCGATGCGGACTGAAACGAATTGCACATGTCTAGTCATCCGGCAAAGTCCTGTATTGCCCAATGCCCAGAAGGTCAATTCTACATTGGGGGTTGGTTGCTCGCTTAAGCCATGTGCGATGCAGCTCGCCACCCTCCTACAGTGGAAAGAAAACAAAAAAGGCAATAAACAAGCAGATTAATCTTCAGCTTAAACAAAAAAAAAACACAACCACACACTCATGGAATATAAGAAAGAACATGTGAGAAGATTTGTTCACCTTTAGAGAAGTCAGGAAGGCAATAAACACTCACCTTCTTCTCATTACCACAATCTGCACATTCCTCGGAGCTCATGGTAAGTATTACACAACTCTGCAGTCGAAAAATGTTAATGAGGACACATCAAAAACAGAGGATCTTTCCACCACATCCATCAACCTCTCCAAGTTGGCCGTTTCCCTTTAAGCTCCTTCCTAGATGAAGACATCAGCAATCTCTTTCATCCTGCCATCAGAAAGGTATCTTTTCCACCATCTGAATTCAGCTCTTTTAATAGAACCTAGATTTTCAGGTGAAGGCCTCCTGCGGAGAGCAGAGCTCGGCCTATATTCATCATGGTCACCTGCCATTTGTTTTAACATGTATTATCTTCACAGGTTCAAGGTGTCCAAAAATGAGTCTTCTTTGCCGGAACATCGATAAAGACAATTCCAGACTCTTTCTGGAGATTAGAACACTCGCCTTTTATTCATTATCACTTTGAAAGTGCACAACAATAATATATATCAGGGAAACCCGTCCATGGAGGACATATGGGGGAGAGGATCAAAAGACATCCACAAAGGATGCAATAAGCATCCCAATCTGTTTTTAGATGTGAAGACCCTGTCAACAAACAATGGCTTTCCAGTTGTTGTTTTCCTGTTCCCAGCTCATCACCACATCTTTTTCCTCCCTCAGTAATATCCCAGGCTGATAATACCCCCATTGTATTGATATGGTACAAGATGTTTTGTGCCAGGAAGTTAGGGTTAGGGGGGTAGGGGTAGAGTTAGGGCTAACTAACCTTAACTCTCATACTTTACATGGACTTTTCATGTCAGGGTGTTAGGGTTACAGTTAATGCAAACCACCCCTAACCCTTTCACTTTAACCACTTCAGCACCGGGCCATTTTACACCCTTCCTTACCAGAGCACTTTTTGCGAGTCGGCACTGCGTCGATTTAACTGACAATTGCGCGGTCGTGCGACGTTACACCCAAACAAAATTAACGTCCTTTTTTTCCCACAAATAGAGCTTTCTTTTGGTGGTATTTGATCGCCCCTGCGGTTTTTATTTTTTGCGCTATAAACAAAAGAAGAGCGACTATTTTTAAAAAAAACACAATATTTTTTACTTTTTGCTATAAAAAATATACAATTTTTAAAAAAAAAACATTTTTTTTACTCAGTTTAGGCCGATACGTATTCTTCTACATATTTTTGGCAATAAGCGTATATTGATCGGTTTGCGCAAAAGTTATAGCGTCTACAAAATAGGGGATAGATTTATTGCATTTTTTTTTTTTTTTTTTTTTACTAGTAATGGCGGCAATCTGCGATTTTTTTTTTCATGACTGCGACATTGCGGCGGACACTTCGGACACTTTTGACACATTTTTTGAACCATTCACATTTACACAGCGATCGTTGCTATACAATTGCATTGATTACTGTGTAAATGTGACTGGCAGGGAAGGGGTTAACACTAGGGGGCGCTGCAGGGGTTAATGTGTTCCCTATAGGAGTTATTCTAACTGTGGGGGGAGGAGACTCAAGGGGAGGAGACCGATCATGTGTTCCTCCGTACTGGGATCACATGATCGGTCTCCTCTCCACTGACAGGACGTGGAGCTGTGTGTTTACACACACAGCTCCACGGTCCCGCACGGTCCCGTTGTTTTAACGGGCAATCGCGGGTGCCCGGCGGACATCGCGGCCGCCGGGCACTCGCACCGGGTCCCCCGAGCGACGCCGCGGACGCGCGCGCGCCCCCCAGGTGGCCGGGAATGGGAGGACGTCATATGATGCCCACCCAGGATGGGAGATCCACCTTGTGGGCGTCATATGACTATGGGCGGTAGGGAAGTGGTTAATGTTTGTGTAAAATTGTTAGGGTTAGAGTTAAGTAACCCTAACCCTCTCACTTTACATGGACTTCTTGTGTCAAGGAGTTAGGGGTTAGATTTAGTATTAACTAACCCTCTCACTTTACAAGGACTTTTTGTGACAAGGAGTTAGGGTTAGTCAAAGTATTAGTATTAACTAACCCTATGTCAAGGCTGGGCTTAGCCCTTCTTTCTCTGAGCTGGCCTTAGCTGTCGGCTAATTGCCAACTCTTATCTCTCAACCGACTCACCTGTATTTTATATATAGAAACTTTTAAAACATCCATAAAACTCTCCTCAGTGTCCAGTATTACCTACAGAGCGCTCCTCCCCTGCCGGACAATTCTCAGCGATGTAACTGGCGATTAGGGATGAGCCGAACACCCCCCCGTTCGGCTCGCACCAGAACCCACAAACGGACCTAAAGTCCGTGCGAGCTTTAGAACCCTATTAGTTATAATGGATGCGAACGTTCGAAATCAAAAGTGCTAATTTTAAAGGCTAATATGCATGTTATTGTCATAAAAAGTGTTTGGGGACCCGGGTCCTGCCCCAGGGGACATGTATCAATGCAAATTTTTTTTTTAAAACAGCCGTTTTTTCAGGAGCAGTGATTTTAATAATGCTTAAATTGAAACAATAAAAGTGTAATATTCCTTTAAATTTCGTACCTGGGGGGTGTCTATAGTATGCCTGTGAAGGGGGGCATGTTTCCTGTGCTTAGAACTGTCCCTGCAAAAAGTGTCATTTTTTCAAGAAAAAAAGCTATTTAAAATCACTCGCGGCTAATGTGAATTGACGGCTCCCGTAACACAGAGAACAGTCATTCATTGAAAGTCATTCATAAAAAAAAAGTCATTGATAAAAAATAAAAAAAAAAAAAAAAAAAAGCGTGGGGGTCCCCCCAAATTCAATAACCAGGCCCTTCAGGTCTGGGATGGATATTAAGGGGGACCCCAGCCAAAAAAAAAAAAATGGCGTAGGGTCCCCCTCAAAATCCATACCAGACCCTTATCCGAGCACGCAACCTGGCAGGCCGCAGGAAAAGAGGGGGGGAACCGTACCAGGCCACATGCCCTCAACATTGGGAGGATGCTTTGGGGGTCTGAGACCCCCAAAGCACCTTGTCCCCATGTTGATGAGGACAGGGGCCTCTTCCCCACAACCCTGGCCGGTGGTTGTGGGGGTCTGCGGGAGGGGGGCTTATCGGAATCTGGAAGCCCCCTTTAACAAGGGGACCCCCAGATCCCGGCCCCCCCCTGTGTGAAATGGTAAGGGGGTACAAAAGTACCCCTACCATTTCACCAAAAAAGTGTCAAAAATTGTAAAAATGACAGGAGACGGTCTTTGACAATTCCTTTATTAAAATCTTCTTTCTTCTTTCTTCATCCTTCGGTTTCTTCATCTTCTCCTTCCGTCATCTTCTTTCATCTTCTTCTTCCTCCTTCTTCTTGCGCTGGTCTTTCTTCTCGTCCTTCTCGTCCGGCATCTTCTTCCATGGCTTTGGCGTCGACGTCTGTTCTCGGGGCGCTCCTCGCAATGGGAGGCTCCCGCTGTGTGAGGCTCCCCCCTTCGTCTGACAGGTCTTTTATAACGGAGGGCACCTGGTGACCCCGCCCCCCTCTGACGTCATGGGGAAAGCCATAGGGAATTCCCCATGACGTCCCCGTGCATCAGAGGGGGCGGGGTCACCAGGGGCCCTCCGTTATAAAAGACCTGTCAGACGCAGCGAAGCCTCACACAGCGGGAGCCTCCCATTGCGAGGAGCGGCCCAAGAAGAGACACCGACACCGACGCCGACGCCATGGAAGAAGATGCCGGACGAGAAGGACGAGAAGACCAGTGCAAGAAGAAGCGGTTCGGAGGAAGAAGATGATGGAAGAAGAAGATGGAAGATGCCGGAAGGAGAAGATGAAGAAACCGAAGGATGAAGAAAGGAAGACCAGAAGAAAGAAGAAAGAAGATTTTAATAAAGGAATTGTCAAAGACCGTCTCCTGTCATTTTTACAATTTTTGACACTTTTTTGGTGAAATGGTAGGGGTACTTTTGTACCCCCTTACCATTTCACACGGGGGGGGCGGGATCTAGGGGTCCCCTTGTTAAAGGGGGCTTCCAGATTCCGATAAGCCCCCCGCCCGCCGACCCCAACAACCACCGGCCAGGGTTGTGGGGAAGAGGCCCTTGTCCTTATCAACATGGGGACAAGGTGCTTTGGGGGTCTCAGACCCCCAAAGCATCCTCCCAATGTTGAGGGCATGTGGCCTGGTACGGTTCAGGTGGGAGGGGGGGCGCTCGCGTCCCCCCCTCTTTTCCTGCGGCCTGCCAGGTTGTGTGCTCGGATAAGGGTCTGGTATGGATTTTGAGGGGGACCCCACGCCATTTTTTTTGGCTGGGGTTCCCCTTAAAATCCATCCCAGACCTCAAGGGTCTGGTATGGATTTTGAGGGGGACCCTACGCCATTTTTTTTTTTTTTGGCTGGGGTCCCCCTTAATATCCATCCCAGACCTGAAGGGCCTGGTTATTGAATTTGGGGGGACCCCCACGCTTTTTTTTTTTTTTTTTTTTATCAATGAATGACAGTTCTCTGTGTTACGGGAGCCATCAATTCATTAGCCGCGAGTGCTTTTAAATAGCTTTTTTCCGTGCAAAAATGACACTTTTTGCAGGGAAAGTTCTAAGCACAGGAAACCTGCCCCCCTTCACAGGCACCTATAGACACCCCCCAGATGTGATACTGCAATGCTGTACTAACAGCACGCACACACAAATCCCCAGAAATAGAGCACATATTCTCAGCAGTCAGCAGCACACTGACACGCTGACACTGAAACACAATATCACAATATGCGAGGCCGCCGCCGCGGCCTCTTATACCGTGGGGCGTGTACTAAAGCCCCTGAGCTATAATTGGCTACAGGCATCCTGCCAGTAGCCAATTATGGCTCTCCTCGCTGCCGGCGCTGTGATTGGCCAAGCATGCGGGGTCACAGTGCATGCTTGGCCAATCATCAGCCAGCATTGCACTGCGACTGGCGCAATGCATTGCGGGCCGCTCGCATCACACGAATTTGATGCGAGCGGCCCAAATAGTTCTGGGCTCGCTGAATGGGCGAATGCCCGATGTTCGATTCGAACATGGGTTCGAATTGAACCCCGGGCCCATCCCTACTGGCGATTCCCCCATTGGCTACATCCCATCATTAGTGCCAGCCCCAGGAGGAACTCTGGAGTGTGATTACTGCAAAGCCTTCTTCACAGAGGAGACGATCTCCTGGGGGTCGGGAAACTTCAGTTGGACCGTTCTTAATCCCCGTCCAGATTTCCACTCCCTCGGCACCCCCATGGTGCAGCGTCACCTCGAAGCTTCCTCTTCGTGGTTTGGCCGGGTTTGCCTCAATGCAAATCTCTGGAAAATCAGATAGAATGGCGTTCTTCAGCTCATTCGCAGCTCGGCCGTACACTCGTCAGCTGGTGCAGTGCTCTATGACGATCCTGTCCCCGCTTCGGGCTCCGGTGTCCTTGCTCTTCTTCTTCTCTCCCTCCTCCTCCTCTCTCTTCTTCTTCTTCCCACTGTGTGTCGCCATCTCTCCGCACACACCTCTACTGCGCGCTCCACCGTGCGCGTCCACGCCAACCGACTTACCTGTTGATGATATCCTTCTCGTCAGTCCTGCCTACTTAAGCCGTCCAGTCCAGATGATCTCTGCCTTCGCCTTGGTCACATCTCTAGAGACGCTCTCCTGTATTCCTGTTAAAGACTTGCTTGGCTCACATTCCTTCTGGCTCCAGATCCTGCTTGCTGTTCTACTACGCTGTTCTCTGGCTCCCTGAATTTTGGCTTGTCTGACTATCCGTTCCGGTTCCTGAACTCTGGCTATGTTTTGACTATGTTTACTCTGTTTACCTTTTTTTATTATTATTAAACTAGTGTGATTTAACTATACTTCTCAGTCTCAGTCTGCTTCATGGTTTCTGACACCCTAACCCTCTCACTTTACATGTACTTCTTGTGTCAAGGAGTTAGGGGTTAGATTTAGTATTAACTAACCCTAACCCTCTCACTTTACAAGGACTTTTGTGACAAGGAGTTAGGGTTAGTCGAAGTATTATGGCTGGGGTTACAGTTAGGGTTAACTAACCCTAACCCTTTCACTTTACATGGATTTTCATGTCAAGATGTTAGAGTTGGGATTAAGGGTTTATGTTTCGACTGAGGGTTAACTAACCCTAACCCTCTCATGGTCTTTTCATGTTAAGGTGTAAGGGTTGGGGGGTTCAAGTTAGGAGTAACGTACCCTAACCCTTTAACTTTCTGTGGACTTTCCATGTCAAGGTGTCGGGGTTAGATAGTTAGAGTTAGGGGTAACTAACCAAAACCCTCTTACTTTACATGGACTTTCCATGTCAAGGTATTAGGGTTAGGTGGTTAGTGTTAGAGTTGGAGTTAACTAACCCTAACCTTCTTACTTTACATGGGCTGTTCAGGTCAATGGGGTTAGGGTTAGAATTAAGGTTAGCAAACCCTAAACCTGTCACTTTGCATGGAATTTTTATGTTAAGGTGTTAGGTTTAAGGGGTTAAGTGTGAGAGTTAGGGTTGAGTAACCCTAACCCTTTCACTTTACACAGACTTTTCAGGTCAAGGGGTTAGGGTCAGAGATAGGGCTAACTAACCCTCTCACTTTACATGAATTTCTTGTGTCAAGGTGTTAGGGGTTAGATTTAGGATTAACTAACCCTCTCACTTTCCATGGACTTTCCATGTTAAGGTGGTTTGGGTTAGGCTTAGAGGGGTAGGGTTAGAGTTATGGTTAACTAACCATTTCACTTTACATGGACTTTTCGTGTCAAGATGTTAGGGTACACTGTCACGTAATTATTGACACGGGTTGGGAAGGGGTTAAACATTAGGGCGATCAAAGGGTTAACTGTGTGCCTAGCCAGTGTTTGTGTTCACTATGTGTGCTGCTTTCACTAGGGGAAGAGATGGATTTGAGTCCCTGCTTTGCAGGTACACAGAATCCATCTCTTCCCCACTGTCAGAACTGAACTCTGCCTTGTTTACATAGGCGGAGCTCCGTTCTAAGTCTCTGCCCGAATAATCACAGTAGTAGCGGCGCGCACGGCCCTCCTGCAGGAAAGTGCAGGATCATGTATATATACACAATTCGGCGCACAGCTGCCACCGTGTAGTAGTAACACTGCAAGTGGTTAATTTTGATATTTGTGTGATGCATATGGAAAAGTAATGATACCTAGCGCTCATTCATTTTTTGTTTCTTTGATCTATCATCGGTGTGCATATTGCACAGGATAGTGGGAAGAGCTGCAGGGGTGGTATATAAGTATTGAGGGGAGTTTGTGGTGCAGTGTTTAGTATTTATTCAACTTACCACAACCCTTTCCCTTTCTGTGGACTCTTCATGTCAAGGTGTTAGGGTTAGATGGTTGGGGTCAACTAACCCTAACCTTCTTACTTTAGATGGACTTTTTCATGTCAAGGTGTTAGGGTTAGATGGTTAGATGGTTGGGCTTAGAGTTGGGGGTAACTAACCCTAACCTTCTTCAGATGGACTTTTCATATCAAGGTGTTCTTCTTACATCAAGATATTAGGGTTAGATGGTTGGGGTTAGAGTTGGGGGTAATTAACTCTCTTACATTACATGGACTATTCATGTAAAGGTTTTAGGGTTAGTAGGTTAAGGGTTAGAGTTGGGGGTAACTAACCCTAACCCTCTTACTTTAGATGGACTTTTAATGTCAAGGTGTTAAGGTTGTGGTGCAGTGTTTAGTATTTATTCAACGTACCCCAACCCTTTCCCTTTCTGTGGACTCTTCATGTCAAGGTGTTAGGGTTAAATGGTTGAGTTTACAGTTGGGTTAACTAACCCCAACCTTCTTAATTTACATGGACTACTCATGTCAAGGTGTTAAGGTTAGATGGTTACAGTTAGAGTTAGGGTTAACTAACCCTAACCCTCTTACTTTAGATAAACTTTTCATATTGAGGCGTTAGGGTTAAATTGTTGGGGTTAGAGTTAGGGGTAACTAACCCTCTTACTTTACATGGACTTTTCATGTCAAGGTGTTAGGATTAGATGGTTATGATTACAGTTGGGGGTAACTAACCCTAACCCTCTCATGTTACATGGCCTTTTTATGTCAAGGAGTTAGGATTAGATGAATATTAGAGTTGGGGGTAACTAACCCTAACCCTCTTACGTTATATGGACTTTTCATGTCAAGGTGTTAGGGTTAAATGGTTGGGTTTAGAGTTGGGTTAACAAACCCCAACCTTCTTACTTTACATGGACTATTCATGTCAAGGTGTTAAAGGTTAGATGGTTAGCGTTAGGGTTAACTAACCCTAAACCTCTTACTTTAGATGGACTTTTCATATCAAGGCGTTAGGGTTTGATTGTTGGGGTTAGAGTTGGGGGTAACTAACCCTCTTACTTTGCATGGACTTTTAATGTCAAGGTGTTAGGATTAGATGGTTATGGTTAGAGTTAGGGGTAACTAACCCTCTTACTTTACATGGAATTTTCATGTCAAGGGGTTAGGGTTAGATGGTTGGGATTAGAGTTGGGAGTAACTAACCCTCTTACTTTACATGGACTATTCATATCAAGGTGTTAGGGTTAAATGGTTGGGTTAAGAGTTGACTAACCCTAACCTTCTTACTTTACATGGACTTTTCATGTCAAGGGGTTAGGGTTAGAGTTGGGGGTAACTAACCCTCTTACTTTACATGGACTATTCATGTCAAGGGGTTAGGGTTAGAGTTGGGGGTAACTAACCCTCTTACTTTACATGGACTGTTCAGGTCAAGGGTTAACTAACCCTAAACTGTAATTTTGCATGGGATTTTTGTGTTAAGGTGTTAGGTCTAGGGGGTTAGTGTTAGGGTTAACTAACCCTCCCCCTCACACTTTACAAAGAACCCCCTCTAGCGTCTCTGATAACAGCCGGAGCATCGAATGCAATTTTTACAAATCAGACAGAGAGAAAAGGAAACTTACTGAGCTTGAATCAGCACTTTTATTGTCCACTTTACAAGACTTAAATCCGCTTTGAAGAGGTCAATGCGCTGCAGACAAAGCGCACAGGTAGCTGGAAAGTTTAAATCCTCAACAAAGCGTCTTTGTAATGCTCGGTTGACTGGCAGAACGATCCACAAACGTTCTTTAGAATTTTCGTTCTCTCTTAATGCCACTTTGATTTTACCCCCTGGAGGGTTCCAGCCCAGGACTGATCCTCTCGACTAAGCCCCCCAAAAAACCTCAGGGTCCTCTGGGGGTCTTCTGCAGTACACCCCCCCCCCCTCGCTGCAGGTTTTGGCAAGAAAACGACAGAGCAATAATAAAAAGGTCAAATCCACTATTAGCTGAAGTGTGCCCAGCCAGTGCCAGCTGCCTTGTGTGCCAGTCCGAGTTTATTAAACAAGGGGGTGGCTGGTCCCCGCACAATGGCAAAAAAAAAAAACGAAAACATTCTGGAAGTACAGTGTGTGTCGGCCCCACTCATTACCGGCAGAATACAAACTCTTGTCAACAAGGGTTGAACGACCTGAGAGTTACTGAGAGGAGCTGACTCAGCGCTCACACAGCACAGGCCGCTGACTCTGCCGACTGAGTTTTATGGACGCTCTTAAGAAATCACCTGAAATCACAGGATGGGAGGAAATAAAAATATGAGTGAGGGTTGGATAGTCACCCAAGGGTGCAACTACAGCTATAGAAGACCGTGTATCACAACTATAGAAGACCATATGGATCACGCGTGCATTTC
>CM053028.1:16736624-16749124 GCA_028564925.1 Lithobates sylvaticus
TGTTGCATACTACTGACCCCAGCACACTGTGTTGCATACTACTGACCCTGGTATTCCGTGTTACATACTAATGAACTCTGCACTCTGCGTTACATACTACTGATCTCTACACTCTGTGTTGCATACTACTGACCCCTGCACACTGTGTTGCCTACTACTGACCCTGTCATTCTGCTTTACATACTAATGACCTCTGCACTCTCTGTTACATATTACTGACCGATGCACACGGTGTTACATACTACTGAACCTGGCATTCTGCATTACATATTAATGACCTCTGCACTCTGTGTAACATACTTCTTTCCCCCCGGCATTCTGCATTACACACTAATGACCTCTGCACTCTGTGTAACATACTACTTTCCCCCCGGCATTCTGCATTACACACTAATGACCTCTGCACTCTGTGTTACATACTACTGACCCTGGCATTCTGCATTACATACTAATGACCTCTGCAGTCTGTGTTGCATACTACTGACTCCAGCATTCTGCATTACATACTAATGACTGCTGCACTCTAAGTTACATACTACTGACCCCTGCACTCTAAGTTACATACTACTGACCCCTGCACTCTAAGTTACATACTACTGACCCCTGCACTCTAAGTTACATACTACTGACCCCTGCACTCTAAGTTAAATACTACTGACCCCAGTATTGTGTGTTACATATTAACGACCTCTGCACTTTGTGTTGCATACTAGTGACCCTAGCACACTGTGTTGCATACTACTGACCCTGGCATACTGCATTACATACTACAGACCCCTGCACACTGTGTTACATACTACTGACCCCAATATTCTGCATTACATATTAATTACCTCTTCCAGGAAATGCTAGAAAGGTACTTTATACTGCTTCCCCCCCCCCCAAAAAAAAATGTATCCCATGGTATAACGGGGAAGGCCCACTTTAATGACCATAGAATATACTCTGTTACACCTTTAACAAGCGCTACATCACAACATGCATGCAAACAAAAAAAGTTATTACAATGTCAATAAAAAAAGCGTAATAAAAAATAAAGTGTACAGACCTTTCCCCTTTGCTGCATATATATAAATGCCCTATTCACAATGTATTTATTTATTTATAGAGTATAAAAGGGTAGTTGTCCCTTATAAAGACAGGAATGTAAATTCATTATTCCAGTACAAAATCCAAGCCTAAAATATAAAAAAAGGCAAAACATTTCTATATAGATATTAAAAAAAAACAATATATACACTTTTTTCCCTTTTTTTTTTAAAATGATCGCATTCCTTCTGTTCTTAGTTGCATAAGAGCTGGGGGAGGAGAACTAATAGAACAACAGTACACTGAGCTTCCCAGTGAAAGCTTGTGCAGGGAGGGGAGAGGGGGGTAGTGTCAGGATAAGTCTGATTATTGGAGGAGAGCAGGCTGAGCTCCCAGCACAGCTAGAGAACTGCCCATATGCCTAGCGTGGTTGGATTTTAATAGGAAAGCAGAGACTAGCAGGCACACAAAGGAAGCAACACAAAGAGAACAGGATAGTCTTTCATACAAGTACATGGTACAGAAGTCACATATCAGAAAAATGAAATGTTGAGTTTACATATTCTAAACCAGAGACATAACTAGAACCTTGGTGCAAGAAACCATAAAGGGCCAGCCTGACCCAAGCTCGGGGCCTTTCCCTACAGGTCGAGGGTCCTTTACAAAGTTCCCCCTTACATAATAGTCTACAGAGTTCCCCCCACAGCATCCCCCTTTACACTAGAGTCCCCCGTACATCAGAGTTCCCAGCATTCCCAGGGCCCCCTTTTGTCACGTACCTGGTGGTGCGAGCCCGAGATTGCAGGGGGAGGCCTCCCTTGCGTCTCCCACTGCTGGTCCCCTGGTGTGGGAACAGGAGAGCCAGGAGTGAGGAGGAGCACGGGTGCCTGGCAGGATCAACAGACCGGTGGGAAGGAAACAGGTTAGCAGAGCAGGCAGGATCTCTGGGAAGCAGGCTCACAGGTAAACCGGATAGCAGAGCTGGCAGGATCACAGGAAGCAGGCTCACAGGTAAACTGGATAGCAGAGCTGGCAGGATCACAGGAAGCAGGCTCACAGGTAAACTGGATAGCAGAGCTGGCAGGATCACAGGAAACAGGCTCACAGGTAAACCGGATAGCAGAGCTGGCAGGATCACAGGAAGCAGGCTCACAGGTAAACTGGATAGCAGAGCTGGCAGGATCACAGGAAACAGGCTCACAGGTAAACCGGATAGCAGAGCTGGCAGGATCACAGGAAGCAGGCTCACAGGTAAACTGGATAGCAGAGCTGGCAGGATCACAGGAAACAGGCTCACAGGTAAACCGGATAGCAGAGCTGGCAGGATCACAGGAAGCAAGCTCACAGGTAAACTGGATAGCAGAGCTGACAGGAACTGGACAACGGCTTGGCAAGTAAGTTCACAGGTACACTTGGATAGCAGAGCTGACAGGGACTGAACAACGGCTTGGCAAGCAGGTTCACAGGTAAGCTTGGTTAGCAGAGCTGACAGGAACTGGACAACGGCTTGGCAAGTAAGTTCACAGGTACACTTGGATAGCAGAGCTGACAGGAACTGGACAACGGCTTGGCAAGCAGGTTCACAGGTAAGCTGGGATAGCAGAGCTGACAGGAACTGAACACAGGAAACGGAACCACAGACTGGACTGGAACCAGCAGGTGAACAGGCTCGTTTACAGAGGGTCAGACTGCAGACTGGACAAAGGCTAAACAAGGAACCAAAGTTCATCAAGAAGTCAGGTAATGAATCTGAACTAGAGCAAGGTACAATGGATCAGGCAGGAGGATGGTCACTGGAAGCCGGGGTCGGGTACAGGCAGAAAGCAGGATAGTCTTTATGGCAAGCCGGGTCAAAGGAACAGGTATAACAGGATCAGGTTTCTTTTACTACACCACAACGCTGTAGAGCAGACAGCAAAGACCGTCTGCTCAAGTCAGGCTTAAATAGGCCGGCTGGTGCTAACTAGGGCGCGCGCCCGTCTCCCTGTGCGCGGTTGTGCACGTGCCCGCGCCCGGGCGCGCATGCGCATGCGCAATGGAATCTGAGGGCCAGGACGGCCCGGGTTTAGATTTCTGGCAGGATCTTCATGACATTGCCCCCCTCCTAGGGGCAACCTCCGGGTGCCCCTCTGGGCAAATCTCTCAGGGTGAGCTCTTTTGAAGGCTTGAACTAGACTCTTAGCATGGATATTACACTCGGGCTCCCAGGAATTTTCTTCAGGACCATATCCCTTCCATTTGATCAAAAACTGGTTCTGATTTCTCCTTTTTCTAACATTTAGTATGGCCTCTACCTCATATTCTTCCTCGCCATCTACCAAGACTGGATCCGGGGGTACCGTCCTTCTGTTGGAAAAGGGGTTGGAAGTGGAGGGCTTTAACAGGGAAACATGAAAGACTGGATGGACCTTGAGGGAATCAGGAAGTTCCAACTCATAGGCTACTTCATTAATCTTTCGTTTGACTGGAAAGGGACCTAAGAACTTAGGGCCCAGTTTCTTTGAGGGACAAGCCAATTTCAGATTCAAGGTGGAGAGCCACACTGTGTCACCCGGTGCCAGTACCAATTCTCCACGCCTCTTTCGGTCAAAGACTGTTTTGTTATGTTCCTGGGTCCGGGCCATGGTGTCCTGCAGGAGTTGGTTATTGGAAGCAAAGAAGTCAATCTTCTCCTGGACTGCGGGCACAGTACATTCAGGAAGGGAATTGGGCAGAAATGAAGGATGAAAGCCATAGTTGGCGAAAAAGGGTGTCTGTTGGGTGGCCGAGTGGATAGCATTGTTATATGCAAACTCGGCAACTGGTAACAGGGAGATCCAATCGTCTTGGGAGAAGGAAGAAAAGCATCGAAGATATTGTTCCAGGGTCTGATTGGTTCTTTCGGTCTGTCCATTGGTTTGAGGGTGATAAGCGGAAGAAAACGATAGCTCAATATTGAGGGCCTTGCAGAGTGATTTCCAAAACCGAGAGGTGAATTGTACCCCTCGGTCGGACACTATGTTGGCTGGTACCCCATGGAGTCTGATGACTTCTCGGATGAACACTTGTGCGGTTTCTGAGGCAGAAGGGGTACCCTTCATGGGAACAAAGTGTGCCATCTTTGACAGACGATCAACTATCACGAAGATCGTAGTGTGGTCCTCTGCTGGGGGCAGTTCCACAATGAAATCTATGGACAGCATTTTCCAGGGGCGATCTGGGACTGGTAATGGCTTGAGTAAGCCCCAGGCTTTGGTTCTGTGACTCTTGCTCCGAATACACACAGTGCATGTTTCCACAAATTTCCTGCAGTCTTCCCTTAGCTGAGGCCACCAGAAGGTACGTTGTACCAATTCAGTGGTTTTGGTGACACCAAAGTGTCCGGCAAGCTTGTGATCATGGCACAATTCCAGGACGGTTACCCGCAGACCCTCGGGAATGAAAATCTTATCCCCATGCCACAATAGCCCATCCTTGGCCTGCAACCCAGGACCGGGAGTGGGTATGAGGCCACTGGAGGCCCGCCTGAGCTGGGACAGTAGGTCTTTCTGTAACAGGAGAAAGTTTCCAGGGGCAAGGATAGTGTCTGGAGGGGAACCATCCTGGGATTTGTGATACATACGAGACAGAGCGTCCGGCTTCGCGTTTTTGGAACCCGGACGATATGTCACGTGAAAAGTAAAACGAGAGAAAAATAAGGCCCAACGGGCCTGTCTAGGTTTTAACCTCTTGGCAGTCTTCAGGTACTCTAGATTCTTGTGATCTGTGAAGATCAGGATTGGGTGAGTAGCCCCTTCTAGCAGGTAACGCCATTCCTCGAGGGCGGTCTTTATGGCCAGTAATTCCCGATCCCCCACATCGTAGTTCTTCTCGGCTGGGGACAGTTTCCGTGAGAAGAATGCCACGGGGTGTAGCAGGGCTTTGATGCCCTGTCTCTGGGACAGGATGGCCCCTACAGCTATCTCTGAGGCATCCACTTCGAGGACAAAGGGCAGAGAAGGATCTGGATGCTTCAGGATAGGGGCTGAGGTAAAGAGCCCCTTGAGGGCCTCGAAGGCCCCTTGGGCCTCAGGGGACCAATGAAAACGGGTACCTTGTTTGGTGAGTTGAGTAATGGGTGCCACTATGGCCGAGAATCCCTTGATGAATTTGCGATAAAAATTGGCAAAGCCAATGAATCGCTGGATCCCCTTTTTATCTGCGGGAACTGGCCAGTCCAGGATGGCTGAGATTTTCTGGGGGTCCATCCGGATGCCTCTACTGGAGATGATCAAACCTAGGAAGGGTATGCTTTCTACCTCAAAGAGACATTTTTCTGCCTTGGCATAGAGGCCATGTTGCCGGAGACGACCCAACACACTTTTAACATGTCCACGATGCAGCTCTAGGGAGGAAGAGAAAATTAGTATGTCATCAAGATAAACAACAGCAAAAACATCAAGGAAGTCCCGAAGTACATCATTTATAAAGGCCTGGAAGGTAGCGGGGGCGTTACAGAGTCCAAACGGCATCACCAGGTACTCGAAGTGCCCAAATCGAGACCGAAATGCCGTCTTCCATTCGTCCCCATCCTTTATACGTATCAAATTGTATGCCCCTCTGAGGTCCAGTTTAGAAAAGATGGAGGCCGTGCCAAGCCTCTGAAACAGTTCAGGTACCAGGGGAAGCGGGTAGCGATTTTTGACTGTGACCTCGTTTAGGGCACGGTAGTCCACACAGGGTCTGAGAGAATGGTCCTTCTTTTCTACAAAAAATATTCCAGCACCTGCAGGAGACGTGGATGGGCGGATAAACCCTTTTTTCAGGTTATCATCAATATAGTCCTTTAATTTTCCCTGCTCCACCTCTGTTAACGGAAAAACCCTACCGAAGGGAATCTTGGCCCCGGGAAGGAGTTCAATGGGACAGTCATAGGGCCTATGTGGTGGCAGCACATCTGCCCTTTGTTTACTAAACACATCCAGGTATGCATGGTAGACTTCAGGGATGGACTGACGTAGACCTGCCTCGTTTTCGAGGCAGAGCAAAGCAGAGGGTCCTGCGGGGGCCAAGGAGCCGCAGGACCTTTAGCAGTAGGGAGAAGAAAAGGCCACCTCTCCTGTGGACCAGTTGATGACCGGGTTGTGTGCTTGCAGCCAGGGGATTCCTAGAATGACTGGAAACAAGGGAGAAGAAATTATGTCCAAACATAACAGTTCTTGATGTGACTCTGAGATTACTGTGTGCAATGGGGCAGTCTCCTGAGTCACTGGGCCAGATTTGATGGTGGACCCATCCGCCAGGTGGACAGACAGGCCTTGTTTTCTCAGACGGAGAGGAATTCGATGTCGGACAGCAAAAGCAGAGTCCATAAAGCAACTGCAGGCACCAGAGTCAATGATAGCTGTGGTTTGTAGGGTCCTTCCTGAGAACTGGAAGGAAACAGAAAGGGCAAGATGAGATGAAACCCCGGTCACAGGATCCACATAACTGGAGAGAATAGTGGGGAACTTACGGAGTTTAGCCGGGCAATTCCGAACATAATGACCAGGCTCTCCACAATACAGGCACAGATTGTTGCTGCGGCGTCTCTGACGTTCAGCTGGGGTGAGAGAAGGCCGCAGGAGTCCAAGTTGCATGGGTTCGGATGCTGGAGAGGCATGAGTAGGTTTAACGGGGGGAGCAGTGCGGAAGTGACTAGGACCCCTGGGGAGCATCCAGGTAGGTCTTGGGGACCCCAAGGTTCGTTCGGCCCTACGCTCCCGTAGGCGCCGGTCAATTTGGATGCTTAGGTCTATGAGGGAATTCAGGGTCTGGGGTACCCCCACTCTGGCGAGCTCGTCCTTGAGTGCGTCTGAGAGGCCCATGCGGAATTGATGACGGAGGGCAGCATCGTTCCAGTCGGTGTCGGCACCCCAACGCCTGAACTCAGCCACATAGTCCTCTGCTGGTCTTCGACCCTGTTGGAGAGAACGTAAGGCGGCCTCCGCAGTGGTTGAGAGTTGGGGGTCCTCATAAAGCTGCGCCATGGCATCAAAAAAGGTGGAGAGACTGGTTAATGCTGCATCCTTTTGTTCCACGAGACGGTGGGCCCAGATTTGGGGATCCCCAGTCAGTAGGGCTACCACAAAACCCACCTTGGTGGTCTCTAAAGAGAAGGTCCTAGGTTGCAGGTCAAAATGGAGTTCACAGGAGTTACGGAAAGTTCTGAAGCTACCACGGGCACCCGTAAATTTCTCTGGAGTAGGTACCTTGGGCTCAGGTGGTAGCATCACTATAGTCTGGGTAGGTGCAGGCCCCGTTGGGGGTATTGCTGGGTGAGGAGTTCCTTGGGTACTGGATGGACCAGACAGGGCCAGTACCCGTTCCTCCAGCCGGGTATAACCCTGCTGGAGGTTCTTCACCGCTTCGGTCAGACCTGCCAGGTGTTGGCATAGCCCCTCCATGGCGGGGGCTCCCTGCTCGGGCTCAGACATGGCTGTCTGCTACTGTCACGTACCTGGTGGTGCGAGCCCGAGATTGCAGGGGGAGGCCTCCCTTGCGTCTCCCACTGCTGGTCCCCTGGTGTGGGAACAGGAGAGCCAGGAGTGAGGAGGAGCACGGGTGCCTGGCAGGATCAACAGACCGGTGGGAAGGAAACAGGTTAGCAGAGCAGGCAGGATCTCTGGGAAGCAGGCTCACAGGTAAACCGGATAGCAGAGCTGGCAGGATCACAGGAAGCAGGCTCACAGGTAAACTGGATAGCAGAGCTGGCAGGATCACAGGAAGCAGGCTCACAGGTAAACTGGATAGCAGAGCTGGCAGGATCACAGGAAACAGGCTCACAGGTAAACCGGATAGCAGAGCTGGCAGGATCACAGGAAGCAGGCTCACAGGTAAACTGGATAGCAGAGCTGGCAGGATCACAGGAAACAGGCTCACAGGTAAACCGGATAGCAGAGCTGGCAGGATCACAGGAAGCAGGCTCACAGGTAAACTGGATAGCAGAGCTGGCAGGATCACAGGAAACAGGCTCACAGGTAAACCGGATAGCAGAGCTGGCAGGATCACAGGAAGCAGGCTCACAGGTAAACTGGATAGCAGAGCTGGCAGGATCACAGGAAACAGGCTCACAGGTAAACCGGATAGCAGAGCTGGCAGGATCACAGGAAGCAGGCTCACAGGTAAACTGGATAGCAGAGCTGGCAGGATCACAGGAAACAGGCTCACAGGTAAACCGGATAGCAGAGCTGGCAGGATCACAGGAAGCAGGCTCACAGGTAAACTGGATAGCAGAGCTGGCAGGATCACAGGAAACAGGCTCACAGGTAAACCGGATAGCAGAGCTGGCAGGATCACAGGAAGCAAGCTCACAGGTAAACTGGATAGCAGAGCTGACAGGAACTGGACAACGGCTTGGCAAGTAAGTTCACAGGTACACTTGGATAGCAGAGCTGACAGGGACTGAACAACGGCTTGGCAAGCAGGTTCACAGGTAAGCTTGGTTAGCAGAGCTGACAGGAACTGGACAACGGCTTGGCAAGTAAGTTCACAGGTACACTTGGATAGCAGAGCTGACAGGAACTGGACAACGGCTTGGCAAGCAGGTTCACAGGTAAGCTGGGATAGCAGAGCTGACAGGAACTGAACACAGGAAACGGAACCACAGACTGGACTGGAACCAGCAGGTGAACAGGCTCGTTTACAGAGGGTCAGACTGCAGACTGGACAAAGGCTAAACAAGGAACCAAAGTTCATCAAGAAGTCAGGTAATGAATCTGAACTAGAGCAAGGTACAATGGATCAGGCAGGAGGATGGTCACTGGAAGCCGGGGTCGGGTACAGGCAGAAAGCAGGATAGTCTTTATGGCAAGCCGGGTCAAAGGAACAGGTATAACAGGATCAGGTTTCTTTTACTACACCACAACGCTGTAGAGCAGACAGCAAAGACCGTCTGCTCAAGTCAGGCTTAAATAGGCCGGCTGGTGCTAACTAGGGCGCGCGCCCGTCTCCCTGTGCGCGGTTGTGCACGTGCCCGCGCCCGGGCGCGCATGCGCATGCGCAATGGAATCTGAGGGCCAGGACGGCCCGGGTTTAGATTTCTGGCAGGATCTTCATGACACCTTTACATCAAAGTTCCCCTTTACAGTACATCAAAGTACGCAGGGTTCCACCTTACAGTACAAGGGGGACCCTGACGTAAAGGGTCTGATGGCCAGCGTTATTCAATCCACTTCCTCTAAACTCATCATCCCGGACGAGCCCCCAATTTGTGACTAGACAGTGAAAGAAGCAGTACAGTGATGAGTCACTTTGCTCTCTCCTCCTTTCAGCATATCTCTTGTCGTCCCATTAACTAATTGGCTCAGTGTGCTGCCTTTTCCTCTCACGCTTCCACCCTGCCGTGCAGGGGCTACAGGTGGCTGATACTAGGTATTTATACTTATGATGTATTAATGAATACAGAGCTGCAATCATTGGTGTATTTTATATCTGCCTAGAGTGTGTTTTAGCAATAGATACACTATGTGAAAAGTAGCTGTGTTCTGCCGCATGTGGCCTTTATACTATAGAGAGAACTAGTGGTGACCCACAGGTAAACTTACTTTAAAGTAGTTGTAAACCTATAAAATGAAACATAAACAACACATATCCTTCTATAGTGTGTACTCTCCTCTATCAAAAGCACAGAGTATGATACTGTATCTGTCTTCTCTCTCATTCCTATTCTATCTGCATGAGTCCCTTCTAACAGTCTATGCTGACACCAGACAAGCCTAATGCCGCGTACGCTAAGGTGCCCACATGTCCCGGATTGCCCGGGACTGTCCCGCAATTGCCATCTCTGTCCCTGGTCCCGGGCACCTTCATTCTGGGACAATACAGTGTCCCGGAATGAAATTGAGGACACAGCCCTACTAACTAGTAACTACATTTCCAGAACTGGTTGCTAGGGCCGGCCCCGCCTGGCGTCTAGCAACCAGTGATGTCACAGACTCTCACTCTCTTAGACAGTGAGGCCGGGAGCGAGGTCCATGCCTAGTGCTGCATTGCTATCTCCACCCACCTTGGCACCTTCTCCTTCTTTCATTATATATTACAATGTAGTAATAGAAATAATGTGGTTTGACCATCCTGACACCAAATCAAGCATGATGTCGAGATGATTTGGGTGCTAACACCAGCCATTCGCCTGACAAATCACCCCCCCCCCCCCCCCACCCTCCCCGCCGAATTCACCATCAACCCCGATACTACACCCCCCACCTCATATTTTTTTGGAAAGGGGGGTGTCCCTGAATGGCCTTTTGGAAATGTGGTCACCCTAGCGTACACACGATCGGAATTCTCGTTGGAAAAAGCTCTGATGGTTTTCCCGCCGGAATTCCGAAGGAATTTCACTGAAACTGTCTTGCCTACACACGGTCACACCAAATTCAGACGGTCAATAACACTGCGACATACAACACGTTCGACGGCACTATAAAAGGGAAGTTTAATGCTTCCGAGCATGCGTCAAATTGTTTGCGAGCATGCGTCGGAATTTTGCGTGTCGGAATTGCATACACACGATAGAAAAATCCAATAGAAAGGTTTTCCGTCGGAAAAATTAAGAACAGGTTCTCAATCCAAAGTCCGTCGGAAATGCCGACAGAAAAAGACAGATGGGCATACACACGGTCGGAAAATCCGATGAAAAGCTCCCACTGGACTGTTTCCATCGGAAATTCCGACCGTGTGTACGCCGCATAACAGACAACCCTGTCCCTCTGGCACACAGCCTGTGGTTGACAGCCTAAGCTGTGCATCTTTCCTTATGAGACTGTGTAGAGGGGTGATGTATCCATTCCCTCCTCTCAGTTCCCAGATTACACTCAGCTCCCTGCTCTATGTTGTGCAGTGTGTGACCTCAGATTCCTGCCTCCCGCCTTCTGGAGCTCAGAAATGCTGTGTAAATTCTATACTTTGAATGGCTTTAGAAGAGAGAGGGCTGCAGATAAACCGGTACAACTTATATAGGAGGATTTGTGTCATCTCTGTGTATCACCCAAGGCCAGTCACTTCATTGGGTATCTGTAAGGGGTTACAACCACTTTAAATTCATTTAATGCTTAGCCATGACCCACTGTTGGTACTCTCATTGAATAGAGGAGGACTGCACATTATAGAGGCATATACAACATTTGCAACAAGTTAGACAGGTCCTCTTTGCTGATTGCTAGAATGTGTGCTGGAAAAGTTTTGTGGTTTGTGCAGTTAGTAAATTCTGAATATCCAATCTACGATTTAAATTGATGGCCCAGCTGCTCTATTTCTAGAAGATTACACCGGCCAGCCGTGTGAAGGATGATGTCAGATCTCTCGGATGAGTTTATTCCCCATTTGCAGGTGCAGAAGAAGCCTGTTTGCACCTCGTTTAGGTGTTTCAGGTGATTTACGTTCTGCAGAATCGCCGGTGACACATTCCCATTCCGAGCGGCGTATTGTTGATTCGGCTCCAGCCTCATTTGGTGGTCTTTATCTTGGATGGTATAAGAGAGACATAAGAGAGACATTTTTCAAAATGAACCAAATTACTCGAGACGGTGTGTCAAATTGTATCTTATAGCTTCATATTAGCAACGTGGCCCTGAGAAATCTTCCACCCCACGAGAGATCAGTCTATCCTGGAAGTCGGTGAGGTGCTCGCAGGCTGCGATTACCGTATTTATCGGCGTATAACACGCACCGGCGTATAACACGCACCCCAAGTTTAGGAGGGCATTTTAAGGAAAAAAAGTTTTAGGAGGGAAGTTTAGGGAAAAAAAAACAACTTACATTTAAGCGTCATTGCAGCTTGCCCAGCGTCATTGCAGCCTTGCCCAGCGTCATTGCAGCCTTGCCCAGCGTCATTGCAGCCTTGCCCAGCGTCATTGTAGCTTTCCCAGCGTCATTGCAGCCTTGCCCAGTGCCATTGTAGCTTGCCAGCGTCATATTCATTCTTTTCCTGGTTCAAATTTCCTGCCGCCGAGACGCTGTCGCGTGCGCCGCCGAAAAAACCTGAAGCACGGCCGAAAAAGACCGAAGCGCCCCCGGAAAAAGCCGAGCCGACTCGGACGGCTAAGCTCGCGGTCCCGCCTCCCTGCTGTTTCCGGAGCGAGCGCAGGGAGGCGGGACTACGAGCAGAGCAGAGCAGAGTCTGCTCGGCTTTTTCCGGGGGCGCTTCGTTCTTTTTCGGCCGCGCTTCGGGTTTTTTCGGCAGCGCTCGCTATTTTTCAGCGGCGCTTGCAATTTTTCTCATTTTTTGGGGGGTATCGGTGTATAACACGCACCCACGACTTTCCCCCGATTTTAAGGGGGAAAAAGTGCGTGTTATACGCCGATAAATACGGTAATTCCGGTAAAACTCAATAATAAATGTCCAGCCTGGTCATTCTACCCCCGCCTGCTGCTGGATAGTGTGTCTGTTTTTAATTTTAACCCCTTGATGATGAAAAGTAAAATGAATCTTAACACCTGAACACAACTTTGCAACTTTGACATGTGCTAGTAAA
>CM053028.1:16751624-17004124 GCA_028564925.1 Lithobates sylvaticus
CCACTGCTGACCAAAAAGAACAAAAAGGCTCGTCTCACGTTTACCAAGACTTTTCGGCAAATCTTCTGTGTACTGGTTAGACAAAAATTTTACTTTTTGGAAGGTGTGTGTCCCGTTACATCTGATCTGGCATAAAACGAATACAGCATTTCATAACAAGAACATCATACCAACAGTCAGGCATGGTGGTGGTAGCGTGATGGTCTGGGGCTGCTTTGCACCATCAGGACCTGGACGACTTACCATAATTGATGGAACCATGAATTCTGAGCTCTACCAGAAAATCCTAAAGGAGAATGTTGGGTTATGCAGCAGGACAATGATCCGAAACACAACAGCAAGTCCACCTCCAAATGGTTCAGACAAAGCAAACTTTTGGAGTGGCCTAGTCAAAGCCCAGACTTAAATCCAATTGAGATGCTGTATGACCTTACACAGGCCGTTGATGCTGGAAAACCCTCCAATGTGGCTGAATTAAAACAATTCTGCATAGAAGAGTGGGCCATAATTGTTCCACAGCAATAGGAAAGACTCATTGCCAGTTATCGCAAACGCTTGATTGCAGTTGTTGCCGCCATTGGGTGGTACAACAAGTTATTAGGTCTAGGGGGCAATTACTTTTTCACATAAAGCCAGGCAGGTTTGGATAGCTTTTATGCCTTAAAGTGGTGTTTCCCCCCAAAAACAAAAAGATGATTAAAATTCCTAAAAAAATTATAAAAATTAAATATTTTTTTAAACTCACCTCTAAATGCCTGTTTCTAGGGGGTCCCTCATAGTCTGCCTCCTTCAGTGCCTGGGCTGGTGACATCACTTCCCCTTGGCGCAGGAAGGGCTCCCTCCCTCCTGTCAGTCATCTGGGACACGGGACAGGTCCCAGATGAATGCGCGGCCAATCACGGTGCTCGGCGGCGCTCGCGCATGCGCAGTGGGTGCCCGGCTGTGAAGCCACAGCCGGGTGCCCACAGCAAGAATGCGGGGCTTCTTTCCCACGCATCGCTGGACTCTGGGACAGGTAAGTGTAGTATTTGTAGCTGCTGACTTTTATTTTTTTTTTTTTAAGTGTCACTCCTCTTTAATAAATAAAACCATCATTTAAAAACTGCATTTTGTATTTACTCTGGCTATCTTTGTGTAATAATAAAATTAGTTTGATGATCTGAGTCATTTAGGTGTGACAAATATGCAAAAATAAATAAAAAATCAGAAAGGGGGCAAATACATTTTCACACAACTATATATATATATATATATATATATATATATATATATATATATATATATATATATATATATATATATATATATATATATATATATATATATATATATATATATATACAATAATCCAGTGTGGCTGTACAGCGAGTCTGATTAGTGCAGATCAGACTGAGGTTCTCGGTCACCCTGTGCCCCTAATAGACACAGGGTAACTTACACATAGGTGGGGCCGCCGGAGCTGGACAAAGAGATTCCAGTGCTCTCCAAGGTAAGCTGGGTTCCACAAGCCCCCCCCCCCCCCCCCCCCCCCCCCCAAAGTCTCCTGATTTTTTTTATATCAAAGGAAAATTATCTCAAAATAGTAAATATATCTTTTTTGAATTTAGCTGTATATTTATTGCTGTATAATAATTGCTTTTACCATAACCTACTGCCAAGGAAAAACCCAAAATAAAATGTTTCTGCTCCTGATGATTGCAGACATACCATATACTATATGGGTATGTTATTTGTTTTGTTAGTTGTTTGTACCAGTAGTTGGCTCAGAAAAAATAGTGCGCACTTGACTTGTTTTATCCTACCTATAACACACTGACACTAATTGACACTGATACTAATTACATTTTTTTTTTTTAATCCTACCTAAAACACCATGCCCATCATCTTTGACCTTGACCTATGATCCTGACCTTGACCCTAACTCTAACCCTGACATTGACCTAGATCAAACCCTGATCTCGCCATTATTTCAGAACGGGGAAGAAAGGGGGGATTTAAGTGACTTTGAACATGGCATGGTTGTCGGTGCCAGACGGGCTGGTCTAAGTATTTCAAAAACTGCTGATCTACTCGGATTTCCACACACAACCATCTCTTGGGATTACAGAGAATGGTGGGAAAAAGAGATAATATCCAGTGAGTGGCAGTTGTGTGGAGGAAAATGCCTTGTTGAGGTCAGAGGTCAGAGGGGAATGGGCAAACTGGTTCCAGATGATAGAAAGGGAACAGTAACTCAAATAACCACTTGTTACAACCAAGGTATGCAGAATACCATCTCTGAACGCACAACACATCCAACCTTGAAGGTGCCACTTCTGTCAGCTAAGAACAGAAAACTGAGGCTACAATTGGCACAGGATCACCAAAATTTGACAGCAGAAGATTGAAAAAACATTGCCCGGTATGATGAGTCCCGATTTCAGCTGCAACATTCAGATGGTGGGGTCAGAATTTCTCGTAAACAACATGAAAGCATGGATCCATCCTTCCTTGTATGGCCGGTTCAGGTTGGTGGTGTAATGGTGTGGGGGATATATTTTTGGCACACTTTGGGCTCCTTAGTACCAATTGAGTATTGTTTAAATGCCATGGCCTACCTGAGTATTGTTGCTGACCATGTCCATCCCTTTATGACTACAGTGTCCCCATCTTCTGATGGCTCCTTCCAGCAGGATAATGCACCATGTCACAAGGCTCCAATCATCTCACCACTGGACAATGAGGTCCCTGTACTCCAATGGCCTCCACACTCACCAGATCTCATCCAATAGAGAACCTTTGGGATGTGGTGGAATGGGACATTCTCATCATGGATGTGCAGCCAACAAATCTGCAGCAACTACGTGATGCTATCATATCACTATGGAGCAAAATCTCTGAGGAATGTTACCAACTATCTATGCCAAGAAGAATGAAGACAGTTCAGAAGTCAAACAGGGGTCCAACCCATGGCCAGTGAGTGTACAGTATGTGGCCTCACGGAAGAAGACCAACTTCAGTGAGGCTGCATATATGTGTGCATTTGGAGGTTAGGGGATAAAGAAACTCCAGTGCAGGGGCGGACTGACCATTCGACCACTCGGGCACTGCCCGAGGTGCCCGGGCCACTAGGGGGCCCCATCAGGGTTGCCAGTCTAAGTAAAACCAGTATGTAAAAATCTGTGTTTTTTTTACATCTGTTTCTGAAATGTCCCTTACCGACATCCTTTTGGTCTAAGAATCCTGAGATTATAGCTGCCCCACCTCTCCAGTACCTTCTCAGCCAATAGAAACATGTCTGTGTAAACTGTGTATACATGTATGTGTATACTGTGTGGCCCCATAATCTCTGATTGCTTGGGGGGCCCCATAATCTCCTATTGCCGGGGGCCCCATTAGTTGTCAGTCCGCCCTAGACATGTGCACAACAAAAAAATTTGTTTATTTTCGTTTCGTTTTTTTCGTTTCCGTTGATTCATAACTTCGTACGTCGTCGGCGTTCGTATTTTCGTTAAAGTTATTTTTTCGTTGATTCGTTTTTCCGTTAGTTTAATTTTCGTTTATTCGTTTATTCGAAATTCAAACACATTCGTATTTATTCGTACATTCGTAACATTCGTAACATTCGTAGATTCGTAATCGGAGCATAATTCATAATTTTATGTAATGTGTATGCTATTATTACATTTTAAGAGACACAGAAAATTACGAATCTAAAAAAAAAGTTACGAATGTACGAATTTTTTCGTTCAATCCATTCGAGGCACGTTAAGCAGCGCCATTGTAAGAGACACGGAAAAGTTACGAATCGAAAAAAAAAAAAAAAAAAGTTACGAATGTACGATTTTTTTCGTTCAATCCATTTGAAGCACGTTAAGCAGCGCCATTGTAAGAGACACGGAAAATTACGAATTGAAAAAAAAAAGTTACGAATGTACGAATTTTTTCGTTCAATCCATTCGAGGCACGTTAAACAGCGCCACTGTAAGAGACACGGAAAATTACCAATTCAACAAGAAAAAAAAGTTACGAATGTACGAATTTTTTCGTTCAATCCATTCGAGGCACGTTAAGCAGCGCCATTGTAAGAGACACGGAAAATTACGAATTGAAAAAAAAAAGTTACGAATGTACGAATTTTTTCGTTCAATCCATTCGAGGCACGTTAAACAGCGCCACTGTAAGAGACACGGAAAATTACCAATTCAACAAGAAAAAAAAGTTACGAATGTACGAATTTTTTCGTTCAATCCATTCGAGGCACGTTAAGCGGCGCCATTGTAAGGGACACGGAAAATTACCAATTCAACAAAAAAAAAAGTTACGAATGTACGAATTTTTTCGTTCATTTTGATTTTCGTTGTTCCTGTTTTTGTTTTTTCGGATTTTCTTCTTTCGTAGATTCGTTGTTTCTAATTTGTTTTTTTCGGATTTTCGTTGTTTTCGGATTTGTTCGATTCGAACGGTTCGTTACATTTTTTAGCGAATCGTTCGTTCATTCGTACGATAACGAATGAACGAAAATAACGAAAAAAAAACGAAAAACGAAAAAAAACGAAACGAATTGCACATGTCTAGTCCGCCCCTGCTCCAGTGATTAAATAAAAGTGGTTACAAATGTGGCCTTTGCAAAGAAGATATGGAACACTCACCTGTCCTTCTGTCCACATCCTATAATTCTATAGACTCCACTGAAACCACGTAAGCAACATTGTATTTTTTTTTCCTAAATAAAACCTTCTAAGCCTACAATGATATCTCCGGATTCTAACCACCTCCCGGCCCCGCACTTCTCATAATAATAATAATTCCCGAGACTGAACGGCTCAAATTTTTACCAAATGTATAAAACCATCTTCTCCGCTCGGTAATCTTATAATGGGCTCTGGGCTATTGACGGACTCCGGACCCCGACCTCAGTGAAAGGATCCTTTATGTAGTAAATTCTAATTTCCTGCTGCAAGCAGCGCGGCCTCACATCATCGGCGTTATCGGCACCTGTTAGAGCCGTATTTTACGAAACCCGAGAAGAAAAATCCACGGAGGGACATTAAATATTGAGTCACTAAGTGTCTGATGGAGGAAGATTATTATCCAGGTATTTGGCCACTTCATTCCAGAAGACAGAAAAGTATCTGAGCCCCGGGACGTCTATTATTCTTCCAGGGTTTAATGGGCCATGGTAATGACCGCACATTTCCAGTATTGCCTCTCAGCGCTGGCTTTTTCTATATATCGCACATACTTGGAAGTATTATTAAACATGGAACTAAAGAATTTTTAAACATTATTTTAAAGAATTTTTTTTTCTACAGCGGGTTTATTTTCTTATAAAAAAATTGCACATGTACCGTATATACTCGAGTATAAGCCGACCCGAATATAAGCCGAGGCACCTAATTTTACCACAAAAAAATGGGAAAATGTATTGACTCGAGTATAAGCCTAGGGTGAGAAATGCGCAGCTACTGTAAGTGGAAAAGAGGGTCAACAATGCCCATTTGCAGCCTCACTGTGCCCATTTGCAGCCTCACTGTGCCCATTTGCATGCCTCACTGTGCCCATTTGCAGCCTCACTGTGCCCATTTGCATGCCTCACTGTGCCCATTTGCAGCCTCACTGTGCCCATTTGCATGCCTCACTGTGCCCATTTGCAGCCTCACTGTGCCCATTTGCATGCCTCACTGTGCCCATTTGCAGCCTCACTGTGCCCATTTGCAGCCTCACTGTGTCCATTTGCATTCCTCACTGTGCCCATTTGCAGCCTCACTGTGCCCATTTGCATGCCTCACTGTGCCCATTTGCAGCCTCACTGTGCCCATTTGCAAACAAAGGTCCCCCGGACTTCAAACTTGGTAATTAAGGGTTCCTAGATCCTTTGGCTGCAGCCAAAGGATCCCGAAATGACATTGCTGCAGATGGACACAGTTGACCGATTTTGGGGCCCCGTATCTCGGGGCCACTTGGTGCTAGGAATCCCAAATTTGGTGTGCAAACCCAGTGGGACCAGCACTACAACATATCCAAGGTGCTAGAAACCCCATCTTTGGATATGTTGTAGTGCGAGATACGGGGCCCCAAAGTCGGGTCGGAAAATGTAATTCACTGCTGCAGAAAAGTGCTTGACTCGAGTATAAACCGAGGGGGGCATTTTCAGCACAAAAAAATGTGCTGAAAAACTCGGCTTATACTCGAGTATATACGGTACATTGTTCTGTGGAAATGAGGTAAAAAAAAAATTATCTTATTGGGCTATTTCATGTGCTGGTCGAATGTTTTTTTTTATTATTGATTTAACCACTTAAAGCGGAGTTCCACCGAAAAATGGAACTTCCGCTTTTCGGATTCCCCCTCCGGTGTCACATTTGGCACCTTTCAGGGGGGAGGGGGGGGGAGCAGATACCTGTCTAATCCAGGTATTTGCTCCCACTTCTCGCATAGATAGCCTCAGTATCTGCAGATATCCACGCCATGTTCGGCGCCTCCTCTGTACCCCCCACCCGCTGTCTTCTGGGAGACACACAGGTCCCAGAAGACAGCAGGGGCCAGTGGGATTGCGCAGTAGGGAAGCAGGCTGTGAAGCCGCAAGGCTTCACTTCCTGATTCCCTTACCCAAGATGTCGTGGGCGCCCTGGACAGGCAAATGTCCATATTTTAGTATTATTTAGCAGTATTTGTAGCTGCTGACTTAAAAAAAAAAAAATTTGGTGAAACTCTGGCTTTATCCACTTCAGCCCCGGACCAATTGGCAGCCAAAGGACCAGGCCCCTTTTTGCGATTCGGCACTGCGTCGCTTTAACTGACAATTGCGCGGTCGTGCGACGTGGCTCCCAAACAAAATTGGCGTCCCCACAAATAGAGCTTTCTTTTGGTGGTATTTGATCGCCTCTGCGGTTTTTATTTTTTGCGCTATAAACAAAAATAGAGCGACAATTTTGAAAAAAATTCAATATTTTTTGCTTTTTGCTATAATAAATATCCCCAAAAAATATATAAAAAACATTTTTTTTCCTCAGTTTAGGCCGATACGTATTCTTCTACATATTTTTGGTAAAAAAAAATCGCAATTAACGATTATTGATTGGTTTGCGCAAAAGTTATAGTGTTTACAAAATAGGGGATAGTTTTATAGCATTTTTATTAATATTTTTTTTTTACTAGTAATGGCGGCGATCAGCGATTTTTATTGTGACTGCGACATTATGGCGGACACATCGGACAATTTTGACACATTTTTGGGACCATTGTCATTTATACAGCAATCAATGCTATTTAAATGCATTGATTCCTGTATAAATGACAGTGGTAGTGAAAGAGTTAACCACTAGGGGGAGGAGAGGGGTTATGGGCTGTGATGTGTGTGTGTTTTTTTATATCAGGGGGCGTGGCTGACGTCTGACGTCATTGATCGGCTTTCCCGATGACCGGGAACAGCCGATCAGTGACAGGCAGAGTAGGAAGCGCGGGGAGAGGTTTGTTTACACAGACCTCTCCCCGTTCTTCAGCTCTGTGACCCGATCGCGGGACACCAGCGGCGATCGGGTCCGCTGGTCCCGTGGCCGGGGTCACGGAGTTCCCGACCGGGGCGCGAGCGCGCCGCTGGCGGCGCGCGCGCGACCCACGGGCAGGCAATTAAAGGGCTACGTACAGGTACGTGATTTTGCCTGCCCGTGCCATTCTGCCGCAGTATATCTGCGTGAGGCAGTCGGGAAGCGGTTAAGGACCTGGCCTTTTTTCTACACTTGGTGTTTACAAGTTAAAACCAGTTTTTTTTTTTTTGCTAGAAAATTACTTAGAACCCCCAAACATTATATATATATTTTTTTCAGACACCCTAGAGAATAAAATAGCGGTCGTTGCAATACTTTATGTCACACCGTATTTATGCAGTGGTCTTACAAACGCAATTTTTTGGGAAAAAAAACAAATTTTAAATTAAAAAAATAAGAAAACAGTAAAGTTGGCCCATTTTTTTTTTTTTTATATTTTGAAAGATAATGTTACGCCGAGTAAATTGATACCCAACATGTCACGCTTCAAAATTGCGCCCACTCGTGGAATGGCGACAAACTTTGACACTTAAAAATCTCCATAGGCGAAGTTTAGAAATTTCTAAAGGTTGCCAGTTTTGAGTTACAGAAGAAGTCTAGCACTAGAATTATTGCTCTTGCTCTAACGATCGTGGCGATACCTTACATGTGTGGTTTGAACACCGTTTACATATGCGGGCGCAGCTTACGGCGAGTCCGCCGCAGAGACCACTTTTAACTATAAGTGGAGCACCCGCCATTTAAAAAAATACCTGCTGCCATAACAACGGTATTCAACGTCAAAGTACCGACGTATAACAGCGGCGGGCGGGCCGGAAGTGGTTAAAACAGAAAAATACCACATTTGTCCATTAGACGGGGCTGAGATATTGCATTTAGGCCACTTTTACACGGGTTTGCTTTTTAAGCGAATTTCCAGGGTGATAAAAGCGCATGAAAACTATTCCCCATCAAAAAAAAGTTCCATGGACTGAGTCAGACAGCGCTGCACTGTGGGAACTGTAGTCCAGAGGAGAGAGACTCTACTGTAACCAAGAGCTTTTGAACTGCATTTCCCAGAGGGAGATTGCCAGGAGGAGGGGGGGGGGAGAGCTGTGTGTTCTCAGGCTTTACAGGACACAACTTTCTCTTCCAGAGTTCAGGAATCGGAACGGATAGTCAGACAAGCCAAAACGTCAAGGAGCCAGAGATGAGCGTAGAAGAACAACAAGCAGGATCTGGAGCCAGAAGGAATGTCAGCCAAGCAAGTCTTTAATAGGAACACAGGAGAGCGTCTCTAGAGATGTGACCAAAGCGAAGGCAGAGATCATCTGGGCTGGACGGTTTAAGTAGGCAGGACTGATGAGCAGGATATCATCAACAGGTGAGTCACTGTGGAGAGATGGGAGCTGACAATTAGCCGACAGCTGAGTGGCCAACTCAGAGAAGGAAGGGCTGAGCCCAGACCCTGCACCCGCTAGAATGGAGCTGCTGCCCGGACCCCACACTCGCTAGCCTGGATCCGCTACCCAGGCCCCGCAAGTGCTAGCCTGGAGCTGCTGCCTGGACCCTGCACCTGCTAGCCACGCTGGATGACACCCCCCATCTATCTGGATCTATCCAGGTAAGTGCCGGGCCAAACGGCAGACGCGCGGGGGGGGGGGGTGTTAGTGCAGCACTGCCGCTGGGGGGTGGTTGCTTGTTGCCCCCCCCCAAACAGAAATCCCACCAGCCGCCACTAGCAGAGAGTGAACCAATCGCTGTGTGTGACCTGATGATGAGCAATAATATTGGTGGGACTGGTGAGCTCCTGCTGTGGGGATTTACTATCTGCTGCTAGAGAGACTGAGCTCTTTAGGGGATTGGGCATCGGCGGGCACATTGGGCAGCGGCGGGATTGGGGAATTGGCGGGAACTTTGGGCAGCGGTGGGGATCAGTATCGGCGTGCACATCGGGCAGCGGCGGGGATCGGGGCATCGGCGGGCACATCAGGCAGCATCTGGGAGCGGGGCATCGGTGGGCACATCGGGCAGCGGCGGGGATTGGGGCATCGACGGGCACATCAGGCAGCGTCGGGGAGCGGGGCATCGGTGGGCACATCGGGCAGTGACGGGGATCGGGGTATCGGTGAGCACATTGGGCAGTGGTGGGGATCGGGGTATCGGTGAGCACATCGGGCAGTGGTGGGGATCGGGGCAGCGGCTCTAGTGTCTTCTCCTCCTCGCTTCTGCTGTGTGTCTCCTCCCCTCCTCCTGGGCGTCCAATAGGATCACATGTCCTTTCAGCCAATTTGGTGATGGGCATCAGACCTGCTTTACGATTCGCCGGGAAGAGGATCAGCGGATAGTCATTCGCTGTTGTAACACCTGGGTGGGCTCATGGCGCAATGCTCTGTGCCATGAGCCCACCCTATTTTGAAGCCTATTAGAGCCTCTGCCTCTAATCAGGTGCTTCAAAAAAACACCCCCGCCGATTTAGTTCACGCGCCCAGCATCCTGAAAGGGGCCGGACGCATGAATAGGGGGTAGCGGCCTGTGGATCATAGGGCATTATTTAGGATGTGGCGGCTGTGGACAGAGGGGACGGCGCCCCCGGGCGCCCCTAATGGAGGGGCCGCCCCTTATTTGATCGATCTGTCACCTAACCCCGCAGGAATCATTGTTGGCCAGAAGCTCAGAAGACCAGACATTGGGAGCAGAGAAGGAAGATCAGCAGATCCTGAGCAGCGCTCGGAGGACGCGGGTTCGGATCCTGGCAGTGGTTCAGCTCTCGGACGGTCTGGAAGATGTTTTTTTTTTTTTTAAGACGTCTTCAGCGAGGAGGATTGAAGAGGTGAAGAGCGATCGGGGGAGTCATAAAGCAGAATTGCTAAAAGATGCTGACAGGGAAGACGAGGAGGATGAGTGAGGGATTGTACGGAGGTGTCACCCAGATGACAGGAGGAAGAAGAGAAATGAGGATGAATCAGACAATGTGACACACAGATTACAGGAGATGGAAACCAAATTGTTACAATTCTATGTGATCTTTAACATGCGTCTGTCATTAAAAAATTTTTTTTTAAATCTGCATCTTTTATTAACCACTTCATTCGGCTGCCGAAAGACCAGAGCGTTTCTTTTTGCGATTCGGCACTGCGTCGCTTTAACCACTTCAGCCCCGGACCAATTTGCAGCCAAAGGACCAGGCCCCTTTTTGCGATTCGGCACTTTGTCGCTTTAAATGACAATTGCGCGGTCGTGCGACGTGGCTCCCAAACAAAATTGGCGTCCTTTTTTTCCCACAAATAGAGCTTTCTTTTGGTGGTATTTGATCGCCCCTGCGGTTTTTATTTTTTGCGCTATAAACAAAAATAGAGCGACAGTTTTGTAAAAAAATTCAATATTTTTTTACTTTTTGCTATAATAAATATCCCCCAAAAATATATAAAAAACGTTTTTTTTTTTTTTTCCTCAGTTTAGGCCGATACGTATTCTTCTACATATTTTTTCTAAAAAAAAAACCGCAATTAGCGATTATTGATTGGCTTGCGCAAAAAGTTATAGCGTTTACAAAATAGGGGATAGTTTTATAGCATTTTTATTAATTTTTTTTTTTTACTAGTAATGGCGGCGATCAGCGATTTTTATTGTGACTGCGACATTATGGCGGACACATCGGACATTTTTGGGACCATTGTCATTTATACAGCAATCAGTGCTATTTAAATGCATTGATTCCTGTATAAATGACAGTGGCAGTGAAAGAGTTAACCACTAGGGGGAGGGGAGGAGTTATGGTCTGTGACGTGTGGGTTTTTTTTTTACAGTAGGGGGGTGTGGCTGACGTCTGACGTCATTGATCGGCTTTCCCGATGACCGGGAACAGCCGATTGGTGACAGTCAGTGTAGGAAGCGCGGGGAGAGGTGTGTTTACACAGACCTCTCCCCGTTCTTCAGCTCTGTGACCGGATCGCGGGACACCAGCGGCGATCGGGTCTGCTGGTCCCGCGGCCGTGGTCACGGAGCTCCCGACCGGGTCGCGAGCGCGTCGGCGGCGGCGCGCACGCGACCCACAGCTAGGCTCTTAAAGGGCCACGTACCTGTACGTGGTTTTGCCTAGCCGTGCCATTCTGCCGACGTATATTGGCGTGAGGCGGTCGGGAAGCGGTTAACTGACAATTGCGCAGTCGTGCGATGTGGCTCCCAAACAAAATTTACGTCCTTTTTTCCCCACAAATAGAGCTTTCTTTTAGTGGTATTTGATCACCTCTGCGGTTTTTATTTTTTGCGCTATAAACAAAAAAAGAGCGACAATTTTGAAAAAAAAAGCAATATTTTTAACTTTTTACTATAATAAATATCCCCCCAAAAAATATATAAAAAAACTTTTTTTTTCCTCAGTTTAGGCCGATACGTATTCTTCTACATATTTTTGGTAAAAAAAAAAAAAAAAAATAAAAAATCGCAATAAGCGTTTATTGATTCGTTTGCGCAAAAGTTATAGCGTCTACGAAATAGGGGATAGATTTATGGCATTTTTATTAATAATAATTTTTTTGAAAAAAAACGCAATCATTTTTACTTCTTGCTATAATAAATATCCCCCAAAAATATATAAAAAGCAATTTTTTCCCTCAGTTTAGGCCGATACGTATTCTTCTACATATTTTTAATAAAGAAAATCGCAATAAGACCCCTTTCACACTGGGGCGTTTTTCAGGCGCTTTAGCGTTAAAAAAAGCGCCTGTAAAGCGCTTGAAAGAAGCCTCATCTGCAATCCCAGTGTGAAAACCCGAGTGCTTTAAGAGCCCTTTCACACTGCCAGCGCCCGAAAAAATGCTCATAAAGCGCCGCTTAAACTAGCGGTGCTTTACCAGCATTTTTCGAGCGCTAGTGGGGCACTTTTAACCCCTGCTAGTGGCCAAATAAAGGGTTAAAAGCGCCCACAAAGCGCCGCTGCTAAAAGCGCTTTGCAGGCGCTTTTCAGGCATTTTTCAGGCTCTTCCCATTGATTTCAATGGGAAGGGGGGCTTTAGGAGTGGTGTATTCACCGCTCCAAAAGCGATGCAAAGAAGCTGCTTGCAGGACTTTTTTTGACGCCCCGCCAGCGCAGCGCCTCAGTGTGAAAGCACTCGGGCTTTCACATTGGGATTGCAGTTGCGACTTCTTTCAGGCGCTTTACAGTCGCTTATTTTAACGCTAAGACCACTTTCACACTGAGGCGCTTTTCAGGCGCTTTCACGCTAAAAACAGCGCCTAAAAAGCTCACGAAAACGTATTTCCACTAAAATCAATGAACGCTTTCACACTGGGGCAGTGTGCTGGCAGGGCTGTGAAAAACTCCCCTCCCCATTGAAATGAATGGAAAGCTCTTCAAAAGCGCCTGAAAAGCTCTTCAAAAGCGCTCAGTGTTTTTACTGGCAGTTTAGAAGCGCTTCAGTGTGAAAGTGGCCTTAAATACATGAAAAACGCCATAGTGTGAAAGGGGTCTCAGTGTGAAAGCACTCAGGCTTTCACATTGGGATTGCAGTTGCGGCTTCTTTCAGGCGATTTACAGGCGCTTTTTTTTAACGCTAAAGCACCTGAAAAACGCCTGAAATACACCCCAGTGCGAAAGGGGTCTAAGCGTATATTGATTGGTTTGCGCAAAAGTTATAGCCCCTACAAAATAGGGGATAGTTTTATGGCATTTTTACTAGTAATGGCGGCGATCTGCGATTTTTATCGTGACTGCGACATTACGGCGGACACATGGGACACTTTTGGCGCTATTTTGGGACCATTCACATTCATACGCCGATCAGTGCGATTAAAAATGCATTGATTACTGTGTAAATGTGACTCTCAGTGAAGGGGTTAACCAGTAGTGGACGATCAAAAGGTTAAGTGTGTCCTAGGGAGTGATTCTAACTGTAGGGGGGAGGGGCTATGTGTGACACGACACTGATCACCGCTCCTGATTACAGGGAGCTATGATCAGTGTCGCTAGGCAGAACGGGGAAATGCTTGTTTACATGAGCATCTCCCCGTTCTTCCTCTCCGTGAGACATGGAGTCCACGGGACCTGCGATCACACTCACGGAGCTCGCGGCAGGGTCACGCGAGCGCGAGTACACGGCGGCAGATTTAAAGGGACGTACCTGTACGCACATTTGCCTGTCCGTGCCATTCTGCCGATGTAAATGTTCGTGCAGGGGACCCTGATGTAAGTGGGGGCTCTCTGGGGACCCTGATGTAAGGAGGAGGCTCTCTGGGCACCCTGATGTAAGGAGGGGTCTCTGGGAACCCTGATGTGAGTGGGAGGCTCTCTGGGGACCCAGATGTAAGGAGGAGGCTCTCTGGGGACCCGGATGTAAGAAGGAGGCTCTCTGGGGACCCTGATGTAAGGAGGAGGGTCTCTGGGGACCCTGATGTAAGGAGGAGGGCTCTCTGGGGACCCTGATGTAAGGAGGAGGCTCTCTGGGGACCCAGATGTAAGTGGGAGGCTCTCTGGGGACCCTGATGTAAGGAGGATGCTCTCTGGGGACCCTGGTGTAAGGAGGAGGCTCTTTGGGGACCCTAATGTAAGGAGGGGTCTCTGGGAACCCTGATGTAAGGGGAGGCTCTCTGGGGACCCAGATGTAAGGAGGAGGCCCTCTGGGGACCCAGATGTAAGGTGGAGGCTCTCTGGGGACCCTGATGTAAGGAGGAGGCTCTCTGGGGACCCTGATGCAAGGGGGGGCTCTCTGGGGGCCCTGATGTAAGGAGGAGGCTCTCTGGGGACCCTGATGCAAGGGGGGCTCTCTGGGGACCCTGATGCAAGGGGGAGGCTCTCTGGGGACCCTGATGTAAGGAGGAGGCTCTCTGGGGACTCCTGGAAACAAGTGTCTCAAATGACCCCTGCACTCTAGTTTCTCCAGTGATCCCAGTGCTCTGTTTCTTCAGTGACTTCTTTGTATTCAGTGTTTCTCCAGTGACCCCAGCATCTCCAGTCACCCCTCCTGTGCCTCTAGTGACTCCACTGCCTACAGCGACCCCAGCCCCTCCTAGGGACCCCAGGGTTCCCCACATCACACAGTGACTCCACAGCACCCACGGACTTCTAGTGACCCCACAGCATCCTGCGTCTTCCCGTGACTCCAGTGCACCATGAGCACCACTATGACCCCTGTGTCTCCCCACAGCACCGGTATTTCCTGGACTGTCTCCCTCTGTGTGAATTTGGACCCCTGTCCATAACAAAAGGGATGCAGCAAAAAAATAGAAAAAAATCCTCTTTTTATTAGAGAAGGGGTGGGCTAGAGCCCCCATCAGATTATTCCTGTCTGTGTCCCTGTTGAAGGGAAGTGAGGGGAAAACTTTCTAGCAAAGTCCTGGAAAGCCCAACAGGGGTTCTACCTCTTCTCCACACCATCCAAAAGTAGAAAAAAGTAGCAGTACCTACACTTTAATCAAACATCAACACATCATATTACATGGCTGCAGGATATTATATATCGCATGGCGATAATAAATCACCAGCAACAATGTATCATAAAGCAAAGTATTTTATTGCACAGCAATGATATAACCTATCACTCAGACATTGTATAACGCTGTATATCACTGAGATGGAGAGGAAGAAACAATCACTTGGCAACCTTATCAGAAATCTCAATCACTCAGCAAATGTTATTTTTCTAACAGGTACCTGGCAGGCATTGCTTGTCCCAATTATCTTTTATTTGTTGCAGCACGTCGGTAACGGAGGATGGCAGCTTCTGCTGTTACCTGCACAAGAGTCCTATTTCTAGGAGGTCCCTGTACCCTCACTCTAAGTCCATTCCATGAGATTGTCCTTTCTAGGAGGTCCCCATACCATCACTCTAAGTCCATTCCATGAGATTGTCCTTTCTAGGAGGTCCCCATACCCTCACTCCAAGCCCAGTCCATAAGATTGTCCTTTCTAGGAGGTCCCTGTACCCTCACTCCAAGTCCATTCCATGAGATTGTCCTTTCTAGGAGGTCCCTGTACCCTCACTCCAAGTCCATTCCATGAGATTCTGCTTTCTAGGAGGTCCCCATACCCTCACTCCAAGTCCAGTCCATGAGATTGTCCTTTCTAGGAGGTCCCTGTACCCTTACTCCAAGTCCATTCCATGAGATTCTGCTTTCTAGGAGGTCCCCATACCCTCACTCCAAGTCCATTCCATGAGATTCTGCTTTCTAGGAGGTCCCCATATCCTCACTCCAAGTTTATTCCATGAGATTCTGCTTTCTAGGAGGTCCCCATACTCTCACTCTAAGTCCAATCCATGAGATTCTGCTTTCTAGGAGGTCCCCATACCCTCACTCCAAGTCCATTCCATGAGATTCTGCTTTCTAGGAGGTCCCCATACCCTCACTCTAAGTCCATTCCATGAGATTCTGCTTTCTAGGAGGTCCCCATACCATCACTCTAAGTCCATTCCATGAGATTGTCCTTTCTAGGAGGTCCCCATACCCTCACTCCAAGCCCAGTCCATAAGATTGTCCTTTCTAGGAGGTCCCTGTACCCTCACTCCAAGTCCATTCCATGAGATTGTCCTTTCTAGGAGGTCCCTGTACCCTCACTCCAAGTCCATTCCATGAGATTCTGCTTTCTAGGAGGTCCCCATACCCTCACTCCAAGTCCAGTCCATGAGATTGTCCTTTCTAGGAGGTCCCTGTACCCTTACTCCAAGTCCATTCCATGAGATTCTGCTTTCTAGGAGGTCCCCATACCCTCACTCCAAGTCCATTCCATGAGATTCTGCTTTCTAGGAGGTCCCCATATCCTCACTCCAAGTTTATTCCATGAGATTCTGCTTTCTAGGAGGTCCCCATACTCTCACTCTAAGTCCAATCCATGAGATTCTGCTTTCTAGGAGGTCCCCATACCCTCACTCCAAGTCCATTCCATGAGATTCTGCTTTCTAGGAGGTCCCCATACCCTCACTCTAAGTCCATTCCATGAGATTCTGCTTTCTAGGAGGTCCCCATACCCTCACTCCAAGTCCATTCCATGAGATTCTGCTTTCTAGGAGGTCCCCATACCCTCGCTCCAAGTCCAGTCCATGAGATTGTCCTTTCTAGGAGGTCCCTGTACCCTCACTCCAAGTCCATTCCATGAGATTCTGCTTTCTAGGATGTCCCCATACCCTCACTCTAAGTCCATTCCATGAGATTCTGCTTTCTAGGAGGTCCCCATACCCTCACTCCAAGTCCATTCCATGAGATTCTGCTTTCTAGGAGGTCCCCATACCCTCACTCTAAGTCCATTCCATGAGATTCTGCTTTCTAGGAGGTCCCCATACCCTCACTCCAAGTCCATTCCATGAGATTCTGATTTCTAGGAGGTCCCCATACCCTCACTCTAAGTCCATTCCATGAGATTGTCCTTTCTAGGAGGTCCCTGTACCCTCACTCCAAGTCTATTCCATGATTCCATAAAATGCTTCTTTCTGGGAGGTCCACGTACCCTCATTCCCAAGTCCATTCCATGAGATTGTCTTTTATAGGAGGTCCCCATACCCTCAGAGTTTGTTCTATGAGATTCTCCATTTTTAGGAGGCTCAGTACCCTCAGCCCAAGTCCATTCCATGAGGTTTTCCTTTCTAGGAGGTCACTGGACTCTTATGCCGCGTACACACAACCAGACTTTTTGACGGACTGGGTACGACGGAACGAATCCGTCGGACAATTCGATCGTGTGTGGGCTCCATCGGACCTTTGCTGTCCAAAAATCTGACGGACTTTAGAAATAGAACATGTTTCAAATTTTTCCGATGGACTCAAGTCCGGTCGAAAAATCTGTTCGTGTGTATGCTAGTCCAACGGACCAAAACCGACGCTAGGGTAGCTATTGGCTACTGGCTATGAACTTCCTTATTCTAGTCCGGTCGTACGTCATCACGTTCGAATCCATCGGACTTTGGTGGTATTGTGTGTGGCCAAGTCCGTTCATTCGGAAAGTCTGTCGGAACTCCGCCGAAAGTCCATCGGGAAGACCGTCGGACCTAGTCCGTCTAAAAGTCCGGTCGTGTGTACGCGGCATTACTCAAAGTCCATTCTTTGAGAATCTCCTTTCTAGGAGGTCCCCGTACCCTCACTCCAAGTCCATTCTATGAGATTCTCCTTTCTAGGAGCTCCCCATAGCCTCACTCCAAGATTCTGCTTTCTAGGAGGCCCCCAAACCCTCACTCCAAGTCCATTCCATGATATTTTGCTTTCTAGGAGGCCCCCATACCCTCACTCCAAGTCCATTCCATGAGATTATGCTTTCCAAGAGGTACCCATAGCCCCACTCCAAGATTCTGCTTTCTAGGAGACCCCCAAACCCTCACTCCAAGCCCATTCCATGAGATTATCCTTTCTCTGAGGTCCCTGTACCTCACTCAAAGTCCATTCTATGATTCCATTAGATTCTGCTTTCTAGGAGGTCCCCGTACCCTCATTTTAAGTCCATTCCATGAGATTGTCCTTTCTAGGAGGTCCCCGTACCCTCACTCCAAGTCCATTCCATGAGATTATGCTTTCCAAGAGGTACCCATAGCCCCACTCCAAGATTCTGCTTTCTAGGAGGTCCCCATACCCTCACTCCAAGCCCATTCCATGAGATTGTCCTTTTTCTGAGGTCCCTGTACCCTCACTCAAAGTCCATTCTATGATTCCTTTTTCTGAGGTCCCTGTACCCTCACTCAAAGTCCATTCTATGATTCCATTAGATTCTGCTTTCTAGGAGGTCCTCGTACCCTCATTTTAAGTCCATTCCATGAGATTGTCCTTTCTAGGAGGTCCCCATAACCCTTACTCCAGGTCCATTCCATGAGATTCTTCTATCTAGGAGGTCCCCATACCCTCACTCCGATACCATTTCATGAGATCCTTCTTTCTAGGAGGCCCCCATACCCTCACTCTGAGTCCATTCCATTACCCCCCTTCCCCTTCCCACACACACACACACAATGTCCTTGGGTTGTGAGAGGACGGCAGACACGTTTAGAGATGAGGAGGACATCAAAATTCCAACCCTGGTGAGAACTGAGCTAAGAATCCTGGTGCTGTAAGGAAACAATGGCCATGCCCTCCTCAAATTCTGTCAATGTGAAATCTAACCTCCAGCCTTCCCTCCAGTATTACACAGTTGTACCGACTCCTCTCCTGGACTGAAATTGCTTCCTCTGATTTCACTGCACACTGTGAGCTTCCCACGCCTCATTTCCTGGCTGGAGGACGCCCGGCATCATGTAGTTCTTTCATCCCCAGTCCGGTTGTGTCTGGCCCATCCCTTTCATTGGATTTCAGTCTTTGAATCATGGAGGCTCAACATCACATGTGGGCATTACCTAGGGTGGTCTTCATTCAAATGCAGCCTACATAGAAACGTCCACTCCTCCAGACTGACACCAACCAATCAAGGCATTTTGATATTTGCATAACTCCTCCCAAGAGACTGTTCACTGCTTGCATCAGGGCTGTTAATAGGAGTACTGAGGCCGGGTGCTGTGATGGTTTCAGGAAGCTATGTGCAGCACCATGCTGTCCCCTCCCACCAACCATGGTCTGCCTGCATTGCATTAAAACATAGAGACCCAGTGGTGACATAACAGAATCACCGTACAGGGTCACCTACATGTTTAGCATTGAAAAACATTTTTTTCAAAGGATGTGAGCACAAGGAGGTGACCCCCCTGCTACTATTCAATAAATAAAAAAAAGTTGCTGTAGCCCCTAAATGTCATTCAGTTTGGGGTTACATCTATCTAGTACGAGAATTCCAAAAAAAGGAAAACCTGTGGTCGGACTTTAACTGCTTCCCGACCGGCCACTGCATATATACGTCAGCAGAATGGCTCGGGCAGGCAGAATCACGTACCTGTACGTGATCGTGCATGTGCCTGCCCGTGGGTCGCGCGCGCGCCGCTAGCGGCGCGCTCGCGACCCGGTCGGGAGCTCCGTGACCCCGGCCGCGGGACCAGCGGACCCGATCGCCGCTGGTATCCCGCGATCGGGTTACGGAGCGGAAGAACGGGGAGAGGTCTATGTAAACAAACCTCTCCCCGCGCTTCCTACACTGACTGTCAGTGATCGGCGGTTCCCTGTCATCGGGAACGCCGATCAATGACGTCACACGTACAGCCACGCCCCCCTACTGTAAAAAAAACACACACACGTCACACTGACTCCTCCCCGCCCCCTAGTGGTTAACCCCCTAACTACAACTGTCATTTACATAGGAATCAGTGCTATTTAAATAGCACTGATTGCTGTATAAATGACAAATGTCCCAAAAATGTGTCAAAAATGTCCGATGTGTCCGCCAAAATGTCGCAGTCACAATAAAAATCGCTGATCGCCGCCATTACTAATAAAAAAAAAAATATTAATAAAAATGCTATAAAACTATCCCCTATTTTGTAAACGCTATAACTTTTGCGCAAACTAATCAATAATCGCTAATTGCGATTTTTTTTACCAAAAATATGTAGAAGAATACGTATCAGCCTAAACTGAGGAAAAAAAATGTTTTTTTATATATTTTTTTGGGATATTTATTATAGCAAAAAGTAAAAAATATTGCATTTTTTTCAAAATTGTCGCTCTATTTTTGTTTATAGCGCAAAAAATAAAAACCGCAGGGGCGATCAAATACCACCAAAAGAAAGCTCTATTTGTGGGAAAAAAAGGACGCCAATTTTGTTTTGGAGCCACGTCGCATGACCGCGCAATTGTTAGTTAAAGCGACGCAGTGCCGAATTGCAAAAAGGGGCCTGGTCCTTTAGCTGCAAATTGGTCCGGGGCTGAAGTGGTTAAAAAGGCACAACAAACAGTAGAAATATACAAAAATATTAGTATTTATTGAAATATATATATAATACAAATAACAGGGACATGAAAGAAACATCGATAAAAATCATATATACAAAAAACAATCTATATATGATATGAGCCCTAAACGTGTTTCGTGGTACACTTCATCAGGACACATTTGGGGATCAGTAGTTGCAAAGAAGAGAAAGGGGTCTCACTATCTAAGGATTTTTTATCCTTAGATAGTGAGACCCCTTTTCTATTCTTTGCAACTAATAAACCTCAAATGCATCCTAAAGAAGTGTACAACGAAACGCGTAGACGCATTAGGGCTCATATCATATATACCGTATATACTCGAGTATAAGCCGAGTTTTTCAGCACATTTTATTGTGCTGAAAGTGCCCCCCCTGGCTTATACTCGAGTCTATCACTTTTCTGCAGCAGAAATTACATTTTCCGACCCGGCTTTGGGGTCCCGTATCTCGGGGCCTCTTGGTGCTAGAAACCCCAGATTTGGTGTGCAAACCCAGTGGAACCAACACTACAACATATCCAACAGATGGGGTTCCTAGCTCTAAGTGGCCCTGAGATACGGGGCCCCAAATTCGGTTCGGAAGAAAATGACATTCTCTGCTGCAGAAAAGTGCTCGACATTTTCTGAACCAACTTTGGGGCCCCCGTATCTCGGGGTCACTTGGTAATAGGAACCCCATCTTTGGATATGTTGTAGTGCCATATGTTGTGAGTTTGCATACCAAGGTTCCTAGCACCAAGTGGCCCAAAGATACGGGGCCCCAAAGTCGGTCAACTGTGTCCATCTGCAGCAATGTTATTTCGGGACCCTTTGGCTGCAGCTAAGGGGGGCATCTAGGAACCCTTAACTACCAAGTTTGAAGTTCGGGGGACCTATGGATGCAAATGGGCACAGTGAGGCTGAAAATGGGCACAGTGAGGCTGCAAATGGACACAGTGAGGCTGAAAATGGGCACAGTGAGGCTGCAAATGGGCACAGTGAGGCATGCAAATGGCCACAGTGAGGCTGCAAATGGTCATTGTTGACCCTCTTTTCTACTTACAGTAGCTGCGCATTTCTCACCCTAGGCTTATACTCAAGTCAATACGTTTTTCCATTTTTTTTGTGGTAAAATTAGGTGCCTCGGCTTATATTCGGGTCGGCTTATACTCGAGTATATACGGTAGATTGTTTTTTGTAGACATGTGCAATTCGTTTCATTTTTTTTTTTTTTTTTTTTTTTTTTTTTTTTTTCGTTGTTTTCGTTCATTCGTTTTCATACGAATGAATGAACGATTCGCTAAAAATTTTAACGAATAACGATCGTTCGAATCGAACGAATCCGAAAACAACGAAAATCCGAAAAAAACTAATTAGAAACAACGAATGTACGAAAGAAGAAAAAACGAAAAACGAAAACAGGAACAAGGAAAATCAAAATGAACGAAAAAATTCGTACATTCGCAACTTTTTTTTTTTTGTTGAATTGGTAATTTTCCGTGTCCCTTACAATGGTGCTGCTTAACGTGCCTCGAATGGATTGAACGAAAAAATTCGTAAATTCGTAACTTTTTTTTTTCGATTCGTAATTTTCCGTGTCTCTTACAATGGCGCTGCTTAACGTGCTTCGAATGGATTGAACGAAAAAATTCGTACATTCGTAACTTTTTTTTTCGATTCGTAATTTTCCGTGTCTCTTAAAATGTAATAATAGCATACACATTACATAACATTATGAATTATGCTCCGATTACGAATCTACGAATGCTACGAAAGTACGAATAAATACGAATGCGTCCAAATTTCGAATAAACGAAAATTAAACTAACGGAAAAACGAATCAACGAAAAAATAACTCTTACGAAAATACGAATCGTTACGAATACGAACACCGACGACTTATGAAATTACGAATCGTTACGAATCAACGGAAACGAAAGAAACGAAATGAAAATAAAAATTTTTTTTGTTGTGCACATGTCTAGTTTTTTGTATATATCATTTTTATCGATGTTTCTTTCATGTCCCTGTTTGTATTATATATATATATTTCAAAAAATGCTAATATTTTTGTATATTTCTACTGTTTGATGTGCCTTTAAAGTCCGACCACAGGTTTTCCTTTTTTGGAATTCTATTTCTTTATTTCTTCACAGATTTACGGATGAGGCATTTTGAGTGCTGTTTCTTTTTTTTGTATCTATTTAGCACGGATGCAGTGTTTGCTGGACAGCACGAATGATCTGCTTGGCTACACTTTTTGCCAAAATTGCTGCTACAAAAATGTTACTCGGTGGATCTCTCAATTCTTCTGATTGTTTGAAATGATCAGCCCCTCCCTTTCTACCGTGGAGGGATCATAAGGGACGCGGTTTGACAGCGCTATTGTAGAGCCCTACCTGGATTGCTGGCAGACGCCAGTTTAATGTTTATCTTTTTTGGCAGAATCGGATTTGATTTCATCCGACTCTTTGCCTCTCAGGTTCCTACAGTACTGTAAACCCCCTGGTATGGGTATTGCTCAAGCGCTGGCGTGGTTTCCTGGCATGTATAGCCAGGAGGGTACAGTGCGGGTCCCAGCATGGCATGTGATTATCCACAAGCCCTTGGTACGCACCTTAAATACTATTTTATGTATACGAGCTGGCAGCTCCTTGTTTTCTAATCAGTCTGTTTTTGGAAGAGGAATGTGAAGCCATAAACACCTTGGAACAAACCTTTATTTCCTCATCAATCATTGTCCCCGGCCAAGATTTATTTATTTAAACTTTAAAACCCAATTGAACTTTCAATTTATATCAGCTAAATAACATTCCAGGTACATCAAAGCAGAAAAGGTGTGCAAAAGGCTTAGTTGTTTTTTTGTTTACTTCATAAAGCAGCCACAGCAGCAAAAGTAGAAAAGGCTGTCCCGTGCCATCATGCTGTGGGGAAGCAGTGGTCTCCCTGCAGAGGTTCATAGGGCCCCCCCCCCCTAACACCCACTGCTGAGTCAGAGCTATAGCTCTGCAATCAGTAAAGCTCATGCTCCCCTCTGATTGGAGAGCTGTAGCTGAAAATTGAAATAATGCCGCGTACACGCGATCGGAATTTTCGTCGGAAAAAACTCTGACGGTTTTTCCGACGGAATTCCGCTCAAGCTGTGTTGCCTACACACGATCACACCAAATTCCGACGGTCAGTAACACCGCGGCATAAAACACGTTCGACAGCACTATAAAAGGGAAGTTTAATGCTTCTGAGCATGCATCGAATTGTTTCCGAGCATTTGTCGGAATTTTGCGTGTCGGAATTGCATACACACGATCGGAAAATCCGATAGAAAGGGTTTTCCGTCGGAAAAATTGAGAACAGGTTCTCAATCCAAAGTCCGTCGGAAATTCCGACAGAAAAAGACCGATGGGCGTACACACGGTCGGAAAATCCGACTGTGTGTACGCCTCATAACACTCCTAAAGCCACATCCGTATAAACTTGATTTATAAACAAGAAGAAAAACTGTGCTCAAAAGTGAATGGATAGTGTGAAAAAAATCTGCAATAAAAACCACAAATATCGGTATAGTGTCAAAAATTGGAAAAATATAAATTGCGCTAATTAAATCACCCTAATTCTCATGTGTCAAAAATCAAAATAACACATGATGCAAGACACAAATAACATGAACTTAATCACAATAAATGTGTAACAAATATTAAATATACAGCATATAACCCTGATGTGCTCCAAAGTTGGGTGAAAAAAATTGAAAATAAATGAATATAAAAATAAATGATATATAAAAAATATATAAAAATATGAGTCCATCAACAGTCCCAATCAGAAAGAAATATCAATTGAAGACACAATCTGATCCAGCAGGAAACCCAAAACATAAGAGGAAAGCCGTCACCAGAATTCTCCAGATGAAGGGGAGGTGGAGGTTGAAAACCAAGGTGTGGAAAGGTCAATATTGGCATATGCACCTTACCAGATTGGGTGGACCCCCTAAATAGCGAGGTCTGAAGCGCAAGCAGATATAACCCTCTCCACGGGTAACTGGGGTATCCCACCGATCACTGGACACATCCGTCAGGAAGGAGTCCGCATAACAGGAACCAGGATTCCGAACGCCCCATTGAAGACGTCAACTCTGACGAAACATGTAGGGCGGTGCTACGTACCGACGCCACCACGCCCCCCCCCCCCATGTGTTTTTTTGGAACACTGGTGTTTGTTTGTTTGCTGCCGGCAATTTTTAAATGTAGCGAGTGATGCTGGTCCCCGCTTTTATGTATCTGCTTTTTACGAATAAACCAGTTTATCAAAGATACTACACCATTGGAGTTTTTTTCTTATCTTCCACCTATGTTGGTGTTTATCGGATCTTGACCGTTCGGAATCCTGGTTCCTGTTGTGCGGACTCCTTCCTGACGGATGTGTCCAGTGATCGGTGGGATACCCTAGTTACCCGTGCAGAGGGTTATATCTGCTTGCGCTTCAGACCTCGCTATTTAGGGGGTCCACCCAATCTGGTAAGGGGCATATACCAATATTGACCTTTCCACACCTTGGTTTTCTACCTCCACCTCCCCTTTATCTGGAGAATTCTGGTGACGGCTTTCCTCTTATGTTTTGGATTTCCTGCTGGATCAGATTGTGTCTTCATTTGATATTTCTTTCTGATTGGGACTGTTGATGGACTCATATTTTTATATATTTTTTATATATAATTTATTTTTATATTCATTTATTTTCAAATTTTTTCACCCAACTTTTGAGCACATCAGGGTTATATGCTGTATAAACTTGATTGGAGGAGAGAAAGAGTAAAGGGCACAGGGCCCTAATTCGGACTTTACAGGCAAGATGGACAATGATATAGTACAAAAATAGTCATATCAAACAGGTCAAGTAAAAAAATAATTAAAAATGTACGATGAGTATCGAGTGTGAACAAGAAAGTTGACACCAAATAAACATCAGTGAGCCCCTGTGTGTCAACGCGTTTCGCTGTTTTGCTTCGTCAGGACACACTTGGGGGTAGTTTGAAGGAACAGGTCTTTCGCTTGTCAGCATAGAAATATCTCCACATGGAGAGCTCCCAGATGATCACCCAGGAATCACAGTGTAAAGCAGGAGGCAGTTTCTTACTAATACCAGTGACCGTTGTAGCAGAGCGTCCCAGAGAGAGCCAGGAGAAGTCTTGTTCGGGGTTTATACATCTCCCAGGCTCCTCTCATATACATTCAGAGGTCTCTGAGACATAGTTACATAGTTACATAGTACATAGTTAGTTAGGTTTAAAAAAGACACAAGTCCATCCAGTTCAACCACAAATAAAAAATATATATATACATATATATATATATATATATATATATCATACAATCCCATATACCCCATTCTATACCCACAGTTGATCCAGAGGAAGGCAAAAAAAAACCATGATCCAGTTCGGATCTTAGTCCTCCTCTCCAGGCTAATTTAAGCTCACCTGAGCAAACAGCCTTTGCTCTCTGCCTGGGACACACAAACAGGGATGGTTTGTGAGGAGCCAAAAGGTTGGTAAAACCCTTTAAAAACTCTTTACAGAAGCTGACAAGCGGTAGGCTTGCTCAGCTTGATAGTTAGAGACGGTGTATGTTATAGTTAGAGCCGAGACACGGCTAGGACTTTTGTTTGGTTATTTCTGTTTTGATGGGTTTTCTGGAAGACTGTGCAGCACCTGTGTATGGACTTGTATTTAGATCAAATAAACCCAGCACTGTTTTCACTACCTCAAGTGGATTTGGTATCTGTGCCTTACTAAACAGCCCATCCCAGTGAGCTTTGTACCTGCTACCTGTCCCCCAGGTTACATATGGTGGAGAATGCGGGCATCGGGGTTCGCTGGGTTCTTGTTGTTGTAGGCATATTCTATCAAAACCTGTTCAGCCTCTTCTTCATTCCCTGAGGATTCCAGGAGATTCACAAAGTTGAGTATGAAGGGGTCCCAAACTCCAGGAAATTGGAGGATTTCTTGGAAGGTGATGCTGGCCTGTCTGAAGAATCCACTCATATCCTTGGTGGCAGATGCCTGAGAATTTAAATCCATCTCACTTTGAGTAACTGCAGCTCTTTTGTCCAGCCATGAATAGTAGTCTAGCACAGCTCTGTACGCTTGCACCAGCTTCAGGAGTTCATTTTGTGAGATGGAAGTTTTGCCAAATCTCCAGCTCTCTGTGGCAGCCAGTGTCCTATATGCTTCCTCAGTCTGACCGTTGCAAAGAAGGGAGTACACTTGCTCCAGGCTTATCGGAAGGTAACTGTTCACACCAATGTTCTTAATGGTGTCATTAAACACATTGAGGTCTTCAGGCATGCTCTTCGGGTGGTTCAATAGGATCTCATTTCCCAGCCGCCATATAATCTCCGGAGCGTTCATTATCAATCCACTACTTGGGCTCTCCAGGATGTGCACATAGGAGATGAAGAGACTAGTGGCCCTCTGCCATTCATTCTTATACAGAGCGTCATGGATGAGATTAAAACATGCGTTGGAGGTTTAATAAAAGGTAGTAGGCGTATCTTTATCTCTTGTTGGCCTCCTTGGAAGACACATCCCTTAATCTTCACTTTGTTCTGGCTCCTCTTCCATCACTTCATCTGAATGGTTGCTGTCATTTTCCATATCCATCATCATGGAGAACTCTCACAGCTGGAGCACCATGCTGCTTCCGGTTTACAGAGCGACGACCCAGAGGCCTTTCTGCTAACGTTTGAACGGACCGCTGAGAGGGAAGGTTGGCCTAAAACCCAGTGGGCAGGACTGGTCGCCCCATTGCTTACTGGGGAATCGCAGAAGGCCTACTATGATTTGGAGTCAGCAGAAGCAGCAGACTATGAAAAGGTCAAACAGGAAATACTGGCACGACTTGGTGTCACTTTGGCAGTTCGAGCACAGCGGGTCCACAGCTGGTCCTTCCAAGACAAGAAGCCCCCAAGATCGCAGATGTTCGACCTAATTCACCTGGTGAGGAAATGGCTACAGCCGGAGTCCCTGTCTGGGCCACAAATAGTGGAGCGTGTGGTCATGGACCAGTTCCTGAGGTCACTACCAATTCCCCTGCAGGAGTGGGTGAGTCAAGGAGTCCCCAATTCGGTGAACCACCTGGTGGAACTTGTTGAAAGATATTTTGCTGCAAAGAACCTGGTCACCACCCCTACAGCCGCACGGACTTTCCACCCAAAGCCACGGTCTCCCCAGGCAACCGGTAAGACTGTTCCAGGGGAAGTGGGTGGTAAGCATGGCAAGGAAATAGGGGGGAGGATTTTTGGTGCCAGGACTGAAGCTTGGCATCCCAAACAAGGGAAGCCAGTGCCTGTCAGCAAACCAAACTGGGGAAACGTCAGGTGTTTTCGTTGCCAAGAAATGGGACATGTTGCGGCAAATTGTCCATTGACAGATGAACCAATGCAGTGTGATTTATCTATTAGAAGGCAGTCTATGTTTGCAGCGGTTTCATGCACTGCAACCCCAAATATGAGAAAACCAATGTGCCAAATGACTGTGAATGATAAGCCTATTACAGCCTTGCTGGACTCTGGAAGTCTAGTGACTTTGGTTACAGCTGAAATGATTGAACCTGTAAATTATCATGCTAAAAATGTTGCTGTGATCTGTATACATGGGAATACCCGGGAGTATCCTGTAACAACTGTTCAGTTTAAAACTGGTTTAGGTACAGTGACCCATCCGGTTGGACTTGTTCCCCACTTGGTGCATGAGGCCATCATTGGTAGGGACTTCCCTAAGTTTTGGGAACTGTGGGATCATCCCAACTCGGTCGCAGTACCTGACTCAGTCACAGAGCCAGAATTCCTGGCCACTACTGACAATGTGGTTTCAGGGGACTCTTCTCAGGGCTCCCCGGCTTTTCCTCTATCGGTTATGGCAGGAGAGCTGGAGGACCCTGAGGAAGTCCCCACTACCAGTAGAGCCGGACAGCCGTCTGCTGACCCCGAGCCTATGTTAGAGTTTGATGACCTTAATGTGCATAAGGAAAATTTTGGTACTGAGCAGAGCAAAGACCATACCCTTTCCAGGGCCTGGGAAAATGTAATAGTGATTAATGGTGTACCTGTCGAACCCGGGGACAGGCCCTGTTTTCCTTATTTCAGCAGCAATGAGGATTTACTGTGTGTTAGAACTTGCCCATGGGCACTTGCTAGGAGGCCATTTAGGGGTTGAAAAAACGACTGAAAGGGTGTTGCGCAGGTTTTACTGGCCCAGGATACAGAAAGATGTTAAGAATTATTGTCAATCCTGTCCTGTGTGTCAGATGTCAGCCCCACTATCCCACTTCCGAAGTCCTTTAGTGCCCTTGCCTATTATTGAAGTGCCCTTTGAGAGGATTGCCATGGACCTTGTGGGCCCACTTCCCAAGTCTGCCCGGGGTCATCAGCATATCCTTGTAATCATGGATTATGCTACCCGTTACCCTGAAGCAGTTCCCTTACGTGCCGCGTCTGCTAAAAACATTGCCAAAGAACTGTTTATGGTGTTCAGTCGGGTTGGCATCCCAAAAGAAATCCTTACAGACCAGGGCACCCCGTTTATGTCGCGAATAACTAGGGAGCCCTGTAAGTTATTTAAAGTGACGCAGCTGCGAACCTCAGTGTATCATCCTCAAACGGATGGCTTAGTGGAACGCTTCAATAAGACGTTAAAGAGCATGTTAAAAAAGGTTGTGGACAAGGATGGGAAAAACTGGGACTTCCTGGTACCATACTTGATGTTTGCCATCAGGGAGGTTCCCCAGTCCTCTACGGGGTACTCCCCATTTGAGTTGCTTTATGGGATACACCCTCTGGGACTCTTAGACATAGCCAAAGAAACTTGGGAGGGAGAACAGACACCCCATAAAAGTGTCATTGAGCATATTGCCCAAATGCAGGAGAGGATTGCAGCAGTCATGCCAGTGGTAAAAGAACACTTACTGCAGGCCCAGGCAGCCCAACAGAGAATATACAACAGGGGGGCCCAACTCCGTGTTTTCTTACCTGGTGACAGGGTCCTGGTGTTAGTTCCCACTGTTGAGAGCAAGTTCCTGGCTAAGTGGCAGGGTCCCTTTGAAGTAATTGAGAGAGTTGGGGAGGTCAACTACAAGGTTTATCAACCAGGAAAAAGCCCGAACAGGTTTACCATATAAACCTGTTAAAACCCTGGAAAGATAGAATGGCGTTAACTGCGAGGCCTCTCCCAGTAACGCCTACGGGTACTGAGTCCCCTCTCATCCCTGAGGTCACGATTCCAGACACCCTCTCATATTCCCAAAAACAGGACAATAGAGAATTCCTGATAAGGAATAGAGAGAAGTTTTCAGAGTTACCTGGCACGACTTCAGCAGTTCAGCATGATATTGTTACTGAACCTGGGGTACGTGTCAAGCTCAAACCTTACCGAATTCCTGAAGCGAGGAGAAAGGACATCAGCAAGGAAGTTAAAAAAATGTTGGAGCTGGATGTCATTGAGGAATCCAATAGTGACTGGTCTAGCCCCATCGTGTTAGTCCCAAAACCGGATGGCACTTGGAGGTTCTGTAACGACTTCAGGAAGCTTAATGCGGTGACAAAGTTTGACACATACCCAATGCCCAGAGTAGACGAACTTATAGACCGACTTGGCAAGGCTCGCTATCTTACCACTTTGGACTTGACAAAGGGTATTGGCAAATACCCCTAACTGGTAGCGCCAAAGAGAAGACTGCGTTCGTGATCCCAGACGGTTCCTTTCAATATAAAAAAATGCCTTTTGGGTTGCAAAATGCCCCCGCGACATTTCAGAGGACCATGGACAGGACCCTAAAACCCCACCGACGATATGCAGCAGCCTATCTAGATGACATAGTGGTACATAGTACTGACTGGGAGTCTCACTTGCCTCGTGTCCAGGTTGTTCTTGATTCCCTCTTCAAAGAAGGTTTTACGGCAAATCCAAAAAAATGTGCCATTGGTCTAGAGGAAGCCAAGTATTTGGGCTACACTATTGGCCGTGGTGTCATAAAACCACAAGTGAGTAAAATAGCAGCCATCCAGGAATGGCCACGCCCTGCAAACAAAAAGCGGGTCAGGGCCTTTCTTGGTATTGCGGGGTATTATAGAAGATTTATCCCAAATTTTGCAACTATAGCTGCCCCTCTGACAGACCTTACGAAAGGGAAAGACTCGGTAATGGTGAAATGGTCCCCAGTAGCAGAGGAGTCTTTCCAGGTCCTGAAGAAGGCTCTGTGTGCACAGCCAGTACTGTACTCTCCCGATTTCTCCAGAGAGTTTTTGGTTCAGACGGATGCGTCTGATGTTGGTATCGGGGCAGTACTATCACAGGTATACAATGGGGAAGAACACCCTGTCGTATACCTAAGCAGAAAGCTCAATGACCATGAGAAAAAGTATGCAGTCATTGAAAAAGAATGTTTAGCCATAAAATGGGCCCTGGACGCGCTCAGGTACTATTTGTTAGGGCGCCAGTTTGACTTGATAACTGACCATGCTCCCCTGAAATGGATGGCCCAAAAGAAGGAGACTAATAGACGGGTGAACCGGTGGTTTTTGGCTCTACAGGATTACTCCTTCACCGTAAAACACAGGCCAGGTGTGGAGATGGGGAATGTAGATGCCCTGTCCCGTGTTCACTCCTGTTGGGCCACAGGTGTTCCAACCCTGGGGTTGAAACAAGGGGGGAGGATATGTAGCAGAGCGTCCCAGAGAGAGCCAGAAGAAGTCTTGTTCGGGGTTTATACATCTCCCAGGCTCCTCTCATATACATTCAGAGGTCTCTGAGACAGGATCCAGTTCGGATCTTAGTCCTCCTCTCCAGGCTAATTTAAGCTCACCTGAGCAAACAGCCTTTGCTCTCTGCCTGGGACACACAAACAGGGATGGTTTGTGAGGAGCCAAAAGGTTGGTAAAACCCTTTAAAAACTCTTTACAGAAGCTGACAAGCGGTAGGCTTGCTCAGCTTGATAGTTAGAGACGGTGTATGTTATAGTTAGAGCCGTGACACGGCTAGGACTTTTGTTTGGTTATTTCTGTTTTGATGGGTTTTCTGGAAGACTGTGCAGCACCTGTGTATGGACTTGTATTTAGATCAAATAAACCCAGCACTGTTTTCACTACCTCAAGTGGATTTGGTATCTGTGCCTTACTAAACAGCCCATCCCCGTGAGCTTTGTACCTGCTACCTGTCCCCCAGGTTACACCGTGTATAGGGCTGATGGCGTAAAGGTACATAGATATGAATATAAACTCCTGTTTTCAGTCCATAGAAACAGGGGCTTCAACAATAATCCATATGAACAGATATATATTTCTTCCAAACTGGATATCTCAAACTCTCCTATATCTGCTCACAGTCAGTATGACTATATAGGCTCCATAGGTATATTTAAACAGGCCATAGTAGCACGAGGTTCGGTGTCTCCCCCAAGAACAAACCACCAAATTGCGAACGTTAAACGCTTGCCGACCAGCCGCCGCAGTTATACTGCGGGAGGTTGGCTCGGCTGCTCGAAACGCCGTACCGGTACGGCGGTCCCTTTAAAGGCTATAGGCATGACGCCGGAGCCGAAGGGCCTAGCTGGCAGCCGTGATGTCCGCCGGCCACCCGCAATATCGCCACAGAGAGCCAGAACGGGGATCTGTCAATGTAAACAAACAGATCCCTGTGTGTGATTATATGTCAGTATTACATTGTATATCCCTGTATGTTGTGGTTGTTCAGGTGCTTATCTAATAGTTTTTTTAAATGATTGATGCTCCCCGCTGAGACCACCGCCTGTGGAAGGGAACTCCACATCCTTGTCGCTCTTACAGTAAAGAACCCTCTACATAGTTTAAGGTTAAACCTCTTTTCTTCTAATTTTTGTGAATGGCCACGAGTCTTATTAAATTCCCTTTCACGGAAAAAAAATTCTCCCTATTGTGGGGTCACCAGTACGGTATTTGTACATTGAAATCATATCCCCTCTCAAGCGTCTCTTCTCCAGAGAGAATAAGTTCAGCGCTCACAACCTTTCCTCATAAGTAATATCCTCCAGATCCTTTATTAGCTTTGTTGCCCTTCTTTGTACTCGCTCCATTTCCAGTACATCCTTCCTGAGGACTGGTGCCCAGAACTGGACAGCATACTTCAGGTGCGGCCGGACCAGAGTCTTGTAGAGCGAGAGAATTATCGTTTTATCTCTGGAGTTGATCCCCTTTTTAATGCCAATATTCTGTTGGCTTTGCTTGCAGCAGCTTGGCATTGCATGCGATTGCTGAGCCTATAATCTACTAGGACCCCCAGGTCCTTTTCCATCCTAGATCCCCCCAGAGGTTCTCCCCCCAGTCTATAGATTGCATTCATATTTTTGCCACCCAAATGGATTATTTTACATTTTTCTACATTAAACCTCATTTGCCATGTAGTTGCCCGCCCCATTCCATCCAGGAATGGGGCACTATTCCTCCCACTGACACCAATGATGGGGCACTACTCCTCCCACTGATGCCAACGATGGGACACTATTCCTCCTACTTACACCAATGATAGGGCACTATTCCTCCCACTGGCACCCAATGATGGGACACCATTCCTCCCACTGACACCAGTGATGGGGGACTATTCCTTCCACTAACACCAACGATGGTACACTATGCCTCCTGCTGACACCAACAATAGGGCATTGTTTACTTCCACTGATGCCAGGACACTCCTACTGGCCATAGTCCAGCCTGCCTAAAGTCTGAAGGACACTAAGCTGGCCCTTTGTTTATAAAGTTTGAAGATCCTTGGCCTACAGTGTTAGACCATTTTCTCTATTGGTGAATGGTCTTTAAAGTGTAATGCCGCGTACACACGATCGGACTTTCTGGCAGACTTGGTCCGGCAGACCGGAATCCGTTGAACAATTCGATCGTGTGTGGGCTCCAGCGGAGTTTTCTTTCCCAAAAGTCAGACGGACCTAGAAATAAAAACATGTTTCAAATCTTTCCGACGGACTCGAGTCCGGTCTAAAAATCCGGTCGCCTGTGTTCTAGTCCGACGGACAAAAACCGACGCTAGGGCAGCTATTGGCTATGAACTTCCTTATTCTAGTCTGGTCGTACATCATCACGTTCAAATCCGTCAGACTTTTGGAGTGATCGTGTGTGGACAAGTCCGTTCGTTAGAAAGTCCGGTGGACCTCCGCTGCAAAGTCCGTCAGAAAGACTGTCGGACCTAGTCCGTCGAAAAGTCAGATCGTGTGTATGCGGCATAAGTCCACCCTAATGCCCCGTACACACGGTCGGATTTTCCGACGGAAAATGTCCTATCGGACAATGTTGTCGGAAATTCCGACCGTGTGTAGGCTCCATCGGACTTTTTCCGTCGGATTTTCCGACGGACAAAGTTTTATCTCCTGCTCTCAAATTTTTCCGACAACAAAGTCCTATTGGACTTTTTCCGATCGTGTGTAGCGAATTCCGACGGACAAAGTGCCACGCATGCTCAGATCACATTACAAGACCAAAGCTATTGGCTACTAGCCTCTACGTAGTCCCGTCGTACGCAACGAACGTCACCACGTTCAGAATGATTGGATTTTCCGAAAACTTTGTCCGACCGTGTGTATGCAACACCAGTGTCGGACAAAATCCGTCGGAAAAAATCCGATGGATTTTGTGGTCGGATTTTCGGACCGTGTGTACGGGGCATTACACTAAAATCCCTGACTCTATAGACATCCATGATCTAACACTAACCTATATAGCCCTGTAAAGAGAAAAATTTGTATACATATCTTTTTTGAAGCCGATCCGATCGGGTCCCCAGCGGCGGAAGCTCTGCAGAGGACTCAGCCGACAACCGCTGTGAAATGAATGGGGAGTGACGTCACCCACAGACTTTCTATGGGGCTTCCGTTGTCAGCTGTGTCCTCTGCACCCGCCTCAACAACTCAGCGTGGGATCGGGTCGGATCGGCTTCAAAAAAGGAATGTATAATTATTTCTTCTTTACAGGGTAAGATAGGTTAGTGTTAGATCAAGGATGTCTGTAGATGCAGGGATTTTAATGTTATGCCCCGTACACACGATAGGATTTTCCGACAACAAAATCCTTTTTTTTTCCGACGGATGTTGGCTCAAACTTGTCTTGCATACACACAGTCACACAAAGTTGGTCGGAAATTCCGAACGTCAAGAACGCGGTGACGTACAACACGTACGATGAGCCGATAAAAATTAGGTTTAATAGCCAGTGCGTCTCTTCTGCTTGATTCCGAGCATGCGTGGAACTTTGTGCTTCGAAATTGCGATCACACGATCGGAATTTATGGATTTTGTTGTCGGAAAATTTGAGATCCAGATCCCAAATTTTGTGTGTCGGAAATTCCGATGGAAAAAGTCAGATGGAGCCTACACACGGTTGGAATTTCCGACAACATGCTCCGATCGCACATTTTCCGTCGGAAAGTCTGACCGTGTGTACGGGGCATTTGGGTGGACTTCTGTTCAAATGTTCTTATAGCAATTTTTTTTCCCTAGGATCGAATGTTAGGGAATGTTACATTGGCCCAGTGAAAGGCCAATAGACTATGACATTACACTGTATTTATCGGCGTATAACACACACTTTTTCCCCCTTAAAATCGGGGGAAAGTCATGGGTGCGTGTTATACGCCGCTAGCCCCCAAAAAAAGTGACAAAAATGGCGAGCGCTGCCGAAAAAGACCGAATCGCGGCCGAAAAAAACCGAAGCGGCTCCGGAAAAGACCGAGCCGACTGTTCAGCTCCCCTCGTAGTCCCGCCTCCCTGCGCTCGCTCCGGACACAGCAGGGAGGCGGGACCGCGAGCGGAGCCGAACAGTCGGCTCGGTCTTTTCCGGAGCCGCTTTGTTTTTTTCCGGCCGCGATTCGGTCTTTTTCGGCGGCGCACGCGACAGAGCGTCTTGGCGGCGGGAAATTTAAACCCGGACAAGACTGCAAATGACACTGGGCAAGCTACAATGACACTGGGCAAGTTACAATGACACTGGGCAAGCTACAATGACACTGGGCAAGGCTGCAATGACGCTGGGCAAGGCTGCAATGACGCTGGGCAAGGCTGCAAATGACGCTGGGCAAGCTACAATGACACTGGGCAAGCTACAATGACACTGGGCAAGCTGCAATGACACTGGGCAAGCTGCAATGACACTGGGCAAGGCTGCAAATGATGCTGAGCAAGCTGCAATGACACTGGGCAAGGCTGCAAATGACGCTGAGCAAGCTGCAAATGACGCTGGGCAAGCTGCAAATGACGCTTAAATGTAAGTTTTTTTTCCCTAAACTTCCCTCCTAAAACTTTTTTTCCTTAAAATGCCCTCCTAAACTTGGGGTGCGTGTTATATGCCGGTGCGTGTTATACGCCGATAAATACGGTACATACTACGAACATTACGGATATTATTTTTTACGTTTGTGCCAATGATGAGGCATTTGCAATTGTGATTAATGGCTCTCCAATCCATCATACGGGTTCTAAGGATCAGTGCCATATATACATATAGGCGACAAGACCTCATACCAGTGTCAGATTTTGGACTCGCAGTCCTGATAGCTGTCCCGGCTAAGTCATGGAATGGTATGGATGCCTCTTGTCATCTCGAGCATCACTTGTGAAGTCTCAATGTGCTGAGTGCGCAGAATGCGCCCGCCAGAAATCCACCTAAACGCAGTCTCTCCAATGAAAACGTCTCTGAGTCAATAAATCGAGTTTCCGAGAGGTCACCTCTGACAGGACAGCACTTCCTCCTCCCCGCCGACTCTTGAAAGCTGACATGGAATTACTTTGATAAGATTCTTATCGGCCTGTTGTAGATGGAGTCAAGGCCGGAGGGGCTCTTCACATCAGCAGAATTGTATGTGCCCGTCTGAACGGCCCTCTATTCTCATGCCATTCATGCTTGTCCCCCGGCCAAGGTATTTTTTATTGACAGAAGGATAAGAGGCGGCATAGCTTCATACTGCAGGAATATGGAGCAATGTCTGACGCTAAGTGCCGCATCAACATACCGCGTTGTCCTTGACAGGGCCACTTCAAGGCATAAGCCGGTCCGGGGCAAATACTACTTGAGCGAGCCATTGCCATCATAAAACTATTCTAAATTAGGACACCAGCCTAAACTTTTTTGAATAGCTTTGAATGTAGTGGAAGTGTTGGGGTATCTGTCCATTTTTTTTTTTTTATTGCATTTGTAGCACTGACCCCCGAAGGCGCTGCTGTTTTTTTTCTGGGCTTACCAATTGCCTCCTCATTGTAGCTCGTCGTTCGTTGTCTAGGGGTTCTCAGGGTTAGTACCCAGTAATTTCATAAGCTGACACAGAAAGTCCTTTTTAGGATTTTTATTTTGCAGGGGTAACATCCAACAACAACACAGTCTCAGGTGGGAATAGAGGGCACGGGTGATAAAACTCAGGCACTTAGAACTGCTGACATCAATTGAATGTCTCTTAGTTAGCCCAGAGAGTAGCCACTCGCAACTGGGCGCTTCACCGCTGGATAAACCTCTAACTTGTGGATTTAGCAACCAACAAGTTATTCGGAAAACTTTGCAAACTCTGCCACAGACTAGATTGTAACTGAAGATAAGTAGGAACCTTTCCCACAGTACCTGGATCTCTCAGCCTTCTTGGCGATACTGTGAGAAGTGTGGATTCTCTAGTGTCCATACAACTTCAGCTCCCAGGCTCTTACCGAGGAGCCAGCTTCTTGGCCCTCCTCCGAAGAGTCCGCCCCTGGTCGCTTGTACGAGTTGCCGTGTCCCTCCAATACCGAGAGCACACCGGGACACCTCCGAATCCTCCTTCAGGTACTGCGCCTCGGACTAGCCAGTTCCGTGTCTCGGGAACGGACGGATCCCCACCTGGGGCTGGTCAGGGTGACCATGCTTACGGGGCAGCAGACGCTCCTAGGTCCGGGAACCCGGAACCAGGAACAGACGAGCAAGCTGAACCCTGAACACGTGACTTCAGCAAATAAAGTGGTGTGCCCATCAAAAAATTTTTTTTAAAAGTCAGCAGCTACAAATACTGCAGCTGCTGACTTTTAAGAATCGGACACTTACCTGTCACAGGGTCCAGCGAAGCCCCCCCTCGTTCTCCGCTCGCGAGCGGCGCCGCACACCGTGATACGCCGCACAGTCATCTGGGACCTCTCAGGTGTCCCAGATGACTGAGTGCCGAGGGGAAGTGACGCTTCTAGCCCGGGCTGAGGAAGAGGCAGATTTCGTGGGACCACCTAGCAACAGGGAGAAATAGGTAAGTGAAATAGGTAAGTGAATTTTTTTTTTTTTATCCAATTATTTTTTATTGTCAGATTTAATGTAAAAATACACAATGTTGTCATTTTGGGGGAAACACCACTTTAAATACCCCTTCCCAGACTACACAGCGGGGCCAGACGCGCCCACTGATTGGCTCTGAGAAAGATTGGTACCCAACACGTCCAACCAGGCCTGGTTCTCAGCCTGTCACAGGTGCCTCACTGCACCTATGACCAGGCAGAACTCCAGTACAGCCCAGCCAGACTGATGCCAACGCAAAAAAGACCTGTACAATTAACCCCCAGAACTCTGTTACAGTTCTGGAAAAGACTAAATTTGTATTATAGCGCACACTTTAATAAAGTGTCGGCGCCACACATTCTTCATCTTTTTCTTGGTGAACACATGACTAGTGTAGCCAAGATATGACCCCTAGCTGAGACCAACTTACTCCATATAACCTTAACTTACTTAATAAATAAGAGACCACACCAGTTATGGAGTTAAATGGCCATAACAGCTATTTATTAAAATACCAAAATAAGAACTCCAATTTCTTATTAACCATAAATAAAACATACATAACACCATAACATTAACTCTTTCAGACCCCTGCTGAAAACATAAACAAAACAGGTTAACCCCACATATTTATTGGTCAGTGACGGAGCAAAGAGCTTATACCACCAACATGATACCAACCGATATCAAACACCAGGGGGCACTGCGGGATATACAGAAACCCATGGGTCTCTACCGTACCGCCCGATAACCAACATTCCCGCAGTGCACAATACCATTAAACATCAACAACGTTTGATGTAACAAGGAGGGGCCATCTATTGATGAGCCCCCCACCCACTTACCACCTCTATAACTGCTGCCGTCACTGACCAACAAAGCAAACAACGCTAAACCCCCCCCCCCCAAGCTGTCATGATGAAAACTTCTCCAATGACCTGAAACGACAATGAACACATTAATACATCCTATAAAACATATTTCTAAAAAAGGGGAAGGGTGGGTGGGAAAAACCTGCCTCCTCGTGATCTGTCTCTCCCGCACTGTCTCCCCCAGCTCCGCCCCTCCTCTTTATATGGCCGCTCCCCCTGCCCATTACAGCCACTCCCCTGACATTCTTAACTCTTTCAGGTGGCAAAGTGTGTCACTTGACACACTGTCATGGGCGGCCCTCCATTACATTCCCTTTTAGTCCATTATATTACGGTCCTTTCTTGGGAACTGAGGTGCTCCCCCCAAAACGGCCAAGATCTACAATAATGGTTTCACCTTTTGTCCGTAAAAAAAAAAAAGTGCTGTTATTGCAGTCTGCTTCACCATGGCAGAAAGCTGGTGGTTTTTATTCAGTCCAATTTTCATTTTTAATCTTAGAGATGGATTTGGGATTTTACCATTATGTTAAAGCTTGGAAATTGCACCTCGTGAATGTAAGGGGGTGTTAGCGGAATTCCCAGCTTGGCCACTGAGTGGCGCCTTCTAGTAACTGATAAATTGCTTGTAGAGCAGCTATTCTCTACCAGGTTTCCGTAGAACCCTAGGGTTCCTCCAGGGGTTGCTAGGGGTTCATTAAGCTGTGGCTGATTGACCTCCCGTCCGAAGGTGCTTTAAGCTGACCTGTAAGTCAACCTGGCATTCTGTAAATTCAGCTTCTGGCTGCAAGATGGTTCAGCTACCAACTCCTTGGTAGAGGCCACCACACTTTAGTAAAGACCAAGCTTTCTGCCCAGCTTGCCCATGTTTTTCCATGGTGCTTCGACCCCCTTGATCAACATACTAGGCCTCAAACCTAGGCCTCTGTCCAATCACATGGTCCTCCTCTTCTGCAAAACCACTTGACAGAGCCAGTAGCATGACACTAGTGATCTTTTTATCTGTCTGGAAGGGTGGCATTCTGAGCATCAATGTGAGGAGGGCATTCTTCTAACATCACCAGTGTAAAGGGCATTCTTTCCACTGATCAACAATAAATTCATTTTAGCAGGGGTTCCCCCGAGACCTCAAAATAATTTCAAGGGTTCCTCTGGGGTAAAAAAAACACAGATTTTTTTTTTTGGGGTAACAAGGTTGGGAAAGGTTGGTGTAGAGTGAGACAGAGTGCATTCAGGCAGAGTCATAGAAGAGAAAGGAGATAGCTATTGGAGTTGGCCCATATGGGTCTGGTTGGGGCCCTATTCTTAGCCATGTAGCCTGGAAGTGTTCCCTGGCCGGGCAATGCCTGAAGAGATCTGGAACTCTAGTGGGGAGGAGTTGCAGGGTCAGGATGAAGTTTTCCCGGCTCTGGTGAAGGTACTGCCAACCACTGCCAGAAATGTGAGATCTTGTCTGCCAAGTCGTTCTTTAAGTAAAGCGTTGGAAATCAACTTGTCTCCTCTTTATTCCTGGCCTATTCTCATTTGGAACCTGGTTCAGCCGGGTGAAAGTGGTGTGAAGGGTCGTGGCAGGGTAATGTATATGTGGTGTTGAACTGCACACATTATATGCTTGTAGGCAGAAGCAGTCTACTTTCTCTACTTCAGGTGGTGCTCAACCGCAGCGGATTTGCAGAGGGAGAGGAAGTCAAGAGGAAAATAGTTCCTCTATGGTTTCCTGGGTCACTGGGGAAGCAATCTGGTTGGATGCTGCTGTCCCATGTGACTCTGGCAGCCAGCTTCAGGCAGAGTCTATTTAAGCTCCTGGGCTTGGCACGCATTTCACAATTTGGGTAGTGTAGGGACGGGTCAACCTTCTGTCAGGGACAGTGATTAGCGGTAGGGAGAGGTTCCAGATGAGCAGGTAAAGGATAGGGACATGCCATCGTTCCTGGAAGCCTCCCTATTTGGGCACAGACTGACCAGGCTACAATCCACCTCTCAAGGCAGTCGGCACACCTGAGACCTGCTCTGCTACCTATCATTGTTACATCCGGTGAGTGTTCCTGGTCAGGTGCCTTCCCACCAGGCTTGTTGTGAACTTTAACGGTAATACAAGTTCAATTTCTGCAACTGAACCTTGAGTGGTTACTGCCGCTGCACCATGCTACACCCCCCCCCCCCACACATGCCTCCCTAAGGGAGGGGGTGCTCCCATAACACAAAGAACAGGACAAGAGGCCTGATAGCGGTACCTGTGAATTAAATTGTATGGCAACATTCTTGGCCCTGTCTACACGAAGATGTCTAAAATATCACCTTTTTTTTTAATGGAACCATCATAGCTCTGAAGGAATCAGATTTTTATTTCCATCCAATCCTGAGATTTACACATGTAGAACCCCCTGTGAGTGTACGGCTTGCATAATGGTGTAAATTTGCTGTCCCCTCAAAATAACTCAACACACAGCCATTAATGTCTAAACCGCTGGCAACAAAAGTGAGTACACCCCTAAGTGAAAATGTCCAAATTGGGCCCAATTAGTCAGTTTTCCCCTCGGTGTTATGTGACTCTTTAGTGTTACAAGGTCTCAGGTGTGAATGTGGAGCAGGTGTGTTAAATTTGGAGTTATCACTCTCACTCTCTCATACTGGTCACTGGAAGTTCAACATGGCACCTCATGGCAAAGAACTCTCTGAGGATCTTAAAAAAATAATTGTTGCTCTACATAAAGATGGCCTAGGCTATAAGAAGATTGCCAAGACCCTGAAACTGAGCTGCAGCACGGTGGCCAAGACCATACAGGGGTTTACCAGGACAGGTTCCACTCAGAACAGAAGTGAGTGCACGTGCTCAGCATCATATCCAGAGTTTGTCTTTGGGAAATAGACGTATGAGTGCTGCCAGCATTGCTGCAGAGGTTGAAGGGGTGGGGGTGTAAAGACCATACGCCGCACAATTGAATTGGTCTCAATGGCTGTAGTCCCAGAAGGAAGCCTCTTCTAAAGATGATGCACAAGAAAGCCCGCAAACAGTTTGCTTAAAACAAGCAGACTAAGGACACGGATTACTGGAACCATGTCCTGTGGTCTGATGAGACCAAGATAAACTTATTTGGTTCAGATGGTGACAAGCGTGTGTGGGGGCAACCAGGTGAGGAGTACAAAGACAAGTGTGTCTTGCCTACAGTCAAGCATGGTGCAGGGGCGTAACTAGAAATCATAGGGCCCCATAGCAAAATGTTGGGGCCCCCCCGCCCCCTGCATGAGTGCTGCCGGCACTGGGGAGCAACAAAGTATGCAATATACTGTATGCAGCCCCTGAAGGACACACATGAATGCCAACATGTACTGTGATATAAAATGAAATAGTTCAACTCACCATAATGCAGAATCAGTGGGAGCCCAGAGCGTGTGCCACTTGCCACCATCACCGGCCACCAGATGCAGATTGTCAATTGTCACACGTTGCAGAATGTCACCTGCCACACATAATGGATTGTCACTTGCCATGTCACCTGCCACACATTACTGATGGTCACTTGCCACGTCCCGGGTTGTCACTTGCCACGTCACTTGCCACACATTACAAATTGTCACTTGCCATGTCACGGTTTTTCACTTGCCACGTCACCTGCCACACAATATGGATTGTCACTTGCCACGTCCTGGATCGTCACTTGCCACACATTACGGATTGTCACTTGCCACATCACCTGCCACAACATGTACTGTGATGCGGATTGTCCACTTGCCACGTTGCCTGCCACCAGATGCAGATTGTCACTTGTCACATGTTGCGGAATGTCACCTGCCACATGTTGCGGATTGTCCACTTACCACATCACGGATTGCACTTGCCATGCCACACATTATGGATTGTCACTTACCACGTCCGGGTTATCACTGTCGGATTGTCACTTGCCACGTCGCCTGCCACACATTACGGGTTGTCACACTTGCCACGTCGCCTGCCACACAGTACGGGTTGTCACTTGCCACGTCACCTGATGGGTTGCACGTCGCCTGCCACACATTACGGGTTGGGCACTTGCCACGTCGCCTGCCACACAGTACGGGTTGTCACTTGCCACGTCAGCCACACATTACGTGTTGTCACTTGCCACGTCGCCTGCCACACATTACGGTTGTCACTTGTCACTTCGCCTATTGCCACACATTAGGGGTTGTCAATTGCCTCGTCACCTGGCACACATTACGGGTTGTCACTTGCCACGTCGCCTGCCCCCACATTACGGGTTGTCACTTGCCATGTCGCCTGCCACACAATTACGGGTTGTCACTTGCCACGTCCCCTGCCACACATTACGGGTTGTCACTTGCCATGTCGCCTGCCACAACATTATGGGTTGTCACTTGCCACGTCGCCTGCCACACATTATGGGTTGTCAGAGCATGATCCCCTCCCTTCACAGACTGGACCGCAGGGCAGTACCAACATGATAACCACCCCAAACCCACCTCCAAGATGACCACTGCCTTACTAAAGAAGCTGAGGGTAAAGGTGATGGACTGGCCAAGCATGCCGCCCGCGGACCCACCTTAGCCACCCCCGGTGCCGCCCGCGGACCCCCGACTTAAACCCTATTGAGCATCTGTGGGGCATCCTAAAAATGGAAGGTGGAGAAGCGCAAGGTCTCTAACATCCACCAGCTCTGTGATGTCATCATGGAGGAGGGGAAGAGGACTCCAGTGACAACCTGTGAAGCTCTGGTGATCTCCATGCCCAAGAGGGTTAAGGCAGTGCTGGAAAATAATGGTGGCCACACAAAATATTGACACTTTGGACCCAATTTGGGCATTTTCACTTAGGGGTGTACTCACTTTTGTTGCCAGGCTGTGTGTTGAGTTATTTTGAGGGGGCAGCAAATTTACACTGTTATACAAGCTGTACACTCACTACTTTACATTGTAGCAAAGTGTCATTTCTTCAGTGTTGTCACATGAAAGGAAATAATCAAATAGTTACAAAAATGTGAGGGGTGTACTCACTTTTGTGAGATACTATTCAAAACTCAGGTTATTGTAGCCTCCAACACAATTACTAGGGACACCCAAGCAGCAGGCAGAAGCAAACAATTAGGGTAGGGTGGCTACTCACAGCTCTTCCAGGCAGCACAGCCCTCTCTGACATGGCAGGAGATCTGATTTTTTTTCGTGTCTTGTCCCTCTCTCAACCTGGGACTGGACAATGGAAAGAGGCAGCAGACCGATGAGATCATTACTCAGTCCCAGGGCTGGACTGGGACAGAAATTTGGCCCTGGACTTCATCCAGACCGGTCCACTTACATTTTGAGTGTCCTATCAGCAGCCCCCTTACATCAGAGTCCCATCAGCAGCCCCCTTACATCAGAGTCCCATCAGCAGCCCCCTTACATCAGAGTCCCATCACCAGCCCCTTACATCAGAGTCCCATCAGCAGCCCCCTTACATCAGAGTCCCATCAGCGTCCCCCTTACATCAGAGTCCCATCAGCAGCCCCTTACATCAGAGTGTCCCCCTCCCACGTGTACTCACAGTTCTGAAGGCAGCTTCTCTTCTTCCACTCTCCAGTCATATGATAAGTGACTAGTGATAAGGGGAGAGAGGAAGGAAAGTCTGCCGGCTGTCTATCTCCCCCTGCAGGCTGGAGGGAGCAGGAAGCCTAATGCTCTCTCCAGCATATGACGGAAGCTGCTCCTCCTGACAGGAGTGAAATCGCAATCACTCACTGTCAGAGAGGAGCAGCTCCAGGACTGCACCTGACTGGCCCACTGAGCCATCGGCCCACCGGGAAACTCCCGGTAGTCCCGATGGCCAGTACATGCCTGCTCTCTCCTCCTCTCAACATGCTCCTAGTTAGCATATTAGCAATTTAGCACAATTGACTGGCTCTTTGTTCTGCTTCTTCCTATACTAGTCTGAGCTCTGGTGTACATGGATTGCAAGAGGCTGATGCCAAGCCAAACCTACACTTGCATTTAACCACCTGAATACTGGGCACTTAAACCCCCCTCGTGACCAGACCAATTTTCAGCTTTCGGCGCTGATGCACTTGGAATGACAATTGCGCGGTCATACAACACTGTACCCAAATGAAGATATAGAGCTTTCTTTTGGTGGTATTTAATCACAGCTGGGGTTTTTATTTTTTGCTAAACAAACAAAAAAAGATGGAAGATTAAAAAAAAAAAAAAAATCATGTTTAATAGTTTGTTATAAAATTTTGCAAACAGGTAATTTTTCTGCTTCATTGATATGCGCTGATGAGGCGGCACTGATAGGCTGCACTGGTGGGCACTGATAGGCTGCACTGGTGGGCACTAATAGGCTGCACTGGTGGGCACTAATAGGCTGCACTGGTGGGCACTGATAGGCTACACTGGTGGGGACAGATAAGTCGGTACTGATGGGCACAGCAAAGATGGCACTGATGGGCACGGATGGGTGGCACGGATGGGTGGCACTGATGGCCACTGATGGATGGCACTGATAGATGGCACTGATGGTGGCACTGATAGATGGCACTGATAGGTGGCACTGATAGAGGCACTGATGGGCACTGATAGGTGGCACTGATGGGCACTGGTAGGGGACACTGATGAGCACTGGTAGGTGACACTAATGAGCACTGGTAGGTGACACTGATGTGCAGCACTGGCACTGTGGGCACTGACAGGTGGCACTGTGGGCACTGACATATGGAACTGTGGGAACTGACAGATGGCACTGTGGGCACTGACAGATGGCACTGTGGGCACTGACAGGTGGAGCTAGTGGGCACTGGTAGGCGGCACTTTTATTAGCCAAAGGTGGGCACCATGGACCCTGGGCATATTGCAGTGAGAGGGACTGATGTCCCTCTCACTGCCGCCAGTGATCGGCCTTTTTTTTTTTCTCCTCACGCTGTCAGCGCGAGCAGGAAAAAAAGCCGATTACCGGCTCTGTTATTATCACATGATCAGCTGTCATTGGCTGACAGCTGATCACGTGGTAAGGGGTCGGGATCGACCCCTTACTCGGATCTGTGATCCAGCGAGTCTCACAGACTCGCGGATCACAGAGCGGGGCGCGCAGACAGCTCGTGGCCGGGACGACGTCAATAGACGTCGTCCCGGCATATTAGATCCGCGCTGTAGCCGTCATTCGGCTATAGCGCGGATCTCAGGTGGTTAAAAAAAATAATAATACAATTCATATGAATGATATGATATATTAATGAACACAAAGCTGCATTCATTTGTGTCTTTTATGTCTGCAGTAAAGTTCTGTTTTATGTCTTGGGGCTCCTTTCTTTGTGTTGGGTCCTGGCATGGGCCTGCAGTGTGAGAAGTGCCAGTTCTTTAGTAAAGGGCCCGTTGCTGGGTGGTGCTCCGAGCCTTGCCAAGCTTCTGCTGTACAAGTGACATTCAGGCCCTGGAAGTGGGACTCGCCATTCCTGTGTATACAGCTGTTTCTTGTCATTGTGCGGGAGATGAATTAGGACTCCTCCTTTTACTGTGTTCACAATGTCTGGAGGATGACGGGTCTGAATCATGCAGATTCTGTCGTTTGTGCTGTGCCCAGGATGGTGCCAGCCTCTCCCACCAGCAGGACAAACTGACCATGGGCTACCAATCTGATATGCTGGATACACCGGGATCACAGATCCATTATATATACATACCAATGTAAAGTTTATCTAAATGTAACCAATAATCAATGTAAAGTGTAACCAACATGCTCCGATGAATAACACCTATAGGAACTTTTTTACTTGCCCAGAGGGTAGCTCCATTCTTTAAAAAAAATCAACTCTGGGCCTTCCTGGATCATCGCACCACTTCCAACTTTTTGATTGGACTATTAATGAGCATCACTCAACAGACGAGGTTCTCCCTACACACTTGAAGCTCTCGAAAGTTGCCAGAACACCTTTCTCTTGAGTCCGGTATAAAGATTCACGCATCTAATCGGCTGTATTTCCTGCTTTTCAGTACAGGAGGTTTGCTCTGTCCAGCTTCCATCTAATAGGGAACAGGAGGTATGGAGGCCCACTCATTAAACCCTATGTAGCACCCTAATGTTTAGGCAGGGTTGCTAGTAAATTTACCTGCCAGGTATAGTTGCCTTGGCCAATTGGGCGGCACAGTGGTGTAGTGGTTAGCACTCTCACCTAGCAGTAAGAAGGGTCACTGGTTCGAATCCCACCCACGACACTACCTGCCTGGAGTTTGCATGTTCTCCCTGTGCCTGCGTGGGTTTCCTCCGGGTACTCTGGTTTCCTCCCACACTCCAAAGACATACAGGTAGGTTAATTGGCTTCTGTCCAGAAATTGGCCCTAGTATACGAATGGGGACCTTGGATTGTGGGCTCCTTGAGGGCAGGGACTGATGTGAGTGTGCAATGTACAGGGATAGGGACAATTGGGGACACTCACTCAGGTTGAACTGGATGGACTGGTGTCTTTATTCAACCTTACTAACTATGTAACTATGTAATTGATTCCACCCTAATTCTGGAATTGCTGCACTTCTCTCTTCTGTCACTAGATGGCCGGGTATCTGCCGACATTAGATAAAACAGGGGCATTGCAAGGACAGATTTGCAATAGATGGGGTATCTCAGCCAATGGGCAGGGATCTTCTCGGGTCCCTTGGCCTGCTGGGAGAGCCTATTTATTTGGGTGAGGTCAGGTGATTGGGGTTCGGTGCAACCTGGACGGCTGTCTAGGTGGACGTGTGTTTTGCGCTGCCCTGGGCTGCTAGGCCAGAGCCTATCCTGGGGACATCTGGCTGTTAGGCTGTCTGAGGGCCTATCCAGAAGCAAGAGAGCAGCGTAGGGTTGGGATTGCGGCTTGCAGTCCAACCAGAAGTGACGGTTCTGCCCGCCGGAGAACCTGTCGTGGTCGGAGGTAAAGGGGAAGCTGTTGTCATTAAGGGACCATCCACCTTGTTACCAGGGACCACTGTGAGCAGCTGAAGCAAGTACCGGAGCAGTATTCTCACCAACCGGGGACGGTGAAGAATCAGGAAACTTCAGCAGGTGTCAAGCCAGGGACCCAGCTAGCGGAGGTGACACTTGCAGGGCAGCCTTGTGTGCCAAGCCAGGGACCGAGCAGGCCAGTGGGGTGAAGTTTGAGGAGTATCCTGGATGCCAAGCTAGGGACCCAGCAGGGACGGGGGTGACGCTTGAGGAAAATACTCAGTGAGAAGATTGGGAGAGCTCAGGAGATCCAGTGGCAGTGGATCAGCGGGTCTAGGTGATAGACTGGGAGCTTGGTTGAGTGAAGATCTACAAGAAGAGATTGTAGAGGAAGTGAAAGAGTTCATTGTAACCTTTGTTAGAAACTGTTCAAGATTGTTGCCATAGGAGACAGCATGTCTACACATGCTGATGTGGTGTCCGGCTGGGTGTCTTTCCCTGCATGGCTGTCTACCTGTAGAAGTCTCGGAGTCTGCCAATTAACATTGCAACTACTAAAGGGTGTCCTGGCCCTAATCCTCTCTCCCACAGTTCTGTTTAAAGCGGAGCTGCACCCGCACAAAAAATATTAAAAGTCAGCAGCTACAAATACTGCAGCTGCTGACTTTTAATAAATGGACACTTACCTGTTCCAGGTTCCAGCGGTGTCGGCAGAATGTGACGAGCGAGCGCTCGTCTCTCGGCTGCCCCGCCGCCATCCTCTGTCAGGGAATCAGGAAGTGAAGACGCAACGTCTTCACTGCCCGGTTCCCTACTGCGCATGTGCGAGTCGCGCTGCGCTTCTCTATTGGTCCCCGCTGTGTCCTGGGAACTGTGTTTCCCAAGACACAACAGGGCATCCTCGGATATCTTCGGATATGGGCGGGGATGCTAGTCCCGGAAGTGGGTGCAGATACCTGTATTATACAGGTATCTGCACCCCCCTCCCCCCTGAAAGGTGCCAATTGTGGCACCGGAGGGGGGGAGGAATCCGATAAGCAGAAGTTCCACTTTAGGGTGGAACTCCGCTTTAAGAGACAATAAATCTCTTTGCATTCAAGAATTGTCTGGCTCCCATGAATCTATCTTGCACTGCACCCACCATGCCTCGTAACCCACTCTACACAGAAGGATGTTGGCTATCCCTAATTCTGGAGGTTCTCATTAGACCAAATGGGGCTCGGGACCTGGCTACACCTACATCTAATAGCGAACAGGAGATATTAGGGTCTTTCTTATTATAGCTTATGTAGCGGTAACCCCATAGGGGCTGCTAAGTGATGTGGCCCACCTGTCACCCTGCCTGGCCCGGCATTCACTTCCCAGACACTCCAAGGCAATGAACAGTCCATTGGCTTTGTTTTGTTGTTTTTATTGAGGGAATTTAACTTGGATGAGGTTTGGGAATCATGGAATGCCCAGTGGAATAATAGCAAAGTTGCTGGGGACAATGTACACTCTTTTTACACTTCACCAGACTCCTCCAGCACAACTCTTCACTTCCTATCTAGTGGTTCGCTCCATTCCTCCTGAATGTTGCTTCCTATTTAGTGGTTCCAGGATCAGCTAGCACATGGTGTTTGTTTAGGCCTGACACTGGCTCAGCCAGGCCTTAGAATTATCCTTTAGCAGGCAGGGACCACGGGTCCCTATAGTGTAGCCGAAAATATGGAAAGTCTCTTTGGTGCTAGCTGTCCTACTGATGGACTACTGCTCTCAGTCAGTCCTCTTCAGGCCTTGCCAGCTCTCCTGGCTGCACCTGCCCAACTTCACTGCCCATGACATTGCAATCCTCACTGGCTCGACACCCAGCTCTGACTGTTTCCTCTCAGTCCTCTCTGGCATGCTCCTCCAGTCCTTCTGACTGCACATGTCACTCACCAGCCCTCCTGGCTGCAACCGGTGGTTCCCTCCTGAAGACTTGCCCAGCAGTACTGGCTCCTGCTGTCCTCTATGACTCCATCTGTGCCTCCTGTTCAGATCCTTCATGCTTTATGGAAGGGCTCCATCCTGCACCTGAGTCCCAGGCCCAAGGTCATCCCACAACCCACCAGACTGGGGAACTTCCTCAAAGGCCCCGACAGCCTAGTACTCCATCCTCAGTTCTTCTACCCGTCAACTCCTTCCTGACTCTAGGTATTTAAGGAGGCCTGCCCCCTGTTAATCCAGGTTGGAGATTGGTCAGGGCTCCTTAACACACCCCAGGCAGCTCCACCACTCCTCTCCTGCTCTCTTTCTAGTACCTTCCAGAAGGCTATAGAAAGAAGAGGGAGGTCCGAGTAATGCTGCCTGTGAATCTCCAGCTGCTGCTCTGAGACACTTCCAGCCCACACAATGCAAAACAAACAGGCCTAGCTTCCAGCTAGACTTGCCTAAATTTACCTACACTTACCAAAAAAAAAAAAAACCCTACTCTAGCACCTACCTAGGTAGAGGGTGCTACACTTATATTCAATCAGGAACAGGAGGTATAAGGGGCATGCTCATTACAGCTTACATCTAGTAGGAAACAGGAGGTATGAGATCTCACTCATTAATCCCTACATTTATTAGGGAACAGAAGGTATGAAGGCCCTGCTCCTTACAGCTTACATCTAATAAGGAACAGGAGTTATGAGTGTCCTGCTCATTAAAGCCTGTAATGTAATGCATGTAATAGAGAACAGGGTGTATGAGGGTCCTGCTCTTTACAGCTTACATCTAAAAAGGAACAGGAGTTATGAGGGCCCCACTACATGTAATAGAGAACAGGAGGTATGAGGTTTCTGCTCACAGCTTACATCTAGTAGGAAACAGGAAGTATGAGGTCTCACTCAATAATCCCTTCATTTATTAAGGAACAGGAGGTACGAGGGTCGTACTCATTACAATTTACATCTAATAAGGAACAGGAGTTATGAAGGACCTGCTTCTTACAGCTTACATTTAATAAGGAACAGAAGGTATAAGGGCCCCATAGAGAAAAGAAGGTATACGGGTCCTGCTCCTTACAGCTTACATCTAATAAGGTACAGGAGTTATGAGGCCCCCAAAGAAAACAGAACGTATAAGGGTCCTGCTCCTTACAGCTTACATCTAATAAGGTACAGGAGTTATGAGGGTCCTGCTCATTAAAGCCTACATTTAATAGAGAACAGGATGTATGAGGGTCCTGCTCCTTAAAGCTTACATCTAATAAGGAACAGAAGGTATGAGGGCCCCACTTATTAAAGCCTATATTTAATAGAGAACAGGATGTATGAGGGTCCTGCTCCTTACAGCTTACATCTAATGAGGAACAGAAGGTATGAGGGCCCCACTTATTAAAGCCTATATTTAATAGAGAACAGGAGGTATGAGGTTCCTGCTCTTTACAGCTTATATCTAATAGCTAAGGCGTTGCTAGGTCTACAAAAGATTTGGGACTAGAGCCCATAGCAGTGTAGTAAAGAAAGTCATCCGCTTGGGCGGGCATACACATGTATATACAGTAATATATGTGTGTGTGTGTGTATATATCCCTTACATCAGGGTCTCCAGAGAGCCCCCTTACATTAGGGTCCCCATAGAGCCTCCTCCTTACATCAGAGTGCCCAGAGAGCCTCCCCTTGCATCAGGGTCCCCAGAGAGCCCCCCACTTATATCAGGGTTCCCAGAGAGCCCCCCTTACATAAGGGTCCCCAGAGAGCCCCCCCTTAAATCAGGGTCCCCAGAGAGCCTCTCCCTTAAAAGCAGGGTTCCCAGAGAGCCCCCCCCTTAAATCAGGGTCCCCAGAGATCCCCCTTAAATCAGGGTCCCCAGAGAGCCTCTCCCTTAAAAGCAGGGTCCCCAGAGAGCCCCCCTTGCATCAGGGTCCCCAGAGATCCCCCTTAAATCAGGGTCCCCAGAGAGCCTCTCCTTTAAAATCAGGGTCCCCAGAGAGCCCCCCTTACATTAGGGTCTCCAGAGAGCCCCCCACTTACATCAGGGTCCCCAGAGAGCCATTCCCTTAAAATCAGGGTCCCCAGAAAGCTTCCCTCTTGCGGCAGGGTCCCCAGAGAGCCCCCCACTTACATCAGGGTCCCCAGAGAGCCTCCCCTCCCCTTGGGGACCCCTGCAGGGACTCGGGGCTATGGGCCCCAGATTTGGGGTTATAGCCCCAAAAGCCACCCCCTAGCGACTCCACTGTCTAATAAAGAACAGAAGGTATGAAGGCCCTGCTTATTAATCCCTACATTTATTAGGGAACAGGAGGTATGAGTGTTCTGTTCATTACAGCTTACATCTAATAGGGAACAGGCGGTAAGAGGGTCCTGCTTATTATAACTTACATCTTTTAGTGAACAGAAGGTATGAGGGTCCTGCTCGTTACAGCTTACATTTAAAAGGGAACAGGAGGTATGAGGGTCCTGCTCGTTACAGCTTACATTTAAAAGGGAAACGGAGTTATGAGGGTCCTGCTCGTTACAGCTTACATATAAAAGGGAATAGGAGGTATGAGGGTCCTGCTCGTTACAGCTTACATATAAAAGGGAACAGGAGTTATGAGGGTCCTGCTCGTTACAGCTTACATATAAAAGGGAACAGGAGTTATGAGGGTCCTGCTCGTTACAGCTTACATATAAAAGGGAACAGGAGGTATGAGGGTCCTGCTCGTTACAGCTTACATATAAAAGGGAACAGGAGGTATGAGGGTCCTGCTCTTTACAGCTTACATATAAAAGGGAACAGGAGGTATGAGGGTCCTGCTCTTTACAGCTTACATATAAAAGGGAACAGGAGGTATGAGGGTCCTGCTCGTTACAGCTTACATATAAAAGGGAACAGGAGGTATGAGGGTCCTGCTCATAGCCTGTGTGGAGTTGTGCACTGAATATCTGACATGTTTTGCAGCCCATTAGCCTCTGATTGAGTTCCACAATAGCGGACAAACACTCTAACCCAAGACAGATGGGTTGTGCCAGGATTTACCAGCTCTCGTGTTTTCCTGATTGCATAATACGTCTGCGAGTAATTTGTTCTTGTAAACAGTGACACATGCAGCAGAGTGCGTTCCACATCTGAACAGGAGACGGGGAGTTAGTTCTTCTGACATTTCGGCCCTGATAACTATCGTAGAGAGGGGTCTCCCATACACTTCCCCAGCCTCCATCTCATGTTACTCCCCGCACAATTGAAGGGCCATGGAAGTAGGACAAATCTCCACCACAATTACTCTTAACAAATTTCTGAGACAACTTCTGTTTTGTTAGCAAATGATGCCTAAGCAGAGGACCCCCCATTCCCGCCGCCAGCTTCCCATCTCGAAGAGTAATTCAATCAGCCCGGAGAAGTGCAGAGTTTCTTCCTCATTAAGCCTTGTTTTAAAAAGTGCTGCCAGCTTCACAAAAGGCTTTCTTGGAAACAATTATAAAAATTGGCCCCAGCCAGGGTCCTTTTCATGTGTCACTTAATTCCTGGAGAGAAGTCATTATTGGTGTGAATGTATTGTAGGAGAGAACGGGCCACTTCAGGTGAGGATCTACCTCTGGAATTACGGTGGGAAAGAAGATTGTGATGACTCAGATTTCTGTACTTACGCTAGCAAGTCAACACATTGCATGATCGATTTAGGAAAGCTAGAATATAATATATAATTTTGGTGATTTTGGTTTATAAAAAAATTGAGAAACGTTCTTCACCATAACACTCTTAGCTTTTACGTCGGCCGGAGTATTCAAATGACATCTGTAGCATTACCCCTGTAAGGGTTGCTGGATTCTGAATTGGCTCGCCTCTTCCTAATGATAACCTGCCCTGTTGTTGCACTCAAGCAACTCATGACCCACCAATGGTGACAAACATAGTTTAGATCCTTCAGACCATTTCTTGCAACTTATTGGCTCAATTGACCCCCCCCAAAATAGCAGCAAATCCCTTCAGCAAAATAGACTTCTCAATGAAGTCTTTAGGCCCAGATGGGCTAATATCTTACAGTATCTTTCGACCTGGGTGGCTACCTTTCTGTTTCTTTGGCCTCTGCCACAGGCTAGTGTTGACTTTGTAGGTCCAGATGGGTGGCAACCTTTCAGATTCGTTGGCCTCTGCCACAGGCCAATGTTGATTCTTGAGGCTCAGATTGGTGGCTACCTTTCAGTTTCTTTGGCCTCTGCCACAGGCCAGTTTCGACTCTGTAAGCCCAGATGGGTGGCTACCTTTCAGATTCTTTGGCATCTGGCACAGGCCAGAGTAGATTCTGTAGGCCCAGATAGATGTCTACCTTTTCAGATTCTTTGGACTCTGCCACAAACCAGTGTTGATTCTGTAGACCCAGATGGGTGGCTACCCTTCAGTTTCTTTGGCCTCTTCCACAGGCCAGTTTTGACTCTGTAAGCCCAGATGGGTGGCTACCTTTCAGATTCTTTGGCATCTGGCACAGGCCAGAGTAGATTCTGTAGGCCCAGATAGATGTCTACCTTTTCAGATTCTTTGGACTCTGCCACAAACCAGTGTTGATTCTGTAGACCCAGATGGGTGGCTACCCTTCAGTTTCTTTGGCCTCTTCCACAGGCCAGTTTCGACTCTGTATGCTCAGATGGGTGGCTACCTTTCAGATTCTTTGGCATCTGGCACAGGCCAGAGTAGATTCTGTAGGCCCAGATTGATGTCTTATATAACATAATAATAGTGCAGCGCATCTGAAAAACATATATATACCAAAAACACAAAATGTGTAAAATATAATGACAAAAGTTCATATCCAGTGAATATAGATTGGAATGACGTGGATGATCACCCAAGTGACTGTGGAAAATGACTTGAATAAATCATGAAGTGAATAAAATCTTCCACCGTAAATGAATAGGTACTCTTACCGAATGTGCTATGCACATAAGCGTGGACCCAATCAGGGAGAAGACAGGAATAATCTGTTCCAGATTAGATGCGATCTGTATGATAGCTCATCAATGGGTGATGTTCCATATGCAGGCAACGATCAGCAGCCAAAGTAAAACCATGTAGTCCCAGCAAAAAATTAATTTTCCCCAAGATAAAAAATAGAAGGGGAGACACTCTAAGTGTAGACCGATTTATTTAAAATGTTAAAAAAATAATGAAAATATTAAAAATTGCCACAGATATAATAATTGGACTTCGTCAGCGGTGGGTGGGACACCCACACCCACCCACCGCTGACGAAGTCCAATCGGACGTAACGTACGTACGGGGGAGGAGCCGACCTGTCACTCGCTTCTCGCACACGCTTACAGCAAGATACACCGCGGTCTCGCTGTGTCTTTTATTATCATTTTTTACTATTCAGCTTGCGTGTACCTACCATCCCTACAGGAGTGATCTATTGTGATCAGTACATGCTTAGTGGACACTTACATTTGTTTTTGCTTGAGATTATATCTTTGGCAATTTTTAATATTGTCATTATTTTTTTAACATTTTAAATAAATCGGTCTATACTTAGAGTGTCTCCCCTTCTATTTTTTGGGGAAAAATTTATTCTTTGCTGGGACTACGTGGTTTTACTTTGGCTTCTGATCGTTGCCTGCATATGGAACATCACCCATTGATAAGCTATCATACAGATCGCATCTAATCTGGAACAGATTATTCCTGTCTTCTCCCTGATTGGGTCCACGCTTATGTGCATAGCACATTCGGTAAGAGTACCTATTAATTTACGGTGGAGGATTTTATTCACTTCATGATTTATTCAAGTCATTTTCCACAGTCACTTGGGTGATCATCCACGTCATTCCAATCTATATTCACTGGATATGAACTTTTGTCATTATATTTTACACATTTTGTGTATTTGGTATATATATGTTTTTCAGATGCGCTGCACTATTTTTATGTTATATATGATACTATGAAGGATTTGTGATTCACCTTTTTTGTGTTCAGCTGCACTACTTTTTAGTTAACTTTTATTTATTTTTTTGGGTTTGCGCTGATTGCTTTATTCATTGTATCCAGATTGATCTCTACCTTTTCAGATTCTTTGGCCTCTGCCACAAACCAGTGTCGATTCTGTAGACCCAGATGGGTGGCTAAACTTCAGTTTCTTTGGCCTCTGGCACAGGCCAGAGTAGATTCTGTAGGCCCAGATGGCCAGATGGGTGGCTACCTTTCAGATTTTTTGGCCTCTGCCTCAGACCATTGTTGATTCTGTAGGCCCAGATGGATGGCTACCTTTCAGTTTCTTCAGCCTCTGCCACAGACCAGCCTAAAAATGTTTAGCCATCTTCCACTTGTCAGCTTGGATACCAAAATCCAAGATGGGCAGCAAGGAAAACGCTTTTAGATTCTGGATTCCCTCTGGCAAAGACTGGATGTCCCACAACTACACCCTCACTAGGCAGAGCCTGTGAGGCAAGGACCCTTCCTGAGCTCCATTGTCTCCAGACAGTGGCCCGGGAGGGAAGAACCCTTCTAGAAGGTCTCTTCAAATATTTATTCTCTTCCTCAGCCCACGTCACTAGTATAAACCCCTCTAAGTGATTTGGCAAGGCAGATTCCATTTCCATAACCCTATATATTGCAATGTCTCACTTTATCTATTGGAGAACACTCCAATGTTCTTGAGCTTAGGGGAAACCCAAAGAACCCAGATAACATAAAAAGCTCAGGCTGGCCACAGCCAAACTGCAAACACTATGTTAGGAACACTCCAGCTTAAGGCAGGGTCCCTACACATCATTACACGCTCAGGTTCTGAGGGATCACATGATGTTATCACACTCCGAGCCTTGAGTACATTGTTTTTAAGGGCTTACACAACTTCATCACACTCCTAGCTTTTCTATATTGGTTCTGAGGGATCACATGATATCATCACACTCCCATCTTTTACTACATTGGTTCTGAGGGACAAATATGCATTGGTGGGACAATACATGGGTGGGGCAAAACACAGAGTATCCATGGAAGGCACAAAACAGAACAATATGCATGGGTGGGACAATACACAAAAATCACAAATGGGGCAATATGCAGAATAAAATGCATGGGTGGATCAATACACAGAACAATATGCATGGGTGGGAAAAACATTGAGCAATATGCACAGGTGAGGCAAAATGGAACAATATGCATGGGTGGGAGAATACACAAAATATGCAGAGTGGGGCAAAACACAAAATAAGTATGGGTGGGGCAATACACATAACAGTATGCATGGGTGGGAGAATACATAGAACAATACTGATGGGTGGAACAGAACAATATGCATGGGGTGGGGCAAAACACTGAATAAGCATGGGTAGGGTAAAACAGGGAACAGTATGCATTGGTGGGAAAATACACAGAACAATACTGATGGGTGGTGTAGAACACAAAACAATATGCATGGGTGGAAGAATACACAAAACAATATGCATGGGTGGGGCAGAACACAGAATAGGGTGCATGGGTGGGAGAATACACAGAAAAATATTGATGAATGGGGCAGAACACAAAACAGTGTGCATGGGTGGGAGAATACACAGAACAATACTGATGGGTGGGGCAGAACATAGAAAAGTCTGCATGGGTGGGGGAATACACAAAGCAAAATTGATGGGTGGGGCATAACACAGAACAATTTGCATGGGTGGGAGAATACACAAAATATGCAGAGTGGGGAAAAACACAAAATAAGTATGGGTGGGGCAATACACATAACAGTATGCATGGGAGGGAGAATACACAGAACAATACTGATGGGTGGGGCATAAAACAGAACAGTATGCGTGGGTGGGAGAATACACAGAACAATACTGATGGGTGGAACAGAACAATATGCAAGGGGTGGAGCAAAACACTGAATAAGCATGGGTAGGGCAAAACAGAGAACAGTATGCATGGATGGGAGAATACACAAACCAATATTGATGGGTGGGGCATAACACAGAACAACTTGCACGGGAGGGAGAATACACAGAACAATACTGATGGGTGGAACAGAACAATATGCATGGGGTGGGGCAAAACACTGAATAAGCGTGGGTGGGGAAAAAACACAGAATACACATGGGTGGGGCAAAACACAGAATAAACATGGGTGGGGTAAAACAGAGAACAGTATGCATGGGTGGGAGAATACACAGAACAATACTGATGGGTGGGGTAGAACACAAAACAATATGCATGGGTGGAAGAATACACAAAACAATATGCATGTGTGGGGGAAAACACAGAATGGTGTGCATGGGTGGGAGAATACACATAAATATATTGATGAATGGGGCAGAACACAAAACAGTGTGCATGGGTGGGAGAATACACAGAACAATACTGATGGGTGGGGCAAAACACAGAACAGTGTGCATGGGTGGGGGGAAAATACAAACCAATATTGATGGGTGGGGCATAACACAGAACAACTTGCATGGGAGGGATAAATCACAAAACAATACTGATGGGTGGGGCAGAAAACAGAACAGTATGCTTGGGTGGGTAGAATACACATTACAATACTGATGGGTGGGGCAGAACACAGAACAGTATGCATGGGTGGGAGAATACACAGAACAATACTGATGGGTGGAAAAGAACAATATGCATGTGGTGGGGCAAAACACTGAATAAGCATGGGTGGGGCAAACACACAGAATAAACATGGGTGGGGTAAAACAGAGAAGAGTATGCACGTGTGGAAGAATACACAAAACAATATGCATGGGTGGGGCAGAACACAAAGCAGTGTGCATGAGTGAGAGAATACACAGAACAATACTGATGGGTGGGGCAGAACAATATGCATGGGTGGGAGAATACACAAACCAATACTGATGGGTGGGGCATAACACAGAACAATATGCATGGGTGGGAGAATACACAGAACAATACTGATGGGTGGGGCAGAACACAGAACAATTTGCATGGGTGGGAGAATACACAGAACAATACTGATGGGTGGGGCAGAACACAGAACAATATGCATGGGTGGGAGAATACACGGAACAATACTGAGGGGTGGGGCAGAACAATATGCATGGGTGGGAGAATACACAAACCAATATTGATGGGTGGGGCATAACACAGAACAATATGCATGGGTGGGAGAATACACAGAACAATACTGATGGGTGGGGCAGAACAATATGCATGGGTGGGAGAATACACAGAAAAATACTGATGGGTGGGGCAGAACACAGAACAATATGCATGGGTGGGAGAATACACAGAACAATACTGATGGTTGGGGCAGAACACAGAACAATTTGCATGGGAGGGAGAATACACAGAACAATACTGATGGGTGGGGCAGAACACAGAACAATATGCATGGGTGGGAGAATACACGGAACAATACTGAGGGGTGGGGCAGAACAATATGCATGGGTGGGAGAATACACAAACCAATACTGATGGGTGGGGCATAACACAGAACAATATGCATGGGTGGGAGAATACACAGAACAATACTGATGGGTGGGGCAGAACACAGAACAATTTGCATGGGTGGGAGAATACACAGAACAATACTGATGGGTGGGGCAGAACACAGAACAATATGCATGGGTGGGAGAATACACGGAACAATACTGAGGGGTGGGGCAGAACAATATGCATGGGTGGGAGAATACACAAACCAATATTGATGGGTGGGGCATAACACAGAACAATATGCATGGGTGGGAGAATACACAGAACAATACTGATGGGTGGGGCAGAACAATATGCATGGGTGGGAGAATACACAGAAAAATACTGATGGGTGGGGCAGAACACAGAACAATATGCATGGGTGGGAGAATACACAGAACAATACTGATGGTTGGGGCAGAACACAGAACAATTTGCATGGGAGGGAGAATACACAGAACAATACTGATTGGTGGGGCAGAACAATATGCATGGGTGGGAGAATACACAGAACAATACTGATGGGTGGGGCAGAACACAGAACAGTATGCATGGGTGGGAGAATATACAGAACAATACTGATGGGTAGGGCAGAACAATATGCATGGGGCGGGGCAAAACATTGAATAAGCATGGGTGGGGAAAAAATTCCCTGTCCTTTGGAGATACACAAGAACTAATCCTCATTGCTACTGGTCCAGCGCTACCAAATATCTCTTTGGTATATATCAGCACAGGCAGAGAGCACAGGAAGTCTTCAGCTTGCTGGATTTCTGGCAAGATCAACAGTTATTTTTTGCACCTATTAAACAGATATAGCAAAATGCTTCCAATGGTATATTTAACAGAACAAAAGGGGACAAATAAGAGAAGTTCATTGCCGGGGTGTACATAAAATTGGTGTCATGCTGATCAGCTGCATGGACAACATATGGAGTCTCCAGCCCCCCTTAAACACTTAAACGGGGGGGACGGAGACTAATATACTTATACGAATCAGCACTCCATGTCCTCCGCCCTTCAGCATCCTCCACTTACCGAAGAATTTGACTTCCCATTGACATGATGTACTGAAGTGCACAATTAAAGGTTCCTGCCAATTCATTGTGCCGCCTAATGAATTCATCTTTCTTGCAAGGTAATCCGGCTGATTCAATTAGAGCAGAAGCACAACATTCCGCGGCTCGGCTAACAAATTCAATTTCCACCCAGAAATGAAATCAGAGGCAGGAAAAGTCGGAAGCGGAGAATCAGCTCGTTGCCTCCAATAAGGAAAGTTTATTTTTGATAAAGACAAGTGATCGGTAGCTGAGTATGAGGAGGAGAAGATAGATAGAGAGAGAGAGAGTGGGAGAGAGAAAAGAGACGTCCGTATTCTAAATAATATTCGCATTTTGGTCCAACAATGACCCAAATCTTGTTAGAGCTGGGCGGCCACACACTGTACAATACAACTGGAATGTACAATATCCATTAAATCAAAATACATGTGGTGCATTATAAGCAAATGCCATTTTTTTAATGCTATCTTCATATTTCTATTTTGTATTTTTCTTTTTTTATCCTCTGTTACATTTCAGTGCTGCTGATCTCCTGCATTCTCTTTGCAGCGACTTCATGTGCACACTCACTCCAGCAATGGCTGCGTGGCATTTTTTATGATGGTGGCCATAAGGGGCGCAGGAATGCCGCCCCCCTAATCTCCATGCGGGGTGCCAGACTCATAGGATTCTATGAGTTTTTTTTTTTTTTTTTTAAAGTGGTTGTATAGTCATAAAATTTACTTTTACCTACAGGTAAGCCTTATTATATAAAAAAAAAAAATCTCCTAAACCCAGGGCTCAAGTCCTGCGGGAACGCATGGGAACGGAGTTCCTGTACTTTTTCCACAACAGGAGCTCAGTTCCCATTAGCAGCCGTGTCCTGCAAGACTTTTGAAGTATGCGAGCTGTGTGGCAGGTGCTACACCAGCAGCCGCCGACACAGCTCGCAATAGTAAGTGCCGCACACCTGACCATTCAGGCATTGCCAGTAGGGGGCCCCATGACAGCTTCTGCTTCAATCTACCTGTCAATCACAGCTAGCTGACAAGTAGATCAGGTCCCTGCTGCTAAGAGATTGGCAGGAGGGGGGGGGGGGGGCCTCTCCCGCCGTCGGTAAAAGTGATCTTGCGCAAATCCGCTGCAGAGACCACTTTTATCTGAAACCGGACCGCCCGCTGAAGACAAGGATACCGGGGCTATGGCAGCTAGTTGCTACCATAACAATGATACTCCTCTTCAAACAGCCGACGTAAAACGACGGTGGGCGGTCCGGAAGGGGTTAAAGGGGTACTGATCACTTATTCTCTAACTGCCTGTCCTACTGTCCACCTCTGTCATGCTGTCCCTCCGCTCATTTCCTTTTTCTTTCCTTTTGCTCCATATATATGTGAACTAAATACCCCTGTTTTTCATTGCATAGATTTGCTGGGAAGGGTGTATGGCGGTGTGCAGAGGGTCCATCCAGATATTGAGGAGCTACAGGACCGGAGAAGAGGAGGATCCGGGCTGCTCTGTGCAAATCCACTGCAACAAGGCAGGTAAGTATAACATGTTTGTTATATTTACTGAAAAAAAAACTCAGAGAGTCAGCAGCTACAAGTACTGCAGCTGCTGACTTTTAATAAGGACACTTACCTGTCCAGGAAGCCCGAAATGTCGGCTCCCACCAAGGCCGATTCGTCCACCGTCTCGGGGTGCAGGCACCGCCATTCCAACTAAGGGAAACCGGCAGTGGAGCCTCCAGTCATAGTTTCATAGTTAGTAAGGTTGAATAAAGACATCAGTCTATCCAGTTCAACCTGAGTGAGTGTCTACAATTGTCCCCATCCCTGTACATTGCTCACTCACATCAGTCCCTACCCTCAAGGAGCCCACAATCCAAGGTCCCCATTCATATACTAGGGCCAATTTTTGGACAGAAGCCAATTAACCTACCTGCATGTCTTTGGATTGTGGGAGGAAACCGGAGTACCCGGAGGAAACCCACGCAGGCACAGGGAGAACATGCAAACTCCAGGCAGGGAGTGTCGTGGTTGGGATTCGAACCAGCGACCCTTCTTACTGCTAGGTGAGAGTGCTAACCACTACACCACTGTGCCGCCCAGTCTTCACAGTCGGTTTCCTACCGCGCATGCACGAGCACTTTGTGAGTGGCCAGCTCGTCTTCTGGGACACACACACAGGTCCTAGAAGGCAGCAGGGAAGAACGGGGAGGGCTCACCGCAGAAGAGGATGGGACATACTGGGCCGGGCTAGGAAGAAAGTACACTATGTACTTCTAAAAAGGTAAGAAAGGAAAAAAAATAGGTATCCAAAAACGAGGGGTGGTCTTAAAGCGGTGTTCCGGCTGAAATTATACTTTTTAAATAAAAATACCCCTATAATACACAAGCTTAATGTATTCTAGTAAAGTTAGTCTGTAAACTAAGGTCTGTTTTGTTAGTTTTTAGCAGTAGTTTGTTATTTTATAAACTTGCAGCAGGCCGTGGCCATCTTAAGTGTGGGCATCTGAAGCCAGACTGTATTTCTTCCTGGATCTCATCCTTGCAGATCTCGTACATGCTCAGTGCAGCATAAGCAGTGTAATAGGTTTCAGGTCAAGTTTCCATAGCAACGGCAGTTTGAGAGGAAGTTGCTGCCCCTTCCCAGGAGGCATTGCAAACAGGAAATGATGCGATGGGCCGCGGCCAGGGAGGAGGAAGTGAAAAATGAATACAGCAGATATACAGTCTGTGCTGAAAAAAAAATAAAAAAAATATCCAATTTGTTTACAGTGCGCAGTTTAGTGAGGGATGCTGAAGAGTTGTAAAACTGGGTGGAACTCCACTTTAAGTTTAAGCACTTCAATACCGGGCACTTTCACCCCCTTCCTGCCCAGGCCAATTTTCAGTTTCCAGCGCTGTCGCATTTTGAATGACAATTGCGCAGTCATGCTACACTGTACCCAAATGACATTTTTATAATTTTCCCCCACAAATAGAGCTTTGTTTTGGTGGTATTTGATCACCTCTGCGGTTTTTATTTTTTGCCCTATAAACACAAGCTTTAAAAAAAACTACTTTTTGCTATAATAAATATATGTGTATATATATATATAATTTAAAAAAAAATGTCCTCAGTTTAGGCCGATGTGTATTCTTCTACATATTTTTGTAAAAAAAATTAAATAAATCGCAATAATTGTATATTGATTGGTTTGCGCAAAAGTTATAGCGTCTACAAAATAGGGGATAGATTTATGGCATTTTTATTATAATTTCTTTTTACTAGTAATAGCGGCAATAATAATTTTTATTGTTTCATTGCGGCGGACACATCAGACACTTTTGACACTATTTTGGGACCATTCATATTTATACAACGATCAGTGCTATAAAAATGCACTGATTACTGTATAAATGTCACTGGCAGGGAAAGGGTTAACACTAGGGGGGCAATCAAGGGGTTAAATGTGTTACCTAGGGAGTGATTCTAACTGTAGGGGGAGGGGACTCACAAGGGGAGGAGACCGATCAGTGTTCCTCTGTACTGGGAACACGCGATCGGTCTCCTCTCCCCTGACGGGACGTGGATCTGTGTGTTTACGATCCACGTCCCGGGCTCTGTTACCGGCAATCGCAGGCCGCTGGGCACGTGCACCCGGCCACGAGTGTGATGGGGGAAACGGAGGGGCAAATCAGCTCCATGGCACTCTCTTCTCTCTCCTGGAACTAGGATGGAGGAAACGGAGAGGTAAACCATCTCCATGGCTCTAGACGGCTGGGAAGCCCAGGACGTCATATGACGCCCACCCAGGATGGGAGATCCCTCCTACGGACGTCATTTGACTATGGGCGCGGTGTGAAGTGGTTAAGACCACCTTGTAAAAGTGGGTGGAATTCTGCTTTAAGTGGTTGAACTGACCTCATTTGCAGACCGAAGTTCATCTCCTTTGATCTAAAAGAGCCAAACGATACAATGTTTCTTTTTTTTCTTTTTATCTCTCAGCGCTGAGCAATGTTGTGATAAACTTTGCCGGCTGCTCTTCATTTTTTTGTTGGAGTGAGTGAGCAGAGAACGGCTCTGCACTGTATTGCCCCGTACACACGGTCGGAAATCATGTATACCAGTATCTTCTTCCAGGATTAGCTGATCTCCATACAATCTTTATCTGACAGACTCCGGAAATGTTGACACATTTATGTATATTCCATACAAGCCTTCTGTTATGTAAACACGATATTACTTGGAGGAAGCATCAGACAGATCTCTCCAGCTCTGGTGGAGATGATGTGGGAATTGTTGAGAATCCGGAGGAAACAATAAAACAGAATATAATCAGCGTCAGCGGCTGGAATAACACAGACAGAAAAGGGCGGAGTCAGTGTTGTATAGAAGGAACAATAACACCCAACATTGTATTATCCAGTTTCCGTCGCACCGATTTTGAAAGTAGTTCCTGCACCACTTTTTACAAGTTCTGGTGCACTAATGTCTTCTAAGTAGTACCTGAAGTACCACGATTACAATGTCATGATCTGTATAAGGTGAATTTGTGCTGGGAGGGGGGATTTGAAGTGGGGGGGGGGGGGGGGGAGTTGAGAACTAGGAGGGGAAATTTTAGGGGTAAAGGATTTGTGCTGGGGGTGGGGGCGGCATTTGAGCTGAGGGTATTTGGGGGATGGGGGTGCAAAGATTTGTGCTTTGAGGGGAGAATTTAGCATGGGGTTGGATTTGTACTGGTAGGAGGGGAAAATTACACTTAGGGGGTAGGCATGCAGATTAGTGCTCTTCGTTTTTGTGGGGGTTTTTTTGCTGACACATAATGCGCATACATCTTGGGAGGGGGGGGGGGTTGTAGTTTTTGCATGTTTGTCCTGGGCGTTAGATGACTTTGTCTCAACACTGTACACCTCCCTGCCAGTCCTTACTACCAGCCACTAATATGCCTGCGTTGCATAGACAAGCACAGGGTGGTGATGTAACAAGGGCTAACATAAGGTATGTAATTACAGGTTTAATAAAAAAAAAATATTAGGATGTTGATAGGGGTGTAGGCAAGTGGTAGAGCGGGTTCTTCCCCTATAAGGTGCCTAGGATAGGGGGAACGAATTTCCCCCATCCTAGTTCCAGGAGAGAGAAGAGAGCACCATGGAGCTGGTTTACCCCTCCGTTTCCCCCATCCTAGTTCCGGGAGAGAGAAGAGAGCACCATGGAGCTTTGGATTTGTACTGGTAGGAGGGGAAAATTACGCTTAGGGGGTAGGCATGCAGATTAGTGCTCTTCGTTTTTGTGGGGGGTTTTTTGCTGACACATAATGCGCATACATCTTGAGGGGGGGTTGTAGTTTTTGCATGTTTGTCCTGGGCGTTAGATGACTTTTTCCAACACTGTACACCACCCTGCCAGTCCTTACTACCAGCCACTAATATGCCTGCGTTGCATAGACAAGCATAGGGTGGTGATGTAACAAGGGCTAACATAAGGTATGTAATTACAGGTTTAATTAAAAAAAAATATTAGGATGTTGATAGGGGTGTAGGCAAGTGGTAGAGCGGGTTCTTCCCCTGTAAGGTGCCTAGGATAGGGGGAACGAATTTCCCCCATCCTAGTTCCAGGAGAGAGAAGAGAACGCCATGGAGCTGGTTTCCTCTTGTTTCCCCCATCCTAGTTCCAGGAGAGAGAAGAGAACGCCATGGAGCTGGTTTACCCCTCTGTTACCCCCATCCTAGTTCCTGGAAAGAGAAGAATGAGCCATGGAGCTGTTATACCCCTCCGTTTCCCCCATCCTAGTTCCAGGAGAGAAAAGAGAGTGCCATGGAGCTGGTATACCCCTTTGTTTCCCCCATCCTAGTTCCAGGAGAGAGAAGATGTCATGAAGATTCTGCCAGGAATCTGCACTCCAGGCTCTCTGGCGAGCGTTCGCGTGTGCCATCGCGCATGCACAGGAGCGCACATGCGCGTGCCCGTGTTGGCGCCAGATGGGCTATTTAAGCCTGTCTGTCACAGACGGTCCTCGCTGTCTGCTCTACAGCGTTGTGTGCCCAAAAACCTGATCTGTAGACTTACCTGTGATAAGACCCGGCTTACCTGTGACCTACCTGTTATCTGCCTGCACCTGACCCCGGCCTGTTTGTGACTACTCTCCTGCCTGCTCTCTGTACCTCTGCTGCCAGCCTGATACCTGACCCGGCCTGTTTGACGATCCAGTCTGCTGAGCTGATCCAGTCTGCACTGATCCAGTCTGCTGAGCTGATCCAGTCTGCTGAGCTGATCCAGTCTGCACTGATCCAGTCTGCTGAGCTGATCCATTCTGCACTGATCCAGTCTGCACTGATCCTGTCTGCTGAGCTGATCCAGTCTGCCCTGATCCTGTCTGCTGAGCTGACCCAGTCTGTTTATCCAATCCGGACTGTTGATCCTGCCAGGCACCCATGCCCCTCCTTACTCCTGTGTCTTCTGTTACCTTACCAGGGAACCGGGAGTGGGAGCCGTAAGGAGGCCTTCCTCTGCAATTCGGGCTCAAAACCATCAGGTACGTGACAGGAGAGAGCGCCATGGAGCTGGTTTACCCCTCTGTTACCCCATCCTACTTCCAGGAGAGAGAAGAGAACGCCATAGAGCTGGTTTACCCCTCCATTTCCCCCATCCTAGTTCCAGGAGAGAAAAGAGAGTGCCATGGAGCTGGTTTACCCCTCTGTTCCCTGCACCCTTTTTCCAGTAGAAAGAAGAAAGCGCCATGGAGCTGGTTTACCCCTCTGTTTCCACCATCCTAGTTCCAGGAGAGAGAAAAGAGAGAAATGGAGCTGGTTTACCCCTCAGTTTCCCCCATCCTATTTCCAGGAGAGAGAAGAGAGAGCCATGGAGCTGGTTTACCCTTCGTTTCCCCGATCCTATTTCCAGGAGAGAGAAAAGAGAGCTATGGAGCTTGTTTACCCCTTTGTTTCCCCCATCCTAGTTCCAGGGGAGACAGGAGAGCACCATGGAGCTGGTTTACCCTTCTGTTTCCCCCATCCTATTTCCAGGAGAGAGAAAAGAGAGTGCCATGGGGCTGATTTACCCCTCCGTTTCCCCCATTCTAGTTCCAGGAGAGAGAAAAGAGAGCCATGGAGCTGATTTACCCCTCCGTTTCCCCCGTCCTAGTTCCAGAAGAGACAAAAGAGAGACAGGGAGCTTTTTTACCCCTCCCTGTCCCCCATCCTAGTTCCAGGGGAGAGAAGAGAGCACCATGGAGCTGGTTTACCCCTCCGTTTCCCCCATCCTAGTTCCAGGAGAGAGAAAAGAGAGCCATGGAGCTTGTTTACCCCTCCGTGTCCCCCATCCTAGTTCCAGGGGAGAGAAGAGAGTGCCATGGGGCTGATTTACCCCTCCGTTTCCCCCATCCTAGTTCCAGAAGAGAGAGCCATGGAGCTGGTTTGCCCCCTCCGTTTCCCCCATCCTGGGTCAGGAAAAACATAGGCCCATGTATCTGCAAGGACAAGAGCAGCCGCCAGCAGGGCCTGGGATCAAGAGTCCATTACATGACTGAACTGGAGCCATGATTGATTGAGACTTTCAGTAAAAGAACGTTAACCACATCCAGCTTGGTAGTGCCTTTATTTGGTAAGAATGGTGCTCTGAAGAGAGTGAGCATGAGTTCTACTGGTCTCCTCTGGCTGTCGGGTCTGGAGAAGATACCACAATTAGGAGGGTGGATTGGGGGTCGGTCTCCACCCGACACCCACACATCGTGGAGATTCGGCGGTAAACACATGTGCAGAACGGAAAAATTGGTTTTGGATAAATTCATTATGTTACTAATTTTGCTTTGTGGATTTGTTTTGCAATTGGTTTTATTTCATTTATTAATGTTCTAACAAATTCAACATTTTTTCTTTGTTGGGTGCAGAGCTCATTCCTCCGTCCCCTTTCCTGACCTGGAATTCGTTAGCAAATGAATAAACAAAACGATTTTTAACAAAATTCATTACTATTGTTATTTGGAAATTTGGGTACATACGAATCTCCGAAATAACCAAAAATTTGTCCGAATTCAGATGCGGACTGAAACGAATTTCACATGTCTAGTCATCCGGCAAAGTCCTGTATTGCCCAATGCCCAGAAGGTAAATTCTGCATTGGGGGTTGGTTGCTCGCTTAAGCCATGTGCGATGCAGCTCGCCACCCTCCTACAGTGGAAAGAAACCAAAAAAGGCAATAAATAAGAAGATTAATCTTCAGCTTAAACAAAAAAAAAAAACACAACCATACACTCATGGAATATAAGAAAGAACATGTGAGAAGATGTACAATTTGTTCACCTTTAGAGAAGTCAGGAAGGCAATAAACACTCACCTTCTTCTCATTACCACAATCTGCACATTCCTCGGAGCTCATGGTAAGTATTACACAACTCTGCAGTCGAAAAATGTTAATGAGGACACATCAAAAACAGAGGATCTTTCCACCACATCCATCAACCTCTCCAAGTTGGCCGTTTCCCTTTAAGCTCCTTCCTAGATGAAGACATCAGCAATCTCTTTCATCCTGCCATCAGAAAGGTATCTTTTTCCGCCATCTGAATTCAGCTCTTTTAATAGAACCTAGATTTTCAGGTGAAGGCCTCCTGCGGAGAACGGAGCTCGGCCCATATTCATCGTGGTCACCTGCCATTTGTTTTAACATGTATTATCTTCACAGGTTCAAGGTGTCCAAAAATGAGTCTTCTTTGCTGGAACATCGATAAAGACAATTCCAGACTCTTTCTGGACATCAGAACACTCGCCTTTTATTCATTATCACTTTGAAAGTGCACAACAATAATATATATCAGGGAAACCCGTCCATGGAGGACATATGGGGGAGAGGATCAAAAGACAACCACAAAGGATGCAATAAGCCAGTGGCAGGACAAGGTCATTTAGAGCCCAGGGCAAACATGCCAAATTGCCCCCCCCCAAGATGTATGGGCATTATGTGTCCCATCCCCACTCCCAACACAAATCCCCCCCAAATCACAACTCCTAGCACACCCTACCTAAATTTGCCCTCCTAAAACAATTCTTACCCCCTGAAGCCCCTCAAATACCCCTTTTTAACACAAATTCCCTCCCCCCTAATTTCCTTGTGGTGCCCCCCCCCACCTCACATGATACCACAGTGCCCAGGGCAACCTCCCCTCCTGCCCACCCCTTGTCCCGGCCCTGCAATAAGCATCCCAATCTGTTTTTAGATGTGAAGACCCTGTCAACAAACAATGGCTTTCCAGTTGTTGCTTTCCTGTTCCCAGCTCATCACCACATCTTTTTCCTCCCTCAGTAATATCCCAGGCTGATAATACCCCCATTGTATTGATATGGTACAAGATGTTTTGTGCCAGGAAGTTAGGGGGTTAGGGGTAGAGTTAGGGCTAACTAACCTTAACTCTCATACTTTACATGGACTTTTCATGTCAGGGTGTTAGGGTTACAGTTAATGCAAACTACCCGTAACGCTTTCACTTTAATTTTTGTGTCAAATTGCTAGGGTTAAGGCCCGTACACACGATCGGACTTTTTGACAACCAACATGCAAATTAGCTGTTTTGGACCAACATCCGACTGTGTGTACGCTCCATCGGACCAACTTTTTCCAGGTTTCATCTGACTTTTGTTGGCTGTGCGAACGGACCAACTTTCTGCCAACAAAAGTCCGATGGACCAAAGTCCGACCGTGTGTACACAAAACCAACGAACTTTTGTACAAACCAATGCAGAACCAATGCAAAAGATCAGACAACAATACAGAAGTTGACCAAAGGTGGCGGTAAAGAGCAGAAAAACCCAAGTGATTTGGTGAAAGTTGGCTGAAAAAGTCCTGCCGTGTGTATGCAATACCAACTTGGGGCCAACGCCCTTTGGACAAAAATCCACAGGAAAGTTGGTCCACGGTCCGATCGTGTGTATGAGGCTTTAGAGTTAAGTAACCCTAGCCCTCTCACTTTACAAGGACTTCTTGTGTCAAGGAGTTAGGGGTTAGATTTAGTATTAACTAACCCTCTCACTTTACAAGGACATTTTGTGACAAGGAGTTAGGGTTAGTCAAAGTATTATGGCTGGGGTTACAGTTAGGGTTAACTAACCCTAACCCTTTCACTTTACATGGACTCTTCATGTCAAGATGTTAGGGTTGGGATTAAGGGTTTAGGTTTAGAATTAGGACTAACTAATCCTCTCACTTAGGGTTTGAGTTAAAAGGTTATGGTTAGACTTAGCCCCCGTACACACGGTCGGAAATTCCGACCACAAAATCCGTCTGATTTTTTCCGACAGATTTTGTCCGACACTGGTGTAGCATACACACGGTCGGACAAAGTTGTCGGAAAATCCGATCATTCTGAACGTGGTGACATTCTTGCTTACGACGGAAGTACGTAGAGGCTAGTAGCCAATAGCTTTGGTCTCGTAATTTGATCTGAGCATGCGTGGCACTTTGTCCGTCGGAATTCTCTCTACACACGATCGGAAAAAGTCTGATCGGATTTTGTTGTCGGAAAATTTGAGAGCAGGATCTCAAATTTTTTCAGTCGGAAATTCCGACGGAAAAAGTCAGGTGGAGCCCACACACGGGCAGATTTTCCGACAACATGGTCCGATCGGACATTTTCCGTCGGAATTTCCGACCATGTGTACGGGGCATTAGGGTTAACTAACCCTAACCCTCTCACTTAGGGTTTGAGTTAAAAGGTTATGGTTAGACTTAGGGTTAACTAACCCTAACCCTCTCACTTAGGATTAGAGTTAAAAGGTTATGGTTAGACTTAGGCGTTAGGGTTTGATTGTTGGGGTTAGAGTTGGGGGTAACTAACCCTCTTACTTTACATGGAATTTTCATGTCAAGGGGTTAGGGTTAGATGGTTGGGATTAGAGTTGGGAGTAACTAACCCTCTTACTTTACATGGACTATTCATATCAAGGTGTTAGGGTTAAATGGTTGGGTTTAGAGTTGACTAACCCTAACCTTCTTACTTTACATGGACTTTTCATGTCAAGGGGTTAGGGTTAAAGTTGGGGGTAACTAACCCTCTTACTTTACATGGACTTTTCATGTCAAGGGGTTAGGGTTAGAGTTGGGGGTAACTAACCCTCTTACTTTACATGGACTATTCATGTCAAGGGGTTAGGGTTAGAGTTAGGGGTAACTAACCCTCTTACTTTACATGGAATTTTCATGTCAAGGGGTTAGGGTTAGATGGTTGGGATTAGAGTTGGGAGTAACTAACCTTCTTACTTTACATGGACTATTCATATCAAGGTGTTACGGTTAAATGGTTGGGTTTAGAGTTGACTAACCCTAACCTTCTTACTTTACATGGACTTTTAATGTCAAGGTGTTAGGATTAGATGGTTATGGTTAGAGTTGGGGTAACTAACCCTCTTACTTTACATGGAATTTTCATGTCAAGGGGTTAGGGTTAGATGGTTGGGATTAGAGTTGGGAGTAACTAACCCTCTTACTTTACATGGACTATTCATATCAAGGTGTTAGGGTTAAATGGTTGGGTTTAGAGTTGACTAACCCTAACCTTCTTACTTTACATGGACTTTTCATGTCAAGGGGTTAGGGCTAGAGTTGGGGGTAACTAACCCTCTTACTTTACATGGACTATTCATGTCAAGGGGTTAGGGTTAGAGTTGGGGGTAACTAACCCTCTTACTTTACATGGACTGTTCAGGTCAAGGGTTAACTAACCCTAAACCTGTCATTTTGCATGGGATTTTTGTGTTAAGGTGTTAGGTCTAGGGGGTTAGTGTTAGAGTTAGGGTTAACTAACCCTCCCCCTCACACTTTACACAGAACCCCCTCTAGCGTCTCTGATAACAGCCGGAGCATCGAATGCAATTTTTACAAATCAGACAGAGAGAAAAGGAAACTTACTGAGCTTGAATCAGCACTTTTATTGTCCACTTTACAAGACTTAAATCCGCTTTGAAGAGGTCAATGCGCCGCAGACAAAGCGCACAGGTAGCTGGAAAGTTTAAATCCTCAACAAAGCGTCTTTGTAATGCTCGGTTGACTGGCAGAACGATCCACAAACGTTCTTTAGAATTTTCGTTTTCTCTTAATGCCACTTTGATTTTACCCCCTGGAGGGTTCCAGCCCAGGACTGATCCTCTCGACTAAGCCCCCCAAAAAACCTCAGGGTCCTCTGGGGGTCTTCTGCAGTACACCCCCCCCCCCTCGCTGCAGGTTTTGGCAAGAAAACGACAGAGCAATAATAAAAAGGTCAAATCCACTATTAGCTGAAGTGTGCCCAGCCAGTGCCAGCTGCCTTGTGTGCCAGTCCGAGTTTATTAAACAAGGGGGTGGCTGGTCCCCGCACAATGGCAAAAAAAAAAAACGAAAACATTCTGGAAGTACAGTGTGTGTCGGCCCCACTCATTACCGGCAGAATACAAACTCTTGTCAACAAGGGTTGAACGACCTGAGAGTTACTGAGAGGAGCTGACTCAGCGCTCACACAGCACAGGCCGCTGACTCCGCCGACTGAGTTTTATGGACGCTCTTAAGAAATCACCTGAAATCACAGGATGGGAGGGAATAAAAATATAAGTGAGGGTTGGATAGTCACCCAAGGGTGCAACTACAGCTATAGAAGACCGTGTATCACAACTATAGAAGACCATATGGATCACGCGTGCAGTTCCACGCTTTTTTTGAGCATCATGTGTAGGGCAACCGATTTCTTTCAAGGGGTTGCCCTATGTGCAAGAAATGCTCAAAAGGAATTCCAGACCCTTTTGAGAAATTGCACCTTGCTGAACAGTATGGTGCTGCAGCACCATGCATTTTGGCGCACGTGCGCACGCTGAACAGTATGGTGCTGCAACACCATGCATTTTGGCACAGGTGCGCACGCTGAACAGTATGGTGCTGCAACACCATGCATTTTGGCGCACGTGCGCACGCTGAACAGTATGGTGCTGCAGCACCATGCATTTTGGCGCGCGTGCGCACGCTGAACAGTATGGTGCTGCAGCACCATGCATTTTGGTGCGCGTGCGCACGCTGAACAGTATGGTGCTGCAACACCATGCATTTTGGCGCACGTGCGCACGCTGAACAGTATGGTGCTGCAACACCATGCATTTTGGCGCGCGTGCGCACGCTGAACAGTATGGTGCTGCAACACCATGCATTTTGGCGCGCGTGCGCACGCTGAACAGTGTGGTGCTGCAACACCATGCATTTTGGCGCACGTGCGCACGCTGAACAGTGTGGTGCTGCAACACCATGCATTTTGGCGCACGTGCGCACGCTGAACAGTGTGGTGCTGCAACACCATGCATTTTGGCGCACGTGCGCACGCTGAACAGTGTGGTGCTGCAACACCATGCATTTTGGCGCACGTGCGCACGCTGAACAGTATGGTGCTGCAACACCATGCATTTTGGCGCACGTGCGCACGCTGAACAGTGTGGTGCTGCAGCACCATGCATTTTGGCGCACGTGCGCACGCTGAACAGTGTGGTGCTGCAGCACCATGCATTTTGGCGCACGTGCGCACGCTGAACAGTATGGTGCTGCAGCACCATGCATTTTGGCGCACGTGCGCACGCTGAACAGTATGGTGCTGCAACACCATGCATTTTGGCGCACGTGCGCACGCTGAACAGTATGGTGCTGCAACACCATGCTGAACAGTATGGTGCTGCAACACCATGCATTTTGGCGCACGTGCGCACGCTGAACAGTATGGTGCTGCGGCACCATGCAGTTTGGCGCACGTGCGCACGCTGAACAGTATGGTGCTGCGGCACCATGCATTTTGGCGCACGTGCGCACACTGAACAGTATGGTGCTGCAACACCACGCATTTTGGCGTGCACATGCGCAGATTCATGGGTTTGCCTTTAGGAATAAAGAATATATAAGAAGCAAAATCCTAGGAAGGCTCGGATTAGGGAGCAAAATCACACATGCCCTACCCTTTTAGCAGACGCGTGGTGATGCCAATAATTGTTAACCATGCGGTTCAGTGTGGTAGAAGAAAAGGGCAGCGCATTTCTGTGCATCGCAGGAAATGGTGCAATTTTTATGTGCCTTCCTGCAATGCTAAAGTGTGAATGTAGCCTTAACCACTTGCTGACCCTGCCTTTTCTGGAACTTTTTGTTTACAAATTGAAATGAGTATTTTTTGCTAGAAAATTACTTAGAACCGACAAACATTTTATATATATATATATATATATATATATATATATATATATATATATGTAGTGGCCCCTACGCTTGGGTAGGTGATTAGTATGGGTTTTTCTGATAGTGTAGATTAGGGAGAGGTAAAACTGACCAGGGCCTTATTCTTTTTCCTAGGCCTGGTCGTTTATTTGGGGATGGGAGTGTTAGAGTAGAATGGGGTGTAGGGTTGCCACCTGTCCAGGATTCATCCGGGTTTTGGACCATGTGTCCGGGTTTCAGACTGCATGAAACCCGGACACATTTATTCACATTGAACTGTGGCTAACTGTCCCGGGCAGGAGGAACACTTTACTACCCCCCCCCCCCCCCCCAGTCAGTGGGATCTCTGCCCCTCCATAGAGTCAGGCGATCTGTTGATTTGCCACACAGAGCACTAATCAGAAATGGCCAGATCCTCTGGCCCCCTACCCCAAAGGAGGGAGAAAATACCTCCATCCACTTAATTTGTATGGATAGAGGAATCACTTTTTTGCATTCAGTCCACAAATCCTATTTATTGGAAGAGTTTAATTTTTATTTTTTAATTATTGTTCTGAGGTTTATACATGTCTGTGAGAGACTTACTTGTGGCTCAGCATTGTAAGCATAAGCATAAGCATTGTAAGCATATTTCATGGGTACAGGAATGTTCGGGATTGGCTTGCAGAAAAGGTGGCAACCCTAATGGGGTGTGAGCGCCTACACTTGGGCTCAGGGATACCTCCTCTGCTGACAGTGGGTTGGACTGGAAAGAGAGGAAGGACTGAGGCCTGAGTGGCAGGAAACCCATGTGAGAAAAGTGACCAATAGTTCATTTCTTTGGTCAATGGGTGTCTCTCATATAAAAAAGGTGGGGGTAACATGCTCAAGGGAGGAGGAAAATAGGAGAGGAGAAAGACAAGGGTACGCAGGAGGGGCGGGGGTTCAGAAATGGAAAATTAAAAAAAAAAAAATCATGTTTATAGTTTGTTATAAAATTTTGCAAACAGGTAATTTTTCTGCCTTATTGATATGCGCTGATGAGGCGGCACAGGTGGGCACTGATAGGCTGCACTGGTTGACACTGATAGGCTGCACTGGTGGGCACTGATAGGCTGCACTGGTGGGGACAGATAAGTCGGTACTGATGGGGACAGCAAAGATGGCACTGATGGGCACGGATGGGTGGCACGGATGTCCCTCTCACTGCCGCCGGTGATCGGCTTTTTTTTTTTCTCCTCGCGCTGGCAGTGCAAGGAGGAAAAAAAAGCCGATTACCGGCTCTGTTATTATCACATGATCAGCTGTCATTGGCTGACAGCTGATCACGTGGTAAGGGGTCGGGATCGACCCCTTACTCGGATCTGTGATCACCGAGTCTCACAGACTAGCTGATCACAGAGCGCGCCGTGCGCGCCCTTCAGGGGGCGCGCAGGCAGCTCGTGGCCGGGACAACGTCAATAGACTTCGTCCCGGCACATTAGATCCGCGCTGTGGCCGTCATTCGGCTATAGCGCGGATCTCAGGTAGTTAAGGTCTGAAACAAAAGTTGAAATCAGGAGGGGGGTCACCAGAAGTAAATTGCAACATGCCAATACGATAAGAATATTGATTTACCCCAGAATAAAGCATTATAAACTTTAAAGTTGTCTGGTGTCTTGAAGTTGCATGGGACAGGAAGAATGGGATTACTTGACAAAAAGGTAATGAACAACACTGCAGCTCCCAAGGGAGTAGTGCGCTACATATATATATATATATATTTTTTTAGCAGAGACCCTAGAGAATGAAATGACAGTCATTGCAATATTATACATAATATTATTATTATACAATAATATATACATAATATGTCACACTGTATTTGCGCAGTGGTCTTTCAAAGGCAATATTTTTGGGAATTTTTTTTTTTTAATGAATTAAAACAAAACACAATAGTTACCCCAATTTTTTTTGTATAATTTAAATTGTGCACACTCATGGAATGGCGACAAACTACAGTACTTAAAGCGGGAGTAAACCCGCTGAATTTTTTGTTTTTTTTTTGTTTTACACCTGTATGGGAAAAGGCATAACGAGCTAGTGTGCACCGCATACTAGCTCATTATGAAATACTTACCTTAGAACGAGGCGGCGGCATCTCACTCGGTCCACGCCGGGCTGTGAGTGGCCGGAGCCGCGGTGTCGTCACTCCGGCGCCTGCACGCGGGTGTTTTCTTCCCGGCAGGGTCTGGCGTCTGCCGGACTTGCAGCCGAGAATCCCCCTGTGCGCATACGCCGCTTCAGTCAGCGGCTCATTGCACGGGGAATATCTCCTAAACCGTACAGGTTTAGGAGATATTCTTTTTACCTACAGGTAAGCCTCATTATAGGCGTACCTGTAGGTCAAATTACAAATTTACCTATACAACCGCTTTAACCACTTGCTTACTGGGCACCTAAACCCCCCTCCTGCCCAGACCAATTTTCAGCTTTTAGCGCTGTCACTCTTTGAATGACAATTGCGCGGTCATACAACACTGTATCCAAATTAAAATTTTTATAATTTTTTGCCCGCAAATAGAGCTTTCTTTTGGTGGTATTCGATCACCTCTGCGTTTTTTTATTTTTTGTTAAAAAAATATTAAAAAGACCGAAATTTAAAAAAAATAATACAAAACCGTTTTATATTTTGTTAATAAATTTTGCAAACAGGTAATTTTTCTCCTTCATTGATGTACACTGATAGGCTGCACTGATAGGCACTGATAGGCTGCACTGATGGGCACAGATAGGCTGCATTGATGGGCACTGATAAGGCGGCACTGATGGGCACTGATGGGCACTGATAAGGCAGCATGGGTGGGCACTGATGAGATGGCACTGGTGGGCACTGATAGGTGGCATTGGTGGGCACTGAGAGGTGGCACTGATGGGTGGCACGGAAGGGCATTGATAGGTGGCACTGAAGGGCACTAAAAGGTGGCACTGATAGTTGGCATTGATGGGCACTGATGGGTGGCAGTGATTGGCACTGGTAGGTGACACTGATAGGCAGCACTGCTAGGTGGCACTGATGAGACACTGATTGGCACCACTGGTGGGCATTGATAGGTGACACTGATTTCTGGCACTTATGTAGTGGTGGGCACTGATTTGTGGCACTGTGGGCACTGATTCGTGGCACTGGCAGGTGGAACTGGTGGGCACATATCAGGCGGTTTCGCCACTTCCTTTTCGGGACCAATGTCCCTTTAACAGAAGCCAGTGATCTTTCTCCTTGCGCTGTCAGCGTGAGAAGAAAAAAAAAACAATTACCGATCCTCTGTTTGCATCATGTGATCAGCTATCATTGGCTGACAGCTGATCACGTGGTAAGGGGCCGGGATTGACACTTACTCTGATCTGTGATCATCCGAGTCTCATTGACTCGGTGATGACAACGCGTGCCACACGTGCCCTTTAGGGGGTACGCGGGGAGGAGGATGTCTGTTGACGGCCTCCCGGCAAAGTAGAAAAGACCCCAAATCTTTCATTTACCTCATTTACCAAGGGCATAATGTTGAGTGCCTTTTCATGTCCAAGAAAAATTTTGCTTTGCCAAAATAATTTCGGTTCATCCCAATTATTTTATTTCACAAACACAGAGGAGCGTCTCTATGATAACCAAAAATTGTGAACCCTTAACTCATTATAGCTGCCTGGTTAACCCCTTCGTCACTGGCAGCCTGCCCCAAGCGATGACCTCGGATCTTGGTTCATGCTGCTCCAACATGTTTGCCGTCTCCACAGAGTCGGTTCCCTGACACCCTCCGGTTGTAAATGCTGCAAATATTACGGAAGGTCATTGATCAGCCGGAGATCTGGGAAACATCTCAGGATTTATCTCATCTGATCTGCACTGTATCTTGTTGATAAGCCTCAGCCCAGGGCGGGGAGGGTGGAATGGCACTGGTGGCATACGGCAAAGGTGGTGACTCAGCGGCAGTATTCAAGTTTTTCTCTTCTCTTCCCTTCCCTACTGCCTCTTTCTCAGCAGCAGTATACAAGTGGAACAATTCTCTTCCCTTCCCTTCTCTTCTTTTCCCTTCCCAGCTCTTCCCTTTCCTTCCCTTCTCTTCCCTTCTCTTCTCTTCTCTTCCCTTCCCTTCCCTTCTCTTCTCTTCCCTTCCCTTCTCTTCTATTCCCTTCTCTTCTCTTTCCTTCCCTTCTCTTCCCTTCCCATCCCGTCTTCCTCTTTCTCAGCAGCAGTATACAAGTGGAACAATTCTCTTCCCTTCTCTTCTTTTCCCTTCTCTTCCCCTCCCTTCCCTTTCTCTTCCCTTCCCTTCCCTTCTCCTCCCTTCCCATCCCTTCTCCCTCTTTCTCAGCAGCAGTATACAAGTGAAACAATTCTCGTCCCTTCCCTTCTCTTCTCTTCAATTCCCTTCTCTTCTCTTCAATTCCCTTCTCTTCTCTTCTCTTCTCTTCTCTTCTCTTCTTTTCTCTTCTCTTCTCTTCCCTTCCCTTCCCTTCTCTTCTCTTCCCTTCCCATCCCGTCTCCCTCTTTCTTAGCAGCAGTATACAAGTGAAACAATTCTCGTCCTTTCCCTTCTCTTATCTTGAATTCCCTTCTCTTCTCTTCTTTTCTCTTCTCTTCTCTCTTCTCTTCTCTTCTCTTCTCTTCTCTTCCCTTCCCTTCCCTTCTCTTCTCTTCTCTTCTCTTCCCTTCCCTTCCCTTCTCTTATCTTCCCTTCTCTCCCCTTCTCTCTCATTCTCAGCAGCAGTATACAAGCGGAACAATTCTCTTCTCTTACCTTCCCTTCCCTTCTCTTCCCTTCCTCTCCCATCCCATCTCCCTCGTTCTCAGCAGCAGTATACAAGTGGAACAATTCTCTTCCCTTCTCTTCTTTTCTCCCTCTTTCTCAGCGGCAGTATATAAGTGGAACAATTCCCTTCTCTTCTCTTCAATTCCCTTCTCTTCCCTTCCCTTCTCTTCTTTTCTCTTCGCTTTCCTCCTCTTTTCTTCCCTTCTCTCCTTCCCTTCCCTTCTCTCTTCTCTTCCCTTCCCTTATCGTCTCTTCCCTTTCCTTCCCGTCTCCCTCTTTCTCAGCAGCAGTATACAAGTGGAACAATTCTCTTCTCTTCTCTTCCCTTCCCTTCTCTTCTCCCTCTTTCTCAGTGGCAGTATATAAGTGGAACAATTCCCTTCCCTTCTCTTCTCATCTCTTCCTTTCCCTTCAATCCTCTTCCCTTCCCTTCTCCCTCTTTCTCAGCAGCAGTATACAAATGGAACAATTCCCTTCCCTTCTCTTCTTATCCCTTCCCTTCTCTTCCCTTTCCTTCTCTTCCCTTCTCTTCTCTTCCCTTCTCTTCTCTTCTTTTCACTTCTCTTCTCTTCTCTTCCCTTCTCTTCCCTTCCCTTCTCCCTCTATTGAGGGAGCAATGTGTTAGGCTTGGTTCAAACCTTGTGCATACAATTCCAGACGTTTCCACACATTTCCACAAGCCATGATTAGGATCACTCATATATTTCAGTGGGCTGTGCCACACGTGAGAAACACCTGAAAGAAGTCCCGACACTTTTGAGGAATCTCGCCCCACCAAAATGCTGCCGTGGCACCTTGTTTATTGGCGCTTGCAAAAACCTGCACATATTCAGATGCGTGGGGGTGCCATTAAGAAATAATGGCGCTGCCACGCTTTTGCAGCAGAGCAGTGCGTGTCTGTGTATTGCAGAAAATTTCGCTCTCACATTCCCATCAACGCGCAAATATGAACCCAGCCATACAGAGGGCCATTCCCAATTTTTGGCACATTATGGTGCCTTGACTGGCCATTCTTTTTAATAGGCTGCCTTAATGCAACACACCTTCAGCACTTTCTAACCACGCCATAGCCGAAATACTGTCATTTGTGATCGTGGTAAAGGACCACTCACAGTGGTCCTTTACCACGTGCTCAGCTGTGTCCAATCACAGCTGATCACAATGTAAACAGAGTTGCCGGTTATCGGTTCTCCTTTCCTTACGCAATGTCACAGCGTGAGGAGAGGAGAGCCGGTGACCGGCAATCCTGACAGGGGACATGTACACAGATAATCAGAGCACTGATCATCAGTGCAGCCCCATCAGAGCCAATTAGTGCCCATCAATGCTGCCCATTAGTGCTGCCTATCAGTGCTCATCACTGCTGCCTATCAGTGCCCATTAGTGCTGCCTATCAGTGCCACCTATCAGTGGCCATTAATGCTGGATATTAGTACCCATCACTGCTGCCTATCAATGCCACCTATCAGTGCCCATTAGTGCTGCATATCAGTGCCCATCACTGCTGCCTATCAGTGCCCATTAGTGCTGCATATCAGTGCCCATCACTGCTGCCTATAAGTGCCCATTAGTGCTGAATATCAATGCCCATCACAGCTACCTATCAGTGCCACCTATCAGTGCTCATGAGTGCTGCCTATCAGTGATAATCATTGCTGCCTATCAGTGCCACCTATCAGTGCCCATTAGTGCTGCATATCAGTGCTTATCACTGCTGCCTATCAGTGCCCATTAGTGCTGCATATCCATGCCCATCACTGCTGCCTATCAGTGCCCATTAGTGCTGCATATTAGTGCCTATCACTGCTGCCTATCAGTGCTACCTATCAGTACCCATTAATGCTGCATATCAGTGCCTATCAGTGCCACCTATTAGTGCCCATTAGTGCTGCATATCAGTGCCTATCAGTGCCCATTAGTGCTGCATATCAGTGCTCATCACTGCTGCCTATCAGTGCCACCTTTCAGTTCCCATTAGTGCTGCATATCAGTGCCTATCAATGCTGCCTATCAGTGCCATCTATCAATGCCCATCAGTGCCTATTACTGATGCCTATCAATGCCCATTAGTATTGCCTATCAGTGCCCTTAACTGTTGCCTATCAGTGCTCATAAGTGCTGCCTATCAGTGCTCATCATTGCTGCCTATCAGTGCCACCTGTCAGTGCCCATTAGTGCTGCCTATTGGTGCCCATTAGTGCTGCCTATCAGTGCCCATCACTGCTGCCTATACGTGTCGTTTACCAGTGCCCATTAGTGCTGCATATCAGTGCCCATCACTGCTGCCTATCAGTGCCCATTAGTGCTGCATATCAGTGCCCATCACTGCTGCCTATAAGTGCCCATTAGTGCTGAATATCAATGCCCATCACAGCTACCTATCAGTGCCACCTACAGTGCTCATGATTGCTGCCTATCAGTGATAATCATTGCTGCCTATCAGTGACACCTATCAGTGCCCATTAGTGCTGCATATCAGTGCCTATCACTGCTGCCTATCAGTGCCCATTAGTGCTGCATATCCATGCCCATCACTGCTGCATATCAGTGCCTATCACTGCTGCCTATCAGTGCTACCTATCAGTACCCATTAATGCTGCATATCAGTGCCTATCAGTGCCACCTATTAGTGCCCATTAGTGCTGCATATCAGTGCCTATCAGTGCCCATTAGTGCCGCATATCAGTGCTCATCACTGCTGCCTATCAGTGCCACCTTTCAGTTCCCATTAGTGCTGCATATCAGTGCCTATCAATGCTGCCTATCAGTGCCATCTATCAATGCCCATCAGTGCCTATTACTGATGCCTATCAATGCCCATTAGTATTGCCTATCAGTGCCCTTAACTGTTGCCTATCAGTGCTCATAAGTGCTGCCTATCAGTGCTCATCATTGCTGCCTACCAGTGCCACCTGTCAGTGCCCATTAGTGCTGCCTATTGGTGCCCATTAGTGCTGCCTATCAGTGCCCATCACTGCTGCCTATAAGTGTCGTCTACCAGTGCCCATTAGTGCTGCCTATCAGTGCCCATTAGTGCTTCATATCAGTGCCCATCACTGCTGCCTATCAGTGCCCATTAGTGCTGCCTATTAGTGCTGCCTCATCAGTGTCTATCAGTGCCCATCAATAAAGCCCCATCAGCCCACAACAGTAAAGAAGAAAAATTACTTATTTGTAAAATTTTATAACAGAAACTAAAAAAAAAATGTTTTTTCAAAATTTTCCGTCTTTTTTGTTTGTTTAGCAAAAACTACTGATTAAATACAACCAAAAGAAAGCTCAATCTGCCTTCAAAAAATGATAAAAATGTCATCTGGGTCCAGTGTTGTATGACCGCGCAATTGTCATTCAAAGTGTGACAGCGCTGAAAGCTGAAAATTGGCCTGGGCAGGAAAGGGGGTGAAAGTGCTCAGTAAGCAAGTGGCACTGCAAAGAAGTAAATGGACCCTAAGGCTGCGTATACAATACAGCGCTCTGTTATCTCACGCAAAATGATGCCTCGGACATGCGTGTGTTTGTCTGTTGTCATGCCACACGCATAGGACCGCCCATTTATTTTAATGACAAATGCATACATCTATTTCCCAAAGACAACCTCTGGATATGACGCTGAGCACGTGGTGGACCATGGCGGGGCCTGTTCTGAGGGGAACCTGTCCTGTTAATCCGCTGTATGGTCTTGGCCACCGTGCCGCAGCTCAGTTTCAGGGTCTTGGCAATCTTCTTATAGACTAGGCCATCTTTATGTAGCGCAACAGTTCTTTTTTTTTTTTCAGATCCTCAGAGAGATCTTTGCCATGAGGTGCCATGTTGAACTTCCAGTGACCAGTATGAGAGAGTGAGAGCGATAACACCAAATTTACAACACCTGCTCCCCATTCACACCTGAGACCTTGTAACACTAATGAGTCACATAACACCGGGGAGCGGAAAATGGCTAATTGGGCTCAATTTGGACATTTTCACTTAGGCTTGGCAAGGTTCGGAGCACCACCCAGCAACGGGCCCTTCACTAAAGAACTGGCACTTCTCACACTGCAGGCCCATGCCAGGACCCAACACAAAGAAAGGAGCCCCAAGACATAAAACAGAACTTTACTGCAGACATAAAAGACACAAATGAATGCAGCTCTGTGTTCATTAATATATCATTCATATGAAATGTATTATGCCGCGTACACACGGTCGGAATTCTCGTTGGAAAAAGCTCTGCTGGTTTTCCCGTCGGAATTCCGACGGAATTTCGCTCAAACTGTCTTGCCTACACACGGTCACACCAAATTCCGACGGTCTGTAACACAGCGGCATAAAACACGTTCGACAGCACTATAAAAGGAAAGTTTAATGCTTCCGGGCATGCGTCGAATAGTTTCGGAGCATGCGTCGGAATTTTGCGTGTCGGAAGTGCATACACACGATCGGAAAAGCATTGATAGAAAGGTTTTCCGTCGGAAAAATTGAGAACAGGTTCTAAATCCAAAGTCCGTCGGAAATTCCGACAGAAAAAAGACCGTTGGGCATACACACGGTCGGAAAATCCGTTGAAAAGCTCCCATCGGACTGTTTCCATCGGAAATTCCGACCGTGTGTACGCGGCATTAGGGGTGTACTCACTTTTGTGGTGTAATGGTGTCCACACAAAATATTGACACTTTGGGGCCCAATCTGGACATTTTCACTTAGGGGTGTACTCACTTTTGTTGCCGGCGGTTTAGACATTAATGGCTGTGTGTTGAGTTATTTTGAGGGGACGGCAAATTGACACTGTTATACAAGCTGTACACTCACTACTTTACATTGTAGACAAGTGTCATTTCTTCAGTGTTGTCACATGAAAAGATAGAAGAAAATATTTACAAAAATGTGAGGGGTGTACTTACTTTTGTGAGATACTGTATATTGGAATTTTTATTTATTTATTTATTTTATTTATTATTATTATTATTATACAGGATTTATATAGCGCCAATAGTTTGCGCAGCACTTTACAATGTTATTGTTTTACACTAGTAATGGTGGCAATCAGGCGACTTATAGCGGGACTGCGATATTGCGGCGGTCATTCGGGCACAAACTGACACCTTTGACACTTTGTGGTAACCAGTGACACTAATTCAGTGATCAGTGCTAAAAATATGCACTGTTACTGTACTAATGACACTGGCTGGGAAGGGGTTAAACATCTGGGGTGATCAGAGGGTTAACTGTGTGCCTAGCCAGTGTTTATGTGTATTGTGTTTGGTGATGTGATAGATTTTATTCCCTGCTTTGCAGGGAAAGAAAAGCCATATTTTCCCTGCTGTCAGAACGAAGTTGGTCATTATAACTCCCATAATGCAGACAAGGTCCACCCATACAGCGATCACTAAAGTGTCTGCAAAGAGGATGTAGGAGATAAGTAGCGCTGGAATGTAATAAATTAGAAGGTAATTGAATTTTACTGCAAAAATGACAATTTAAAACATGTTATACATTGAAAACAATGTCATCCGCTTCAGGTTTCCATCTACTTTAAGGAGATAAAAATCAAATCCGCATTCGGAGCATTGAAGAGTGTTTTTCCCGGAGCGCCCGGCCCTGTTTCTGCCGTCCTGATAACATCAAATAAATAACTGCAGGAACTCGCTGCCAACAGATAAGAACACGCACATTAAAGGACGACTCCAGCCCAAACTTTACTATTATTATTAATGTGTTCTGGTTGGAGCTTCTGTCACTTCTTTATTTTAAAAAAATGTGACAGTCCCCTCCCCCATTCATATAGCGGAGGATATTCATTTCTGTCTGTGACCCCCCCCATGGGTGAGATTGTCCCTCGGGGGGGGGGGGGGTCCCTGTGACAATTCTACAAGAAATGGAGGGTGCAGACAGTTGTCAGCAGGACAGGAAAACCGAAGTCAGCGATACAAATATGGTAACAAGTTCTACCCCGCCCCCATTGTACTAAATATGTGACTGTGTCCCCTCATTGTGAAGACAGGAAATCACCCCAAGGGGGACACAGACACATAAATACACTAATGCCGCGTACACACGATCGGAATTCTCGTCGGAAAAAACTCTGACGGTTTTTCCGATGGAATTCTGACGGAATTCCGTTCAAGCTGTGTTGCCTACACACGGTCACACCAAATTCCGACCGTAAATAACACAGCGGCATAAAACATGTTTGACAGCACTATAAAAGGGAAGTTTAATGCTTCCGAGCATGCGTCAAATTGTTTCTGAGCATGCGTCGGAATTTTGCGTGTCGGAATTGCATACACACGATCGGAAAATCCGATAGAAAGGTTTTCCGTCGGGAAAATTGAGAACAGGTTCTCAATCCAAAGTCCGTCGGAAATTCCGACAGAAAAAGACCGATGGGCATACACACGGTCGGAAAATCCGATGAAAAGCTCCCATCGGACTGTTTCCATCGGAAATTCCGACCGTGTGTACGCCGCATTACAGTCACTTCTAAAACTCGTTGTAGATTGGTTGCTATTCCATTACATTATTATACCATTACACAACACTTAGATGAAGTATAACGTGTTCTACCCAACCCTCCCATCAGCTATTCCAAGGAACCCAACACAAGAGACTCTCATTACCTTCTCCTCTTCTCTGTTTCCATCTTTCTGTCCCTCACCCTCCACATCTTCTCCTATTCTATTCTTCACAACCTTCCCTCTCTCCATCCGCTTTCTTTCTTATCTATAATTCTTCCTCACTTTCTATCCCCCCTCCCCCTCCTCAACTCTCATCCCCCCTCTCCTCTCATCTCCCCCTCTCCTTTCCCCTCCTCTCATCTCTCCCCCTCCTCTCTTCTCCCTCTCCTCTCATCTCCTCTCCCCTTTTCCTCTCCTCTCTTCTCCCTCTCCTCTCCTCCCCTGCTTTTCTCCTTTCTTTCCTTCTCCCTCTTTCTCTCTATCATTCTCTTCCCTCTCTTCTTCCTCTTTCTTTATTATATTAAATGTTTCCTCTCTTTATCTCCTCCCCCTTCTCTCCTCTCCCCCCCCCCTCCTCTACTCCCCTTCTCCACCCCCCCTTTCCTCCCCTCTCATCTCCACTCTTCTCCCCCTTTCCTCCTCTCCCCCTCTCCTCTGCTCTCCCTCTCCCCCCCCTCTCCTCCCACTCCTCTCCCCCTCTCCTCTGCTCTCCCTCTCCCTCTCCACTTCTCTCCCCCCTCTCCTCTCTGTCTCCTCTCCTGCCTCTCCCTCTCCCCCTCTCCTCTCCACTCCTCTCCCTCTCCTCTCCCTCTCTCCCCCCTCTCCCCTCCATCTCCTCTCCTGCCTCTCATCTTCCCCCTTTCCTCTCCCCCTCTCCTCTCATCTCCTCTCTCCCCCCTCTTCCACTCCTCTATTCTCCCTCTCCTCTCCTGCTTTTCTCTTCTCTTCCCTTCTCCCTCCTCTCTCTCCTCTCTATCATTCTCTTCCCTCTCTCCTTCCTCTTTCTTTATTATCTTAAATGTTTCCTCTCTTTATCTCCTCCCCCTTCTCTCCTCTCCCCCCTCTCCTCTCCTTCTCCCCCTTTCCTCCCCTCTCCTCTCCACCTCCCCTCTCCTCTCTGCTCTCCCTTTCCCCCTCTCCTTTCCCTCTCCACTTCTCTCCCCCCTCTCCTCTCCACCTCCTCTCCTGCCTCTCTTCTTCCCCCTTTCCTCTCCTCCCCTCTCCTCTCATTTCCTCCCCTCTCCTCCCCTACTCAGATTTTATTTTCTCTTTCCTTCTCCCTCCCTCTCTCTCCCTCCCTTGTTCCCATCCTTTTTATCTATTAACTCAAATTCTTCCTTTCTCCCCCCCCAACCACCTCCTCTCCCTCTACCTCTCTCCCTCCCCTCCCCCTCATCTCCCCTTCCCTCCCCTCTCCACTCCTCCACCCTCTCCTCTCCCTCTCCACTGCTCTCCTCCCGTCTCCTCCCCTCTCCTCTCCTCCCCTCTCTTCCCCTCTCCTTCTCCAGTCTCTCCCCCATCTCCTCTCCATCTCCTCTCCTTTCCCTCTACCTCTCCCACCCCTCCTCCTCTCCCCCTTCCCTCCCCTCCCCTCTCCTCTCCACTCATCCCCCCTCTCCTCTCCTTCTCCACTCCCTCCCCCTCTCCTCCCCTCTCCTCTCCCTTCCCCCCTCTCCTCTCCCTCTCCACTCCTCTCCTCTCCCTCCCCCTCTCCTCTCCTCTCCCTTCCCCCCTCTCCTCTTCTTCTCCAGGCTCTCCCCCATTTCCTTTCCCTCTACCTCTCCCCCTCCCACCCCCTCCTCCTTTACCCTTCCCTCTCCACTCATCCCCCCTCTCCACTCCTCTCCTCTTCCTCCCCCCTCTCTTCTCCTTCTCCAGTCTCTCTCCCCTCTCCTCTCCATCTCCTCTCCTTTCCTTCCATTCACTTCTCTTTCCTTCCCCCTCTCTCCCTTCCTGTCTCCTCTCTATCTTTCTCTTCCCTCTCTCCTTCCTCTTTCTTTATTATCTTTAATTTTTCCTCTCTTTCTCTCCTCCTCTCTGGAAGTGTGTGTCCCTCACTGATGAGTACTTGGGGGAGCGGAGTCGTCCCCTCCTGTCCAGTGTCCAGTTTCGTTGGTCAGATGTACATTTACTATCCCATGACTCTGCTGAAAAGTGAGACCGCGATGATGTCACAGTAATTACACACCGTGCCTTAAATATATCCGCGGCTTTTATAGCTGTCTGAAAAGGAAACACAGAGAAGGAGTCGGGGATTAGCCTAATTAGAAGTCCTTGTCCCTCTACAGTAATTCCATTCCATCCGCACTTCTCCAGCTGGGAATGAAGCATCTTGTCAGTCCACAAGGACACGTTCACCTCCCCCTGGATGTTGTGGACACCAAGTACATGTGAGGACCACCCCCCATCCCCAGGTCCCTTCATTCCATCCCCACTGATGACAAAACTGCAGTCTATGACATCACAGTGCATTCCTACTGGTGGTCCTGTTAGATCATGGAGTGTGCTGACATCTCCACATGCAGGTTGGCTCCTGTATTCATGGAATGCAGAGTTCATGTAGACTTATAGCTCACATCATGCATTTCAACCTATGGAGGACATTTTATGGATTAGGTCAGCAGTTGAGGTTCACAGGCAGATCACTGATACACTTCGCAGCTTTCTCACCCCTCAGATCTTCACACACATATACACTCAGATAGGTATCAGAATGTTAGACCCCCCCCCTTTTAAATTATGACATTGACAGGTGCAATAGAACACGGCCTTCTGGGTTGAGCTAGAGTAAGCAGCATTGAGGGAAAACATGGCCTGTTGGTTTAGGGTTTGCTGCTACTTTACTGTGGGTGCAGGAGGCGCACATGGCTTGCTGAGTTAGGGTCAACCATGTACGTGCAGTAGCATGTGGGCTTGCTGGGTTAGGGATATCTAACTGTGTGCAGTAGAACATGGATTGCTTGGTTAGAATTATCCATGTAGGTGCAATAGCACATGGCTTGCTGGTTTATGGTTATCCATGTGGGAGGAATAGTACATGACTTGCTGGGTTATGGTTATCCATGTGGTGCAGTAGCATATGGCTTGCAGAGTTAGAGTTATCCATATGGGTGCAGTAGCACATGGCTTGCTGGGTTATGGTTATCCATATGGGAGGAATAGTACATTACTTGCTGGGTTATGGTTATCCATGTGGTGCAGTAGCATATGGCTTGCAGAGTTAGTTATCCATATGGGTGCAGTAGCACATGGCTTGCTGGGTTAGGGTTAACCATATGGGTGCAGTAGCACATGGCTTGCTGGGTTAGGGTTATCCATATGGGTGGAATAGTACATGACTTGCTGGGTTATGGTTATCCATATGGGTGGAATAGTACATGACTTGCTGGGTTATGGTTATCCATGTGGTGTAGTAGCATATGGCTTGCTAGGTTAGAGTCATCCACATGGGCGTCCGCAGGTAGGGGCAAGGGGGGTCAAGTGCCCCCCCTGGAATCAGGAATCGGATCTTAAATTCAGCACAGTTGTGTCTCCTTTGAGGTGCCGCACCCGGGTGCCACCCACCAGTGGGGTGACACCATTAAGGTGCTGTCAAGTGTAGTGTGACTTTGGGCTCTTTTCCTTGCTCAGTCCAGCAGAGAACTTGGCAGTGCTGTGACGGAAGAATGGCGAGCTGCGGGCTATCAGAGGTTTCCCCCCCTCGCCCCACCCATTCTTCTTTCAGGGAGAAGAGACGGCAGCTCTCACCAGGTTCCCCACCCAGCTTCCTGCCCTGCTCCGTTCCTTCCATATTGGCCATAACTGAGGGCCAATCAAAGGCGACTAGGAGAGGCAAGCTTCATGGGACAGGTAGTCCCAAAAGATTGGCGGCTCCATTTTCCACAGGGAGGAGGCTACAGCTCGATCAAGAGAGAGATTGAGAGACTTCAGCCTGGAAAGAAGCTGAGGGAGAGAGTGCTACAGGACGAGGAGTGTGCTGGGCAGAAGCCAGAGAGAGAGCCTGCCAGGGCCACAAAAGAGAGTCATGCTGTCCAGCACCACCAGAGAGAGAGCCACACTGGCCAGCACCACCAGAGAGAGAAAGACTGAGCCACTACCAGGGTACAGACATGCTACACTACTGACCAGTGTCGCCCCCGGGGAACCCAGAGTGAACGATCGTCTAGCCGGAGTGATCACTGCTGTAGATTTGCTGGGTCTGGTAAGAGAGCCTGTTGGCCATTACCCATTACTTATCCTAGGGACTGTAATAAGTCTGCAGACTCTGACCATAATAATGTGATAATGACATTGTCGAAAAGGGGCTGTGCATGGGTGACCCTAAAATTATGCCCCCCCCCTGAAAAAAGTTCTGCGGATGCCCATGGTCATCCATATGGTTGCAGAAGCACATGGCTTGCTGGGTTAGGGTTATCCATATGGGAGGAATAGTACATGACTTGTTGGGTTATGGTTATCCATGTGGTGTAGTAGCACATGGCTTGCTGGGTTAGAGTTATCAATATGGGTGCAGTAGCACATGGCTTGCTAGGTTATGGTTATCCATGTGGGTGGAATAGCACATGACTTGCTGGGTTATGGTTATCCATGTGGTGTAGTAACATATGGCTTGCTGGGTTACGGTTATCCATATGGGTGGAATAGTACATGACTTGCTGGGTTACGGTTATCCATGTGGTGGAGTAACATATGGCTTGCAGGGTTAGAGTTATCCATATGGGTGCAGTAGCACATGGCTTGCTAGGATAGAGTCCTTCATATGGGTGCAGAAGCACATGGCCTGTTGAGTTAAGGCTACCCATATGGGTTTAGTAGCACATGGTATGCAAGGTTAGGGTTATACATATGGATGCAGTAGCATGTGGCTTGCTGGGTTAGGGTTATCCATATGGGTGGAATAGTAGTACATGACTTGCTGGGTTATGGTTATCCATGTGGTGCAGTAGCATGTGGCTTGCAAGATTAGAGTCATCCATATGGCTGCAGCAGAACATGGCTTGCTAGGTTAGAGTCATCCATATGGATGTAGAAGCACATGGCCTGTTGAGTTAAGGCGACCCATATGGGTTTAGTAGCACATGGTATGCTAGGTTAGGGTTATACATAGGGATGCAGTAGCATGTGGCTTGCTGGGTTAGGGTTATCCATATGGGTGGAATAGTAGTACATGACTTGCTGGGTTATGGTTATACATGTGGTGCAGTAACATATAGCTTGCAAGATTAGAGTCATCCATATGGCTGCAGTAGCACATGGCTTGCTGGGTTATGGTTATCCATGTGGCGCAGTAGCACATGGCTTGCTAGGTTAGAGTCCTTCATATGGGCGCAGAAGCACATGGCTTGTTGAGTTAAGGCTACCCATATGGGTGCAGTAGCACATGGTTTGCTAGGTTAGGGTTATCCATGTGGGTGCAGTAGCATATGGCATGCTAGGTTAAGGTTATACATATGGGTACAGAGCCTGTGGCTTGCTGGGTTAGAGTTATCTAAATAGGTGCAATAGAACATGGCTTGCTTGGTTAGGGTTATCCATATGGGTACAGTAGCACATGGCTTGCTGGGTTAGGGTTATTCATATTTGTGCAGTAGCACATGGCTTGCTGGGCTGAGCTCATGCATATGGGTGCAGTAGCACATGGCTAACTGTTATGCATAATTCCTGAACAAATGAGATTGCCCCTACAGCTATGGATCTTCTCCAAACCAAGGTAAGACCATTGTCCCACCTAGTGGATGGGCATCCATGGGACAGCGCCAGTGGTGGGGGATGACATGGCACATTCCACGCTGTCCTTGCGTGTGTCTGTTCTGGTGTTAGCGGCTGATGGCGATCGGTGATACCCCGTCATCTGATAGACTGTCTGAATCCTGTATGGTATGGCTCATACCAGCCCGCTAGACTCCGTCATCCTGATAAGCGGCTTCATTCGGTATAAGCCGTGTATCCTGGAATGTAAATAATTGGTGGTAAACCCTCTGATTCCCTTTGTTTGGCTGAAATATTACGCTGGCATGAGAAGACAATTCCAGATCTTATCAAAGGCAAAAATGAGAAAACATCGGAATGATTGTAAATATTCTATAAGTGAAAAAGGAAAACTATGTGACTGAGGGGCCAAAAGAGATCCGGGAAATAACCGCTTCTTGTTTCACGGCTACATTATCCTTCGGTTTTTTATGAAACTAAAATTGAAGTCTGAACTCCAGATAAACAGCTAAATACAACATGGATGTGAACGGTTCAACCAGCCAAGATAAATGTAACTCTTCTCAGCCAGGCTTGCAATCCAGGAATTCTTAGCAGAAAGCCAAGTCCTGTGTGCAGTTAAAGTCAATGTCAAGGCAAAATAAAAACCTTTGCAGTACATCTCTCCAATACATACACAACTCTCCATGTTTTCTCCCTTTAATGAATCAGCAAGGACACAAAAATTCCGGTTGTGGGTTGACAACATATAGGTATAGTGGTGTCAGCCCTGCCCCATGTCTTTTGCTAAACTATTCAACCACTCCCCATTTTCAGATCTCTACAACATAAAGGCCAGGGCTTTTGTTTCTCAGAAAATAGGTGCAGGAACTCAACCACGGACCCCAAAGCCCCCCTCCCAAACCGCATCAAATGGTGATTGTGGTCAAATTTCACTAAGCCCCCGTACACACAGTCGGAAATTCCGACCACAAAATCCGTCAGATTTTTTCTGACAGATTTTGTCCGAAACTGGTGTGGCATACACACGGTCGGACAAAGTTGTCAGAAAATCTGATCATTCCGAACGTGGTGACGTTCGTTGCTTACGACGGAACTACGTAGAGGCCAGTAGCCAATAGCTTTGGTATCATAGTTTGATCTGAGCATGCGTGGCACTTTGTCCGTCGGAATTCTCTACACACGATCGGAAAAAGTCAGATCGGATTTTGTTGTCGGAAAATTTGAGAGCAGGATCTCAAATTTTTTCCGTCGGAAATTCTGATGGAAAAGGTCCGATGGAGCACACAACTTTCCGACAACATGGTCCGATCGGACATTTTCCGTCAGAATTTCCGACCGTGTGTACGGGGCATAACAGTGGAAGGGTCTTAAAGGGGCATTAAATGACAGGAGTGCATTATGTACAAAGTGCAGAGTTTGGGGTTGCTACATACAGTGTGCAGAGTTTAGGGGTGTGCTACATAGTGCAGAGTTCAGGGGTGCACTGCACACAGAGTGGAGAGTTCAGGGGTGCACTGCACACAGAGTGGAGAGTTCAGGGGTGCGCTGCACACAGAGTGCAAAGTTCAGGGGTACGCTACACACAGAGTGCCAGGTTCAGGGGTGAGCTTTACACAGAGTGCAGAGTTCAGTGGTGCACTACACACAAAGTGTAAAGTTCAGGGGTGCGCTGCACACAGAGTGCAGAGTTCAGGGGTGCGCTACACACAGAGTGCAAAGTTCAGGAGTGCGCTGCATACAGAGTGAAAAGTTCAGGGGTGCGTTGCACACAGAGTGCAAAGTTCAGGAGTGCGCTGCATACAGAGTGAAAAGTTCAGGGGTGCGCTACACACAGAGTGCAAAGTTCAGGAGTGCGCTGCATACAGAGTGAAAAGTTCAGGGGTGCGTTGCACACAGAGTGCAAAGTTCAGAGGTACGCTACAAACAGAGTGCCAGGTTCAGGGGTGAGCTTTACACAGAGTGCAGAGTTTAGTGGTGCACTACACAAAGAGTAAAAAAGTTCAGGGGTGCGCTACACACAGAGTGCAGAGTTCAGGGGTGCACTACACACAGTGTGCAAAGTTCAGGGGTGCGCTGCCCACAGAGTGTAAAGTTCAGGGGTGCGCTGCACACAGAGTGCAGAGTTCAGGGGTGCGCTGCACACAGAGTGCAGCGTTCAGGGGTGCGCTGCACACAGGGTGCAGAGTTCTGCCTTCTTCCACAGCTGCCCTCCTTTAAATCTCCGCCATCTTCCTCATGTCTTACTTGTGTTGCTGTATTAAGCTGAAGCCCCATAGCTGGCTCTAATACCTCTCTGCACACTCTAGGTGGCTCTGCCTCACTTGCAGGGAGATCGTCCAGTGGGGGTGTCGGAGTCTGCACTGCACCCCAGGCACCTGCATCTCCCTTTTCCCCATTCTGCACTCTGCACTCAATAGGAGCAGCTCAGGAGATCAGATCTGTGGGAGCTGTTTGGAGATAAACTGTCACTTGTAAACACAGAAGCCAGATTTCTGTGTTTACAAGTGCTAGTGGTGAGTTCCACCAAGTTCCAGCTGAAAAAAAAAAAAAAACCTGATAAAGGCTAAGTATTCTAACATATACTTTCTAGGTAGGCTCTTTGAGATAACACAGAAAAGTGCAGAGGACCTAGGACAGCTCTAAATTTATAACAGGATCAACAGTTTTTTTGTGCTTATCAATAGATATGACAACAGATGGTTCCCAGTTTGAGGAAGGGAGTAACATCAGCCTAGAGAGAGGGGGTTCCCAAGAAGGACAAGAAACTGGTAGTCATGTTCCCCCAGTTGCAGCATACTGCCAAGTTTGCTCCAGTGACGAGGAGGGAGGGGATGATGAGGTCACTGATCGTACTTGGGTGCCTGAGAGAAGAGAGGAGAAGGAGGAGGAGGCACAACTCCAACGAGGCAGGAGGTCCTCTAGGGGGCAGCTTAAGGGCAGCCACCCTATTGCATCACACCGCAGAGCACCGCAGGTGCAGGGCAATGCTGACTCCCAGCTGAATTTTAAAAGTTCCTCAGTGTGGGCCTTTTTCGACACGTGTGCAGCAGATCACACCATTGCTGTTTGCAACCGATGTCTGAAGGGGATCAAGCGTGGCCAGAACAGCAGCCCCTTGGGCACCACATGCTTGACCAGACATATGATGACCTGCCATGCAGTCCGTTGGCAACAGCACTTGAAAGACACACGTCAAAGAAAAAGGCAGACTTCTCCTTGCTCCTCATCTGGGATCTCCAACCCCACTATACCTCCAGTCCTCTCAAAAACCTGCACTGAGAGGAATGAAGGTATAGCAATAGGTGTCCCAAGTACTTGCAGCCAATCTGCTAGCAGCACACCACCATCTGATTTTAGCAGACAAATTTCCCTACCCCAGTTGCTGAACCGTAAAAAGAAATTTGGTCCCAGCCATCCACATGCTCAACGCCTAAATGCTAGCTTGGCCAAATGGCTAGCACTGCAACTGCTGCCTTTTCAGCTAGTAGACTCTGCCTCCTTTCATGAGTTTGTGGAATGTGCTGTAACTCAGTGGCAGGTTCCAAAACAGCATTTCTTTTCACGGAAGGCCATTCCGGCTCTCTACTGGCATGTGGAAGGCAATGTTTTGGCCTGGCTGGACAGGGCAATCAGCAATAAGGTTCATATTACCGCTCCCTTTATCCAGCCTGCCAAACACACAGGAAGAAGAGGAGGAGGATTGTGTCAGCATGGATGTAGAGAATAACACTCAGCAGCAATCTTCAAGGGATGGTTTTCAGTCCCCAGAAACCCAAGGTACGTGGTACGTGGCTGGGGGGAGGTAGTTACAGATCATGTGATCCTTAGTGACCCAGAGGGCTCAGAATCGAATGCCTCTGCAAACCAACGCTGCATGGCCTCCCTGACTCTGCAAAGCCTGCGAAAGGACCCTAGAATTTGTGGTATCAAGGAGAGGGATCATTACTGGCTGCCAACCCTTCTTGATCCACATCACAAGGGTAAGGTTGCAGAACTCATACTGCCTTTGCAGAGGGAGCAGAGGATTAAACATCTTCAGGAGGCCTTGAAGAAAGGTTTGTGCAACGCATTTCCAGATCCTGGGGGGTTACAATTTCCTGGTGCTGGACAAAGTGTTGCTGAGGCTTCGTTCAGTCAGAGGAAGAGCGGTGGGGAAGGTGGCCGGCTGACCGATGCCATTAAACTATTTTTCAGTCCTCTGTGCCAAGGTCTGATCAGTTCAAGCAACCATCGCCAGCGTCTGCATTACAAGGTGCAGGAATATCTAGGGGCAAGAGCAGACTTGGAGACCTTTCCAACAGAGCATCCACTGGGTTTCAGGCTGGACTACTGGCCAGAACTTGCTTAATATTCAATTGAGCTACTGTCCTGTCCTGTATCCAGCGTGCTTTCTGAACACACATTCAGTGCTGCTGGAGAGTTTGTAACGGATCAAAGAGTGCGCCTGTCCACAAACTCCGTTGATAGGCTCACATTCATCAAAATGAATCAATCTTGGATCAGCAGCTATCAAGCACCTGATGCTAATGTAACTGATTGAATTTGCTATGGATGTGGTATCCCTTGAAGACTGCCTATGCTGACTATCCTATTCCTCCTCAATCTTGATAATGCTATCTTCCAACAATATTTTTGGCACCACCACCACCGCTCAAGCCACAATTTTTCTGTCCCTGTTTAACAGGGGCATGTAATTACAATTCTTGATATAATATTTCACAGCAGGGCCCGTTTCTGCGCCCAACAAGAGTATCTGTGAGGGCTTACAGTGTTGTGCCACCACCACCGCCCAAGGCCCAATTTTTCTGCTCCTGTTTAACCGGGGCATGTAATTACAATTCTTGATATAATATTTTACAGCAGGGCCTGTTCCTGTGCCCAACAAGAGTATCTGTGAGGGCTTACAGTGTTCTGGTACCACCAACACCTAAGGCCTTTTCTGCAGAGTATATAGGGTAGGCCGTATAGTATATATACTGCTGCTGTTCAGAGTATATATTTGCGTGGGGGTACCCCACGCCATTCTTTAAAAGATTTGGGTGCGGGGTTCCCCTTAATAAAGGGCTTGGTATGGATTTTGGGGGTGACATCCATGCCATTTTTTTTTTGGTATTTTTGGTATTTTTATCCATATTGCCGGGATCCGACGATACATTACAAGCAGTTTTAAATGATATTTTTTCCTTTAGAAATGTCAGTTTGCTGTGGCACTGTTATAAACATGGCAAAGATGTGCTACTTTACAGGCATACTAAGGACACCCCCAGACATGATATTTAAAGGAATAGTTTATTATTATTGTTTCAGTTTAAGCGTTATTAAAATCACTGCTCCCGAAAAAACTGCCGTTTTCAAAACTTTTTTTGCATTGATATATGTCCCCTGGGGCAGGACCCAGGTGCCCAAACACTTTTTATGGCAATAACTTGCATATAAGCCTTTAAAATTAGCACTTTCACATTCGTGTCCCATAGACTTTAACGTTGTTCGTGTGTTCGAACACATTTTTTTGTCTGTTTGCATGTTCTGCTTCAAATCGAACAGGGGGGGTGTTCTGCTCATTCTTATGGGTAATATATTCAGATAATATGTGCGATGGCATACAGTGGCATCTAGATGAAAAGACCCTTCTCCACTTTCTCTATGCTGGAAATTAGACATGTGCAATTCGTTTTGTTTTTCGTTAAAATTCGTTATATTCGTTCATTCGTTATCGTACGAATGAACGAATGATTCGCTAAAAATGTTAACGAATAACGAATGTTCGAATCGAACGAATACGAAAAATAACGAATGTTCGAATCGAACGAATACGAAAAACAACGAAAATCCGAAATAACCAAATTAGAAACAACGAAACTACGAAAGAAGAAAATCCGAAAAACGAAAACAGGAACAACGAAAATCAAAATGAACGAAAAAATTCGTACATTCGTAACTTTTTTTTTTTTTGAATTGGTAATTTTCCGTGTCTCTTACAATTAGACATGTGCAATTCGTTTAGTTTTTTTTTGTTTTTTCGTTTTTTTTCGTTATTTTCGTTCGTTCGTTTTCGTACGAATGAACGAATCATTCGAATCGTACGAATACGAATAACGAATCGTAACGAATCGTTCGAATCGTACGAATCCGAATAACGAATCATTCGAATCCGAAAAACAACGAAAATCCGAAAAAAACTAATTAGAAACAACGAATGTACTAATGAAGAAAATCCGAAAAACGAAAACGAACGAAAACGAACGAAAAAATTCGTAACTTTTTTTTTGTTGAATTGGTCATTTTCCGTGTCCCTTACAATGGTGCTGCTAAATGTGCTTTGAATGGATTGAACAAAAAAATTAGTACATTCGTAACTTTTTTTTCGATTCGTAACTTTTTTTTTCGATTCGTAACTTTTTTTTTTCTTTTTTTTTTCGATTTGTAATTTTCCATGTCTCTATTGAACCAAAAAATTTGTACATTCGTAACTTTTTTTTCGATTCGTAACTTTTTTTTTTCGATTCGTAACTTATTTTTTTTTTTTTTTTCGATTTCTAATTTTCCATGTCTCTATTGAACCAAAAAATTCGTACATTCGTAACTTTTTTTTCGATTCGTAACTTTTTTTTTTTCGATTCGTAACTTTTTTTTCGATTCGTAACTTTTTTTTTTTTTTTTTTTTTCGATTTGTAATTTTCTGTGTCTCTATTGAACCAAAAAAATTCGTACATTCGTAACTTTTTTTTCGATTCGTAACTTTTTTTTTTCGATTCGTAACTTTTTTTTTTTCGATTCGTAACTTTTTTTTTTTTTTTTCGATTTGTAATTTTCCGTGTCTCTATTGAACAAAAGAATTCGTACATTCGTAACTTTTTTTTCGATTCGTAACTTTTTTTTCCCGATTCGTAACTTTTTTTTCTCGATTCGTAAATTATTAAAATGTAATAATAGCATACACATTACATCAAATTATGAATTATGCTCCGATTACGAATCTACGAATGTTACGAATGTACGAATAAATACGAATGTGTCCGAAAATTAAACTAACGAAAAAACGAATCAATGAAAAAATAACTCTTACGAATGTACGAATCGTTACGAATCCGAACAACGACGACTTACGAATGTACGAATCGTTACGAATCCGAACAACGACGACTTACGAATGTACGAATCGTTACGAATCGACGGAAACGAAAAAAAAAACGAAACGAAAAAAAAACAAATTTTTTTCGGAAACGAAAAAAACGAAACGAAAATAAACAAATTTTTTGGTTGTGCACATGTCTACTTACAATGGCGCTGCTTAACATGCTCCAAATGGATTGAACGAAAAATTCGTACATTCGTAACTTTTTTTTTTTTTTTCGATTCGTCATTTTCCGTGTCTCTTACAATGGCGCTGCTTTACGTGCTTCGAATGGATTGAACGAAAAAATTCGTACATTCGTAACTTTTTTTTTTTTTTCGATTCGTAATTTTCCGTGTCTCTTACAATGGCGCTGCTTAACGCGCTTCGAATGGATTGAACAAAATAATTCGTACATTTGTAACTTTTTATTTTTTTTAGCGATAATTTTCCGTGTCTCTTACAATGGCGCTGCTTAACGTGATTCGAATGGATTTGATGAAAAAATTCGTACATTCGTAACTTTTTTTTTTCGATTCGTAATTTTCCGCGTCTCTTAAAATGTAATAATAGCATACATTTACGAATCGTTACGAATACGAACACCGACGACTTACGAATTTACGAATCGTTACGAATCAACGGAAACGAAAGAAACAAAACGAAAATAAACAAATTTTTCTATTGTGCGCATGTCTACTGGAAATACCAGTTTATGTTGAGATCATAGTGATGTAGAAGAACTGCGAAATTTGTATTTTAAGTGCAAAACAAAATTAAAAACAATAAATTGTTAGTGGAACTGAATACATTTTGTAGATATTTTCACCGTAGCAGAGATCTGGGGGACTCTCCGGATTTCTGGAAGGTCCATCACATCTCCGATCACCGTTGGAGCCCCTGCAAGCGATTTCCAGGCCGCCTTCTGCAGTTAATAACATGAATTGTTCTGGCCGCTGTCCAGAGGAGATAGGGGTCCCACGCTGTACAGACGCAGATCCTCGGGACACATTTACATGGAAATATTTCCTTTGGTGTCTCTGGGAAACCGCGGCCTGTGTTTTCTATCAAAACACGGGGAAAAAAAAACATGAGAGACGCTTAAGAAAGAAATAAGCCGTGTGACAGTAATGGATACAATTACCCTGATCTATGGTCAGTTCATCCCACAATGTTCCTTCTGTAGAGGGAGATTGATTTAAATAATTTCTGCGGCCCTGGGAAGAATCGGCAGGACCGGCGGCACCAAACTCAGGATAACATGTCACCGTGATGTTCATGTACTGTGCCCTCAGCTGCCCCTTTTGATATATCTAGAGGGACCCATACTGAAAATAGATGAGTCGGCATGTTGGGGGGGGGCAGCAGACGGTTTTCAATCATTGATATTAGAAAATAAAATGAGTGAACTAGTTCCCTGTCTAGTGCTGAAATGAACTGGCGAAGGATCAGCTCTCTCCCACGTTCCTGCAACCCAACCCAAACTCCCACAATTTAATTGGCAGACAGAAGCAGAAGTAATAAGGATTACAGTGGATTGGCGGAGTGGAGTCGCTTTTGGGCATTTTGTGAGCTTTAATCAAGGCTGCTCCCAAAGGAAGGTCTAATGCCCCGTACACACGGTCGGAATTTCCGACAACATTGTCCGATAGGACATTTTCCGTCGGAAAATCCGACCGTGTGTACGGGGCATTAGGCAGCCTTTCTCAACCCTTTCAAACGCAGAGGAAACCTTGAAATAACTTTCCAGTCTTGGGGAACCCCCTGCTATAAAATGACTATATCTGCAACTCATGATACATTAGTGGGATGGTCAGTGGGAAGAATGCTCCTCACACTTGTGGTCATTGGGAAGATTTCCCCGCTTACAGAGAGCTAAATAGATCAAGTGAGAACTAATCTGAGGGGGGGGGGGGGGGGGTTGCTCGTTGCTCAAGAAACCCCTAGCAACCTCTGGAGGAACCTTAGGGCTCCATGGAACCCTAGTTGAGAAATCTTGGTCTAAGGCGGTGATCTCCAAACTGCAGCCCTTTTCTTGCCTTTATCCGGCCCTTGGGGCACTATTCTTCCCACTGATACCAATGATGGGTTATTATTCCTTCCACTGACACCAATAATTTAGCAATAATTCTTCCACTGACACCAACAATGGGGCACTATTCTTCCCAATGACACCAATGATGGGGCACCATTTCTCCCACTGACACCAATGATGGGGTACTATTCTTTCCACTGACACCGACAATTTGAAACAATTTCTTCCACTGACACCAACAATAGGGCACTATTCCTCCCACTGACACCAATGATGGAACACTATTCCTCCCACTGATACCAATGATGGAGCACCATTTCTCCCACTGACACCAATGATGGGGTACTATTCCTTCCACTGACACCAACAATTTGAAACAATTTCTTCCACTGACACCAACAATATGGCACTATTCCTCCCACTGACACCAATGATGGGGCACTATTTCTCCCACTGACACCAATGATTGGGGCACTATTTCTCCCACTGATACCAATGTAGTGCACTATCCCTCCGACTGACACCAGCGATGTGACACTATTCCTCCCACTGACACTAACAATAGGGCACTATTCCTTCTAGTGACTCCAATGATAGGGCACTATTCCTCCAACTGACATTAATGATGGGGCATTATTCCTTCAAGTAGTGACACCAATGATGGGACACTATTCCTCCCACTGATACCAACAATGGTGCACTATACCCTCCTGTGACACCAATGATGGTGCACTATACCCTCCGGTGACACCAATGATAGTGCACTATCCCTCCGACTGACACCAGCAATGGGGCACTATTCCTCCCACTGACACCAACAATGGGGCACTATACCTTCCTGTGACACCAATGATGGTGCACTATACCCTCCGGTGACACCAATGATAGTGCACTATCCCTCCGACTGACACCAGCAATGGGGCACTATTCCTTCCAGTGACACCAATGATAGGGCACTAGTCCTCCCACTGACACCAGCGATGGGGCACTATTCCTTCCAGTGACACCAACAACAGGGCACTGTTCCTCCAACTGAAACGGGGGATACGGCTCTATTTCTCCTACTGATACCTACAATTGGTACTATTTCTCCCAACAATACCTATGATGGGACACTATTTCATCTCCTACTGACCAAAGTCACTTGTATGTCATTTATTTACTCTCACTGACAATCAAACTTGAGGAATTATTTACTCCTACTGACTCCCGGGTATTTTCTTCCACTGGCCCTTCTAATATCTGAAGGATAGTTACCTGGCCCTTTGTCTGGAAGGTTTAGAGACCCCTGTTCTAAGGGGTGGTGTCGGTGTGGCGCTGGATTCAGATCTTTTAGCAGTCAAACTGAGGCTTCAAACGAGCCTACTGGTTTGGATTCAGCAGCTCTCCACAAAGAAGGGGGGGCCATAGAATAGTGGGGGTAACCGGAGTTGCGAAAACCACATGTGGATAAAAAAAAAGAGCATCAAAAGGTTGACTTGAGAGTCCAAAATCCAAAAAGAGGTCTATCCTACCTGGTACACACAACCGGACTTTTCGATAGCAAAGGTCCGACGGAACGAATCCGTCAGATAATTCGATCGTGTGTGGGCTCCATCGGACCTTTGCTGTCCAAAAATCTGACGGACTTTAGAAATAGAACAAATTTTTCTGCCGGAACTCCGCCGGACCCAGTTCCTATTGAGAAATCCGTTCGTGTGTATGCTAGTCCGATGGACCAAAAAACGACGCTAGGGCAGCTATTGGCTCCTGGCTATGAACTTCCTTATTCTAGTCCGGTCGTACGTCATCACGTTCGAATCCGTCGGACTTTGGTGTGATTGTGTGTGGCCAAGTCCGTTCATTCGGAAAGTCCGTCGGAACTCCGCCGAAAGTCCGTCGGAAAGACCGTCGGACCTAGTCCGTCGAAAAGTCTGGTCGTGTGCACGCGGCATAAGAGCATCAAAAATAGATGGTCTGAAAGCAGGAAGGTCAGAGTTGTGTCCTTTGTGTAGCACCTAGACATGTGCAATTCATTTACTTTTTTTTCGTTTTTCGTTTTTTTTTGGTTATATTCGTTCATTCGTTATCGTACGAATGAACGAACGATTCGCTAAAAATTTTAACGAAAAACTAATCGTTCGAATCGAACGAATCCAAAAACAACGAAAATCCGAAAACAAATTATAAGAAACAATGAATCTACGAAAGAAGAAAATCCGAAAAACAAAAACAGGAACAACGAAAATCAAAATGAACGAAAAAATTCGTACATTCGTAACTTTTTTTTTTGTTGAATTGGTAATTTTCCGTGTCCCTTACAATGGCGCTGCTTAACGTGCTTCGAATGGATTGAACGAAAAAATTCGTACATTCGTAACTTTTTTTTTTCGATTCGGAATTTTCCGTGTCTCTTACAATGGCGCTGCTTAACGTGCTTCGAATGGATTGAACGAACAAATTCGTACATTCGTAACTTTTTTTTTGTTGAATTGGTAATTTTCCGTGTCTCTTACAATGGCGCTGCTTAACGTGCTTCGAATGGATTGAACGAAAAAATTCGTACATTCGTAACTTTTTTTTTCGATTCGTAATTTTCTGTGTCTCTTACAATGGCGCTGCTTAACGTGCTTCGAATGGATTGAACGAAAAAATTCGTACATTCGTAACTTTTTTTTTCGATTCGTAATTTTCTGTGTCTCTTAAAATGTAATAATAGCATACACATTACATAAATTATGAATTATGCTCCGATTACGAATCTACAAATGTTACGAATGTACGAATAAATGCGAATGCGTCCGAATTTTGAATAAACTAATAAACGAAAATTAAACTAACGGAAAAACGAATCAACGAAAAAATAACTCTTACGAAAATACGAATCGTTACGAATACGAACACCGACGACTTACGAAATTACGAATCGTTACGAATCAACGGAAACGAAAAAAAACGAAACGAAAATAAACAAATTTTTCTGTTGTGCAGGGTAGGGTAGGATGTTAGATACCTTTAGCATTTGGCCCCTTCTGTAATCAAAGGAGCAGTGATTTGTTGTCCTGGTCTGTTGGGGTAGTGGGAGTTTGATGTGTCTGAAAACTTTAAACTGGCCAAAATAATACAAAAAAATGATCCAAAAATTGCTAAAATCCAAAAAAACGAATCTCCTCTGGTTTCATCTTCATCCTTTTGTAGTCCAGAATGGGTTCCGAATGTCAAGAAATTTAAATTTTCCGAGCACCCTGATGCTGAAGGGGGATTATATACCCAGAAAGCGGCTGAAAAAGCATTAAAAAAGGTGAAAACGCGATTTCATATAAAAAAAACACGCAATGCAATAGTTTATGATTTACTGTGCAGACTAAATGTCACCCAGTTAGTAATTACATCTACTTTAAATTTCGATGGGCTTGACATCCCACCATGAACCCTCCAACTCAGTTCACAATACACAGGCAATTAGGATCTAATTTACTGACATTTTTCATTTATGCTGCGACCTTCACTAGCTCGCCAGTCTCCGCTCTCAGCGTTTATTTTCCAATGTCCATTTGATTTGTTTTGGTTGTAGAAATAGAGCCAAGATCATTAAATATGTATCCAAGGATCTGAAAATACTTTTAGGTTTCCTGGCAGAGCTCAGTAAGAAAACCAACCATAACTGGCCCTAGAAACGGGACGGTGGGGGGGGGGGGGGGGGTTCATGGACACCAGGCTCACCCTCCGTCCTCACCTCTGAGGCACCAGGCTAACCCTCTGTCTTCACCTCTGGAGAGCCAGGCTCACCCTCTGTCCTCACCCCTGAGTCGCCAGGCTCACCCTCCGTCCTCACCCCTGAGTCGCCAGGCTCACCCTCCGTCTTCACCCCTGAGTCGCCAGGCTCACCCTCCGTCTTCACCCCTGAGTCGCCAGGCTCACCCTCTGTCCTCACCTCTGGAGAGCTCGGGTCACCCTTTGTCCTCACCCCTGAGTCTCCAGGCTCACCCTGTCCTCACCTCATGGGCGCCAGGCTCACCCTCTGTCCTCATCTCTGGAGAGCTCGGGTCACCCTCTGTCCTCACCCCTGAGTCCCAGGCTCACCCTCCGTCCTCACCCCTGAGTCGCCAGGCTCACCCTCTGTCCTCACCTCTGGAGAGCCAGGCTCACCCTCCGTCCTCACCCCTGAGTCGCCAGGCTCACCCTCTGTCCTCACCTCTGTAGAGCCAGGGTCACCCTTTGTCCTCACCCCTGAGTCCCAGGCTCACCCTCCGTCCTCACCCCTGAGTCGCCAGGCTCACCCTCTGTCCTCACCCCTGAGTCGCCAGGCTCACCCTCTGTCCTCACCTCTGGAGAGCTCGGGTCACCCTTTGTCCTCACCCCTGAGTCTCCAGGCTCACCCTGTCCTCACCTCATGGGCGCCAGGCTCACCCTCTGTCCTCATCTCTGGAGAGCTCGGGTCACCCTCTGTCCTCACCCCTGAGTCGCCAGGCTCACCCTCCGTCCTCACCCCTGAGTCGCCAGGCTCACCCTCTGTCCTCACCTCTGGAGAGCCAGGCTCACCCTCCGTCCTCACCCCTGAGTCGCCAGGCTCACCCTCTGTCCTCACCTCTGTAGAGCCAGGGTCACCCTTTGTCCTCACCCCTGAGTCCCAGGCTCACCCTCCGTCCTCACCCCTGAGTCGCCAGGCTCACCCTCTGTCCTCACCCCTGAGTCGCCAGGCTCACCCTCTGTCCTCACCTCTGGAGAGCTCGGGTCACCCTTTGTCCTCACCCCTGAGTCTCCAGGCTCACCCTGTCCTCACCTCATGGGCGCCAGGCTCACCCTCTGTCCTCATCTCTGGAGAGCTCGGGTCACCCTCTGTCCTCACCCCTGAGTCGCCAGGCTCACTCTCTGTCCTCACCCCTGAGTCCCAGGCTCACCCTCCGTCCTCACCCCTGAGTCGCCAGGCTCACCCTCTGTCCTCACCTCTGGAGAGCCAGGGTCACCCTTTGTCCTCACCCCTGAGTCGCCAGGCTCACCCTGTCCTCACCTCATGGGTGCCAGGCTCACTCTCTGTCCTCACCTTATTCGTGCCAGGGTCACCCTCTGTCCTCACCTCTGGGGCACCAAGCTCTCCCACTGTGTTCACCTCTGGGGCGTCAGGTTCACTCTCTGTTCTTCTGGGGCACCAGGCTCACTTTCAGTCCTAACCTTTGAGTCGCCAGGTTTACCCTCTGCCCTCATCTCTGGGCACAAGGCTCATCCTCTGTCCTCACCTCTGGAGAGCCAGGGTCACCCTCTGTCCCCACCTCTGGTGAGCCAGGCTTACCCTCTGTCCTCACTTATGGGGCAGGGGCACCAGGCTCTCCCACTGTCACCCCTGGGGCATCAGGTAAGGTTTACTCTGTTCTTCTGGGGCACTAGGCTCACTCTCAGTCCTAACCTTTGAGGCGCCAGGGTCACCCTCTGTCCTCACATTTGTGCACCAGGGTCATCCTCTGTCCTCACCTCTGGGCGCCAGGCTCACCCTCTGTTGTCACCTCTGGGTCCCAGGCTATGCCTCTGTCCTTACTTCTGCGGCACCGGGCTTACTCTCAGTCCTGACCTTTGAGGCACCAGGCTCACTCTCTATCCTCACCTTTGAGGTGCCAGGCTCACCCTCAATCCTAACCTATAGAGTGACAATCTCACCCTCTGTCCTCAACTCTGAGGCACTAGGCTCCACCTCTCCCCTCACTCTTAAGGTGCCAAGCTCACCCTCTGTCTTCACCTCTAGGGTGCCAGGCTCACCCCTGGGCTTCACCTATGGGGGGCCAGGCTCACCCTCTGACCTCACCTCTGGAGAGCCAGGCTCACCCTCTGCTCTGTACTCGCTTCTATGGCAGAAGGCTCACCCTCTGTCCTCACATCTGGGGCACCAGACTCCTCCTCTGTCCTCACCATATGCTTGCCAGGGTAACCCTCACCTCTGGGCTCCAGGATCATCCTCTGTCCTTATTTCTGGGGCACCATACTCTCTCACTGTCCTCACCTCTGGGGCATCAGGTTCATACTCTGTCCTTTTTCTGGGGCACCAGGCTCACTCTCAGTCCTGATTTTTGAGGTGCCAGGTTCACCCTTTGTCCTCACCTCTGGGGTGCCTGGCTCACTCTCTGTCCTCACCTCTGGGGCATCAGGTTCACTCTGTCCTTTCTTCTGGGGCACCAGGCTCCCTCTCAGTCCTGATCTTTGAGGTGCCAGCTTCAACCTTCGTCCTCATCATATGAGTGCCAGGGTCACCCTCTGTCCTCACCGTATGAGTGCCAGGGTCTCCCTCTGTCCTCTGACTATTTGTGCTGGTCAGTATTGCACATGGCGCAGTATGTGGAGCACTATCTGTGTATGGTTATACTAAGAAGCAATCATTTCAAGCTCTGGAATTTCGGTACTAGGGATGCCTGGTCGAGCCAACTTTGGGGGTCATTTGGGGAGTGGAGCCAGGAAGGTGAATCTTGTGGCCCTGTGACATCCTGGTCCCCAGTGGACGGTGACGCAAATTGCTGTGCGATGGGAAAATAAAGACGTTCCCAGATGTGACGTCCTGGAACTGCTCTGACACATCTCTCTCAGCATACAGTCTCCAACATGTAATTATAAGAGATATATAGAACGCAATACACGGCAGGCAGCACAGTTATGGTTGGAGCCTATCCTCATCTGACCCTAACATTCAATAGGTGGCATATAAAATGGTAGCTGAAGAGGAACCAACATCGGCTTCTGCTTATTCAGAGCTAGATTTACAGTACATGTAAATTGCAATAGAGCTCCTACTGGAGTGCTGACCATTATTCTACCAGAGTGGGCAGTCCCTGGGATGAGGTGGGATGTGGGGGGAAACCAACCAGTAAACTGTATGTGATGGGTGGTTCCCCACATGTTTAGAGGTGAGATGTGGGCAGAACCAACTAGTAAATTGGGTATAATAGGCATTCTCCCCCATATTTAAAGGTGTGATGCTGGGAGAACTAACCAGTAAACTAGGTATGGTGGGCGTTCCCCCATTATTAGAGGTGGGATGTATGGAGAACCAACCAGTAAAGTGGGTGTGTGTTGGGCATTCCCCCCATATTTAGAGGTGGGATGCGGGGGGAACCAACCAATAAAGTGGGAGTGATGGGCACTCCCCCCATATTTAGAGGTGAGATGTGGGGGGAACGAACCAGTAAAGTGGGAGTGATGGGCATTCCCCTCATATTAAGAGGTGGGATGTGGGGAGAACCAATCAGTTAAGTAGTTGTGATGGGTGTTACCCCCATATTTAGAGGTGGGATGTGGGGGGAACTAACCAGTAAAGTGAGTGTAATGGGCATTCCCTCCATATTTAGAGGCAGGATGTGTGGGGATCAAACCAGTAAAGTTGGTATGATGGGCGTTCTTCCCAAATTTAAAGGTGGGATGTGTGGGGAACTAACCAGTAAAGTGGGTATGATGGTCGTTTTACTCATATTTCCAGGTGGGATATGGGCAGAACCAACTAGTAAATTGGGTATAATAGGCATTCTCCCCCATATTTAAAGGTGTGATGTTGGGAGAACTAACCAGTAAACTAGGTATGGTGGGCGTTCCCCCATTATTAGAGGTGGGATGTAGGGAGAACCAACCAGTAAAGTGGGTGTGATGGGCATTCCCCCCATATTTAGAGGTGGGATGCGGGGGGAACCAACCAATAAAGTGGGAGTGATGGGCACTCCCCCCATATTTAGAGGTGAGATGTGGGGGGAACGAACCAGTAAAGTGGGAGTGATGGGCATTCCCCTAATATTAAGAGGTGGGATGTGGGGGGGAACCAATCAGTTAAGTAGTTGGAATGGGTGTTACCCCCATATTTAGAGGTGGGATGTGGGGGGAACTAACCAGTAAAGTGGGTGTAATAGGCATTCTCTCCATATTTAGAGGCAGGATGTGTGGGGAACAAATCAGTAAAGTGGGTATGATGGGCATTTTCCCCAAATTTAAAGGTGGGATGGGTGGGGAATTAACCAGTAAATTGGGTATGATGGTCGTTTCCCTCATATTTCCAGGTGGGATGTGGGCAGAACCAACTAGTAAATTGGGTATACTAGGCATTCTCCCCCATATTTAAAGGTGCGATGCGGGGAGAACTAACCAGTAAACTAGGTATGGTGGGCGTTCCCGCCTTTATTAGAGGTGGGATGTAGGGAGAACCAACCAGTAAAGTGGGTGTGATGGGCATTCCCCTCATATTTAGAGGTGGAATGTGGGGGGGAACCAACCAGTAAAGTGGGTGTGATGGGCATTCCCCCCATATTTAGAGGTGGGATGCCGGGGGAACGAACCAGTAAAGTGGGAGTGATGGGCATTCCCCTCATATTAAGAGGTGGGATGTGGGGGGGAACCAATCAGTTAAGTAGTTGGAATGGGTGTTACCCCCATATTTAAAGGTGGAATGTGGGGGGAACTAACCAGTAAAGTGGGTGTAATGGGCGTTCCCTCCAAATCTAGAGGCAGGATGTGTGGGGAACAAACCAGTAAAGTGGGTATGATGGCCGTTATTCCCAAATTTAAAGGTGGGATGGGTGGGGAATTAACCAGTAAAGTGGGTATGATGGTCTTTTCCCTCATATTTACAGGTGGGATATGGGCAGAACCAACTAGTAAATTGGGTATTATAGGCATTCTCCCCCATATTTAAAGGTGCGATGTGGGGAGAACCAACCAGTAAACTAGGTATGGTGGGCGTTCCCCCATTATTAGAGGTGGGATGTAGGGAGAACCAACCAGTAAAGTGGGTGTGGTGGGCATTCCCCCCATATTTAGAGATGGGATGTGGGGGGAACCAACCAATAAAGTGGGAGTGATGGGCACTCCCCCCATATTTAGAGGTGAGATGTGGGGGGAACGAACCAGTAAAGTGGGAGTGATCGGCATTCCCCTCATATTAAGAGGTGGGATGTGGGGAGAACCAATCAGTTAAGTAGTTGTGATGGGTGTTACCTCCATATTTAGAGGTGGGATGTGGGGGGAACTAACCAGTAAAGTGAGTGTAATGGGCATTCCCTCCATATTTAGAGGCAGGATGTGTGGGGATCAAACCAGTAAAGTTGGTATGATGGGCGTTCTTCCCAAATTTAAAGGTGGGATGTGTGGGGAACTAACCAGTAAAGTGGGTATGATGGTCGTTTTACTCATATTTCTAGGTGGGATATGGGCAGAACCAACTAGTAAATTGGGTATAATAGGCATTCTCCCCCATATTTAAAGGTGGGATGTGGGGAGAACCAACCAGTAAAGTGGGTGTGATGGGCATTCCCCCCATATTTAGAGATGGGATGTGGGGGGAACCAACCAATAAAGTGGGAGTGATGGGCACTCCCCCCATATTTAGAGGTGAGATGTGGGGGGAACGAACCAGTAAAGTGGGAGTGATGGGCATTCCCCTCATATTAAGAGGTGGGATGTGGGGGGGAACCAATCAGTTAAGTAGTTGGAATGGGTGTTACCCCCATATTTAGAGGTGGGATGTGGGGGGAACTAACCAGTAAAGTGGGTGTAATGGGCATTCCCTCCATATTTAGAGGCAGGATGTGTGGGGAACAAATCAGTAAAGTGGGTATGATGGGCGTTTTCCCCAAATTTAAAGGTGGGATGGGTGGGGAATTAACCAGTAAAGTTGGTATGATGGTCATTTCCCTCATATTTCCAGGTGGGACGTGGGCAGAACCAACTAGTAAATTGGGTATATTAGGCATTCTCCCCCATATTTAAAGGTGCGATGTGGGGAGAACTAACCAGTAAACAAGGTATGGTGGGGGTTCCCCCATATTTAGAGGTGGGATGTAGGGAGAACCAACCAATAAAGTGGGAGTGATGGGCACTCCCCCCATATTTAGAGGTGAGATGTGGGGGGAACGAACCAGTAAAGTGGGAGTGATCGGCATTCCCCTCATATTAAGAGGTGGGATGTGGGGGGAACCAATCAGTTAAGTAGTTGTGATGAGTGTTACCCCCATATTTAAAGGTGGAATGTGGGGGGAACCAACCAGTAAAGTGGGTGGGGTGTGATGGGCGTTTTCCCCATATTTAGAGGTGGGGTGTCGGGGGAACTAACCAGTAAAGTGGGTGTAATGGGTGTTCCCTCCATATTTAGAGGCAGGATGTGTGGGGAACAAACCAGTAAAGTTGGTATGATGGGCGTTCTCACCAAATTTAAAGGTGGGATGTGTGGGGAACTAACCAGTAAAGTGGGTATGATGGTCGTTTCCCTCATATTTACAGGTGGGATGTGGGCAGAACCAACTAGTAAATTGGGTATAATAGGCACTCTCCCCCATATCTAAAGGTGGGATGTGGGGAGAACCAACCAGTAAACTAGGTATGGTGGGCATTCCCCCCATATTTAGAGGTGAGATGTGGGGGGAACGAACCAGTAAAGTGGGAGTGATGGGCATTCCCCTCATATTAAGAGGTGGGGTGTGGGGGGAACCAATCAGTTAAGTAGTTGTGATGGGTGTTCCCCCCGTATTTAGAGAAGGGATGTGGGGGGAACCAACCAGTAAAGTGGGTGGGGTGTGATGGGCATTTCCCCCATATTTAGAGGTGGGGTGTTGGGGGGAACTAACCAGTAAAGTGGGTGTAATGGGCATTCTCTCCATATTTAGAGACAGGATGTGTGGGGAACAAATCAGTAAAGTGGGTATGATGGGCGTTTTCCCCAAATTTAAAGGTGGGATGGGTGGGGAATTAACCAGTAAAGTGGGTATGATGGTCGTTTCCCTCATATTTACAGGTGGGAAGTGGGCAGAACCAACTAGTAAATTGGGTATAATAGGCATTCTCCCCCATATTTAAAGGTGCGATGTGGGGAGAACTACCCAGTAAACTAGGTATGGTGGGCGTTCCCCCATATTTAGAGGTGGGATGTAGGGAGAACCAACCAGTAAAGTGGGAGTGATGGGCAGTCCCCTCATATTAAGAGGTGGGATGCGGGGGGAACGAACCAGTAAAGTGGATGTGATGGGCATTCCTCTCATATTTAGAGGTGGAATGTGGGGGTGAACCAACCAGTAAAGTGGTTGTTATGAGTGGTCGCCCCATGTTTGGAGGTGGGATGTGGGGGGAACCAACCGGTACATGTGATGGGCGGTCCCAACAAATTTAGAGGTGTGGTCTGTGTCAGAACCAATAACTAAAGTGGACTGAAATGTAGATAGGTATACATTATCATACATTTGGTCCATTTGTGTAGCCTGAGAGGGGCAAACATTTCCAAGGATGAATTTAAAAATATCTTGGCAAACGAGATCGACGCAAAGCCCCCCAAGTAACTACAACTCCCAGCATTGCTTGGATGAAATGTCATGTTGGAATTCGTAGTTCCTTCCCAGCTAAATGTATTCTTTTTCTAACACCTCCATCTTTATTTTCCTTCTTCTCTGTTTTCTCCATAATGTCTCCTCCATCCTGCTGATAAATGATATTATTTTTGCTGCGCCCGTCTGTAGCTCCGGCCAAGTCGCTTGTTCCGTCTTCTCACGGTCTCAGTGAAGCTTCACAGCGGCTGAGAATCTGTTATTACGTCCGGGAGATCTTCAGATGCACTTCACTCTCCTCTCATCCACGCTCCAGAAACTGCCCGCTACCGCTTAACCCGTATTATAGAATTCTCCCGCCCTCCATCCGCCAGGAGGGAAAAAAAATCTCACAGTAAACGATCTCTACTCTTTTCTTTCTTAAAGTGAACCTTTGAAGTCTACATGAATAGATTCCCGACATGTCACATATACAACAGTATCATTTTTCAGAAAGGCTCCACCTTTCATTAAAAAAAAGTCATCCTTGAGCACCAATCAGTGACTTTGCCTAGGCTGAGATGATGTCATCAGTCTGCTGCAGGCAGGAGGGAGCCTTTTCTCAGTCTCTCTTCCAACAGTGATCGGACTGCGACATTGTAGCTTTGTAGCCACCTCCCCCCCAGTGATCAGATTGCAACATTGTAACTTTGTAGTAGGGCACAAGACGAGAGGCTGCAGCAGGGGATGATCTGTATTGGAACATTTGCAGCAAGGGCAGATTCCAGTGGCGGCTGGTGCTCAAATTTTTGGGGGGGCAAACAAACTGAAAAATTCAGAAAAAAAAAACATCAATTGCAGCCTCACTGTGCCATCAAACACTGCCACTGTGCCCCAAATGCTGCCACTGTGTCCATTAAATGCTGCCACTGTGCCCCAAATGCTGCCACTGTTCCCATCTAACGCTGCCACTGTGCCCCAAATGCTGCCACTGTGCCCGTTAAATGCTGCCACTGTGCCCCAAATGCTGCCACTGTGCCCATTAAGTGCTGCCACTGTGCCCCAAATGCTGCACTGTGCCCATTAAGTGCTGCCACTGTGCCCCAAGTGCTGCCACTGTGCCCCAAGTGCTGCCATTGTGCCCCAAGTGCTGTCACTGTGCCTCAAATGCTGCCACTGTGCCCATTAAATGCTGCCACTGTGCCCCAAGTGCTGCCAATGTGACCCAACTGCTGTCACTGTGCCCCAAGTGCTACCACTGTGCCCCAAGTGCTGCCATTGTGCCCCAAGTGCTGCCTTCCAATGTGCCCCAAGTGCTGCCACTGTGGCCCAAGTGCTGCCTGCCAATGTGCCCCAAGTGCTGCCACTGTGCCCAAGTGCTGCCACTGTGCCCCCAAGTGCTGCCAATGTGCCCCCCTGCCCGCCATCAGCCCGGCACTTACCTTGTCTCTAGTGTACAGCGGGTGACGGCGGCAAGCGGTGAGCAGTGTCCGGTGTCCTCCATTTCATCCAGACTCGATATCTTCTCCCGCACTCCTCCTCCTGTCTTCTGCAATGATTGGACACCTAGGCGTCCAATCACAGCGCCTGTGACTTCAGCCAATCAGGTGACAGGTAACACAGACCCGGCAACCTGATTGGCTGAGAGGCGGGTCAGTGTTAGGGAAGCGATGTATTCGCTTCTCTAACACAACACTGTGTAAACAGCGAACGCACAGCATTGCGCCCGCTGTTTACACTTTTGGAAGCCTATTAGAGCCGACAGCTCTAATTGGGCGCTTCCAAAGAAACCCCGCCGCTGTAATTCAGATGCCCGGCGCCCGACAAGGGGCCGGACACCTGAATAGGGGGCGGCAGCGGTGACAATAGATAGATTCATGCAATGCATGAATCTATCTATTGGTGATAGAGCGGTGCAGGAGAGAGGGGGCGGCGCTCCTGCGCCCTCTATGGACGCACCGCCACTGGCAGATTCACTCAAAGCCTCACATTAGATTGTAGGTTGGGGGGGTAAGTAGGTCAGGATAAGTGGCAGTTGAGGAATTATGGGCGGTTAGAGCAGTTGACCACATAGTTATTGGTCAATTTGTGTCACCTTTAACCACTTGAGCTAAAGAAGATTTACCCCCCTTTCATGACCAGGTCATTTTTTTTGAGATACGCCACTCCGCTAATTTAAGTGACAATTGCGCGGTCGTGCGACGCTGTACCCAAATACAATCTGTGTCCTTTTTCCCCCACAAATAGAGCTTTCTTTTGGTGGTATTTGATCACCTCTGCGTTTTTTTTTTTTTGTGCTATAAACAAAAAAAGGTCGACTGCTATAAAACATCCAATAAAAAAAAAAAAAATCTAATTTCTTCATCAATTTAGGCCAATATGTATTCTGCTACATATTTTTGGTAAAAAAAAGTTATAGGTCTACAAACTTTGGGAGATACATTTGTGCTCATAAGTTTACATACCCCGGCAGAATTTATAATTTTTTGGCCATTTTTCAGAGAATATGAATGATAACACAAAAACTTTTCTCTCACTCATGGTTAGTGTTTGGCTGAAGCCATTTATTATCAATCAAATGTGTTTTAAATCATAATAACAACAGAAACTACCCAAATGACCCTGATCAAAAGTTTACATACCCCGGTGATTTTGGCCTGATAACATGCACACAAGTTGACACAAAGGGGTTTGAATGGCTATTAAAGGTAACCATCTCACCTGTGATCTGTGTGCTTGTAATTAGTGTGTGTGTATAAAAGGTCAATGAGTTTCTGGACTCCTGACAGACCCTTGCATCTTCCATCCAGTGCTGCACTGATGTTTCTGGATTCTGAGTCATGGGGGAAAGCAAAAGAATTGTCAAAGGATCTGCGGGAAAAGGTTGTTGAACTGTATAAAACAGGAAAGGGATATAAAAAGATATCCAAGGAATTGAGAATGCCAATCAGCAGTGTTCAAACTCTAATCAAGAAGTGGAAAATGAGGGGTTCTGGTGAAACCAAACCACGGTCAGGTAGACCAACTAAAATTTCAGCCACAACTGCCAGGAAAATTGTTCGGGATGCAAAGAAAAACCCACAAATAACTTCAGGTGAAATACAGGACTCTCTGAAAACATGTGGTGTGGCTGTTTCAAGATGCACAATAAGGAGGCACTTGAAGAAAGATGGGCTGCATGGTCGAGTCGCCAGAAGAAAGTCATTACTACACAAATGTCACAAAGTATCCGCCTACAATACGCCAAACAGCACAGAGACAAGCCTCAAACCGTCTGGCACAAAGTCATTTGGAGCGATGAGACCAACATTGAGCTTTTTGGCCACAACCATAAACACTACATTTGGAGAGGAGTCAACACGGCCTATGATGAAAGGTCCACCATCCCTACTGTGAAACATGGAGGTGGATCACTGATGTTTTGGGGATGTGTGAACTACAAAGACACAGGAAATTTGGTCAAAATTGTTGGCAAGATGAATGAAGTTATCAAAAAATACTGGAGGAACATTTGCATTCATCAGCCAGGAACGTACTTGGACATTCCAACATGACAATGATCCAAAACACAAGGCCAAGACGACCCGTCATTGGCTACAGCAGAATAAAGTGAAGGTTCTGGATTGGCCATCTCAGTCTCCTGACCTCAATATCATTGGGACACTCTGGGGAGATCTCAAACGTGCCGTTCATGCGAGACAGCCCAAGAATTTACAGGAACTGGAGGCTTTTTGCCAAGATGAATGGGCAGCTTTACCATCTGAGAAGATAAAGAGCCTCATCCACAAATACCACAAAAGACTTCAAGCTGTCATTGATGTTAAAGGGGGCAATACACGGTAGTAAGAACTGGGGTATGTAAACTTTTGATCAGGGTCGGAAATTCTCGTCGAAAAAAGCTCTGATGGTTTTCCTGACGGAATTCCGCTCAAATTGTCTTGCCTACACACGGTCACACCAAATTCCGACCGCCAAGAACACGGTGACGTACAACACTACGACGACCCTAGAAAAAATGAAGTTCAATGCTTCCGGGCATGCGTCAAATTGTTTCCGAGCATGCGTAGGAATTTTACGCGTCGGAATTGCTACAGACGATCGGAAATTCCGATAGAAACCTTCTCCGTTGGAAAAATTGAGAACCTGCTCTCAAATTTTTGCTGGTGGGAATTCGGCCAGCAAAATTCCGATGGAGCCTATACACGCTGCCTGCCTGAAAAGCTCTCATCGGTCTTTTGCTGGCCGAAATTCCGATCGTGTGTACGCGGCATTAGGGAACGTCGTAGCTGCACATCGGCTCCTTTAGGCGGGATAGTAGGCGCGCGTGTGCCCTGCAGGGGTGCCGATGCTCGTGGCCGACGGTCGCGATGACCGCTGGCCACGAACGATCGCGGGCACGAGAGGCAGAACAGGGACGTGAGTGTGTAAACACACAAATCCCTGTTCTGTGAGGAGAAACAGATCGTGCGTTCCTACGAGCTGGGAACCACGATCTGTCATCCCCTCTAGTCAGTCCGCTCCCCCCACAGTTAGAGTACACAGCCAGGGAACACACTTAACCCCTTGATCGCCCCCCTGGTGTTAGCCCCTTCCCTGCCTGTGACATTTATACAGTAATCAGTGCATTTTTATAGCACTGATCGCTGTATAAATGTCAGTGGTCCCAAAAAAGTATCAAAAGCATCCGATCTGTCCCCGCAATGTCGCAGTCCCGCTAAAAATGATCACCGCCGTTACTAGTAAAAAAAAAAAGGAATAATAAAAATGACATAAATCTATGCACTATTTTGTAGACACTATAACTTTTGCACAACCAATCAATATACGCTTATTGTGATTTATTTATTTTTTTCACCAAAAATATGTAGAAGAATACGTATTGGCCTAAACTGAGGAAGAAATTATTTTTTTTACATTTTTTGGGGATATTTATTACAGTATAGCAAAAAGTCAAAATTGTCGCTCTTTTTTTGTTTATAGCGCAAAAAAAGAAAAACCGCAGAGGTGATCGAATACCACCAAAAGAAAGCTCTATTTGTGGGGAAAAAAAGGACGTCAATTTTGTTTGGGTGCAACGTCGCACGACCGCGCAATTGTCAGTTAAAGCGCAAAAAAAATGGCCTGGTCAGTAAGGGGGGCAAATCTTCCGGGGCTGAAGTGGTTAAAGAAGCTGCGATGAAGTCGCGCAGAGAATGTCGGATTCGAAGTCACGTGAAAGTCGCGCAACTTTGCGTGAACCCAGCCTTAAGGTTTATATAGAAGGGAATGTTTTAGGAGGCGAGGTTATGTCTCCGCCAATTAGAGGAGCGCAGACCGGACCTTTTCTATCTCTAAGGGAAGCCACGCGTTAAAGGGGCGCGCTCCGCACGATGAAAGTGCGTGGTGGGCGCGCAGCGCGGCTCGCTATCCCCCCTCTGTACAGGAGGAATGGCCCCGGGAATGGAAGTCGTTGTCGGGGTTGTGGCTTTTCTTTTGCTCCGTGCCATGACAGGGTTAAACGTCTTTTTCCCAGGGGGCAGAGGAGAAAGGAAACAGCAGCCCATTAAGATTTCAGCTCTTTGGATTCCTTCCAGACAGAGCTGATTCACCCCGAGACCTTTTTTTTTTTCCTTTTCTTTCTGTCAAGTATGTGAAAAGCTGGCACGGTGCGGAGCTGGGAGTGGCGCAGGAGAGCGCCGCACATCCTGGATCCGACTCTTCAGAGATGAAAGGAGCTCTCCAGTGCCCATTGTCTGCCCAGGTGTTCTACCACCAAGGGCCCCCCCCAGATAAGGGTCCTCCTCACCCCTTGAGAGCTGACAGTGAGTCCCCGTCCCCCCCCGTCCCCCCAGGTGGTGAACACAAGGCCCATTATTGAACACTGATCACCTACAGTATCTTACAAAAGTAAGTACACCCCATCACATTTCTGTAAATATTTTCTTCTATCTTTTCATGTGACAACACTGAAGAAATGACACTTGTCTACAATGTAAAGTAGTGAGTGTACAGCTTGTATAACGGTGTAAATTTGCCGTCCCCTCAAAATAACTCAACACACAGCCATTAATGTCTAAACCGCTGGGAACAAAAGTGAGTACACCCCTAAGTGAAAATGTCCAAATTGGGTCCAAAGTGTCAATATTATGTGTGGCCACCATTATTTTCCAGCACTGCCTTAACCCTCTTGGGCATGGAGGTCACCAGAGCTTCACAGGTTACACTGGAGTCCTCTTCCCCTCCTCCATGACGACATCACAGATTTGGTGGATGTTGGAGACTTTGCGCTCCTCCACCTTCTGTTTGAGGATGTCCCACAGATGCTCAATAGGGTTTAGGTCTGGAGACATGCTTGGCCTGTCCATCACCTTTACCCTCAGCTTCTTTAGCAAGGCAGTGGTCATCTTGGAGGTGTGTTTGGGGTCGTTATGTTGGAATACTGCCCTGCGGTCCAGTCTCTGAAGGGAGGAGATCATGCTCTGCTTCAGTATGTCACAGTACATGTTGGCATTCATGGGTCCCTCAATAATCTGTAGCTCTCCAGTGCCGGCAGCACTCATGAAGCCCCAGACCATGACACTCCCACCACCATGCTTGACTGTAGGCAAGACACACTTGTCTTTGTCCTCCTCACCTGGTTGCCCCCACACACGCCTGACACCATCTGATACCAAATAAGTTTATCTTGGTATCATCAGGCCACAGGACGTGGTTCCAGTAATCCATGTCCTTAGTCTGCTTGTCTTCAGCAAACTGTTTTGCGGACTTTCTTGTGCATCATCTTTAGAAGAGGCTTCTTTCTGGGGCGACAGCCATGCAGACCGATTTGATGCAGTGTGCGGCGTATGGTCTGAGCACTGACAGGCTGACCCCCCCCCCCCCACCCCTTCAACCTCTGCAGCAATGCTGGCAGCACTCATACGTCTATTTCCCAAAGACAACCTCTGGATATGGCGCTGAGCACGTGCACTCAACTTCTTTGGTGGACCATGGCGAGGCCTGTTCTGAGTGGAACCTGTCCTGTTATACCGCTGTATGGTCTTGGCCACCGTGCTGCAGCTCAGTTTCAGGGTCTTGGCAACCTTCTTATAGCCTCAGCCATCTTTATGTAGAGCAGCAATTCTTTTTTTTTTTTTTTTTTTCAGATCCTCAGAGAGTTCTTTGCCATGAGGTTCCATGTTGAACTTCCAGTGACCAGTATGAGAGAGTGAGAGCGATAACACCAAATTTAACACACCTGCTCCCCATTCACACCTGAGACCTTGTAACACTAACGAGTCACATGACACCGGGGAGGGAAAATGGCTAATTGGGCCCAATTTGGACATTTTCACTTAGGGGTGTACTCACTTTTGTTGCCAGCGGTTTAGACATTAATGGCTGTGTGTTGAGTTATTTTGAGGGGACGGCAAATTTACACTGTTATACAAGCTGTACACTCACTACTTTACATTGTAGACAAGTGTCATTTCTTCAGTGTTGTCACATGAAAAGATAGAAGGAAATATTTACAAAAATGTGAGGGGTGTACTTACTTGTGTGAGATACTGTACATAGTAAACCAACATATCGTCTGACTTCACCGCGTGTTTTCGATTTTTATAGCTGAACTCCAGACTAAAAGCTAAACACACAGAGGAAATACATAGATGGGAGCTGTTTTGCCGGCCAAAAGGATTTGCATTTTTGTCCATCCAGTCCTGCAATTTACTCAGCTCTGCCAAAAAGCACAGTCCTGTCTGGCAGGGCAGAAGAGCTGATCTTTCTCTGGTGCAGTTCAGTTACACTACGACCCCTTTCACACTGGGGCTGCCCCTTGCTTTAGCGCTAAAGCCCCTTTTGTTTCAGCTGCACTTTTCAGCCGCTAGCGGGGTGCTTTTAACCCCCCACTAACGGGGCGAAGAAAAGTGCCTGCAGCAGCTGCCCGCACTGCAGGGGGAAGGGGCACACAGGAGGGGCCCAGACAGCAGATGGAGGGGGCACATGTGCTAGAAGCAATGTTTCAGGATGGAGATTGGGGTAAGAGACCAGTAAACATGTCATTTGCTTGCCCCTTCCTTTCCTGAATGAACAAAGTGAGCGATAAGTACCAATCACTCCTGTGTCCATTCATCGCTGAAGCATAGTAAACTGTGTTTACCATGCTTCAGTTTGTGAATGAGCAGGAAGACTCGGAGCGCTTCCTATTCATTCATCTATGCAGCTGAGGCTACATGGAAAGAAACTGATAAATCTACAGTAGGCCTTCAGTCACTTTCAGCTGGGGGAAGGGGGCCCTGTCAGGTAGGCTATATGGGGCCCCGTGATTTCTAACTACAGCCCTCCAGATGATTGGCTTCTTGTGCTGCTTCTACCTCCCCCCATTCTAAGCTCTGCTGCTGTACTGTATAGGGACTGTAAGAGTCTGATACAAGGTCAGATTAAGGCATCAGACAGTATAAAAACTAAATTACACTAACAATTTGCGGTAAAAACAGAGGTTTTAGTTATACAAAATCTGCAAATATATGTGGAAGCCCGGCTGTCTTGTCAAGGCTCCTCTGTATAGTGCGGTCTCAACTATAATCTGAGAGCCTCCATGTTTAGCGCATATAGAAATGGAGAGACTCGAGGGAGACAGCCCAATCCTCTATAAAGGCGCCGGGACACACCAGAAGCTGAATAGAGCACAATTGGCAGCCAACATATTCCTGCGCCAAATCCAGCAGGCTAAGCCAAAATGGCAACTAAAATTATAACTAACTTTAAGAGGAAGGTGCACATCAAAGGGCTTCCCCTCAGGTTTAAGGTTTTTGTTGTGTTAGGTTAAAGTTTAAGCTATTGGAAAGTGCCTTTGTGGTGTCCATTGTGGTGTTGTTGCAGTGTCCATTGTGGTGTCCATTGTGGTGTCCATTGCAGTTTCCTTTGTGGTGTCCATTGCAGTTTCCTTTGTGGTGTACATTTTACTGTCCATTGTAATGTCCATTGTAATGTCCCTTGTGGTGTCCGTTGTAGTGTCCATTGTGGTGTCCATTGTGGTGCCCATTGCAGTGTCCTTTGTGGTGTCCATTGTGGTGTCCATTGTGGTGATGTTGCAGCGTCCATTGTACTGTCCATTGCAGTGTCCATTGTACTGTCCATTGCAGTGTCCTTTGTGGTGTCCATTTTTACTGTCCATTGTGGTGTCCGTTGTAGTGTCCACTGCTGTGTCCATTGTAGTTTCCATTGTGGTGCCCATTGCGATGTCCATTGTACTGTCCATTGTGGTGTCCATTGCAGTGTCCTTTGTGGTGTCCATTGCAGTTTCCTTTGTGGTGTCCATTTTACTGTCCATTGTAATGTCCATTGTAATGTCCCTTGTGGTGTCCATTGCAGTGTCCTTTGTGGTGTCCATTGTGGTGTCCATTGTAATGTCCATTGTGGTGTCCATTGTAGTGTCCACTGTTGTGTCCATTGTAGTGTCCACTGTTGTGTCCATTGTAGTGTCCATTGTGGTGCCCATTGCAGTGTCCATTGTGATGCCCATTGCACTGTACATTGTACTGTCAATTGTGGTGTCCATTGCAGTGTCCTTTGTGGTGTCCATTATGGTGTCCACTGCAGTGTCCATTGTGGCGTCCATTGTGCTGTCCATTGTGCTGTCATTGCAGTGTCCATTGTGGTGTCCATTGCGGTGTTCATTGTAGTCTCCATTGCGTGTGCATTGTGGTATCCATTGTGCTGTCCATTATGGCATCCATTTAGTGTCCATTGGGGTATCCATTGTGCTGTCCATTGCAGTTTCCATTGCAATGTCCATTGTAGTGTTCATTGTGGTGTTCAATGTGGTGTCCATTACAGTGTCCATTTTAGTGACCCATGTGGTGTGCATTGTGGTGTCCATTCACTGTCCATTGTTGTGTCCATTGTTGTGTCCATTGTAGTGTCCATTGTGGTGTCCATTGTGGTGTCCATTGTAATGTCCATTGTGGTGTCCATTGTAGTGTCCACTGTTGTGTCCATTGTAGTGTCCATTGTGGTGCCCATTGCAGTGTCCATTGTGATGCCCATTGCACTGTACATTGTACTGTCAATTGTGGTGTCCATTGCAGTGTCCTTTGTGGTGTCCATTATGGTGTCCACTGCAGTGTCCATTGTGGCGTCCATTGTGCTGTCCATTGTGCTGTCATTGCAGTGTCCATTGTGGTGTCCATTGCGGTGTTCATTGTAGTCTCCATTGCGTGTGCATTGTGGTATCCATTGTGCTGTCCATTATGGCATCCATTTAGTGTCCATTGGGGTATCCATTGTGCTGTCCATTGCAGTTTCCATTGCAATGTCCATTGTAGTGTTCATTGTGGTGTTCAATGTGGTGTCCATTACAGTGTCCATTTTAGTGACCCATGTGGTGTGCATTGTGGTGTCCATTCACTGTCCATTGTTGTGTCCATTGTTGTGTCCATTGTAGTGTCCATTGTGGTGCCCATTGCAGTGTCCTTTGTGGTGTCCATTGTGGTGTTGTTGCAGCGTCCATTTACTGTCCATTGCAGTGACTATTTTGGTGCTCATTGCAGTGTTTATTGTGGTGTCCATTTAGTGCTCATTTAGTGTCCATTGGGGTGTCCCATGCGGTGTCCATCGGTGGTGTTTCCAATTGCTGTATGACAAATACCTCTTAAGTATCTCATTTCAATGTGGTCACCTCTACATCACCTTCGCTATCTCCTTTGGGGCTAAGATCATCAATAGCTTCAATAACTCACATGAATTGATCCATAGGAACATCACCTCATCCACCGCCTGAACCCCAAATGACTTACCCTTCTCAAAAACGTCTAACCATAACCATTACCCCAGCCTCCAACCCCCAACTGCACAACACCCATTCACGTTGCACTGGTCCTTCTCTTTAGCACCAGTACTTATTTAGCAAGATATTTAATGCCACAATGTATCAGTTCTGAATATATTGGTTCTACAATGCGATGCAGAAAAAGTGTTTCAGCCCTCCTGAATGGATCCTGTACTCTGCCAGCACCCTGTAGACATTCTACACATTGAATTCCGGCTTAGTTTATTTATGCTTGGTTGTTTTCTGGTTTTCCTTTGTGGTGTCCATTTTACCGTCCGTTGTAATGTCCATTGTAATGTCCCTTGTGGTGTCCGTTGTAGTGTCCATTGTAGTGTCCATTGTGGTGCCCATTGCAGTGTCCATTGTGGTGTTGTTGCAGTGTCCATTGTGTTGTCCATTGCAGTGTCCATTGAACTGTTTATTGTGGTGTCCATTGCAGTGTCCTTTGTGGTGTCCATTTTTACTGTCCATTGTGGTGTCCGTTGTAGTGTCCACTGTTGTGTCCATTGTAGTTTCTGAATATATTGGTTCTACAATGCGATGCAGAAAAAGTGTTTCAGCCCTCCTGAATGGATCCTGTTCTCTGCCAGCACCCTGTAGACATTCTACACATTGAATTCCGGCTTAGTTTATTTATGCTTGGTTGTTTTCTGGTTTTCCTTTGTGGTGTCCATTTTACCGTCCGTTGTAATGTCCATTGTAATGTCCCTTGTGGTGTCCGTTGTAGTGTCAATTGTAGTGTCCATTGTGGTGCCCATTGCAGTGTCCATTGTGTTGTCCATTGCAGTGTCCATTGAACTGTTTATTGTGGTGTCCATTGCAGTGTCCTTTGTGGTGTCCATTTTTACTGTCCATTGTGGTGTCCGTTGTAGTGTCCACTGTTGTGTCCATTGTAGTTTCTGAATATATTGGTTCTACAATGCGATGCAGAAAAAGTGTTTCAGCCCTCCTGAATGGATCCTGTACTCTGCCAGCACCCTGTAGACATTCTACACATTGAATTCCGGCTTAGTTTATTTATGCTTGGTTGTTTTCTGGTTGCACGACAGGATGAATGGCCTTCATTGTCCTCATCTTCAGATCAAACCTCTCCGCCTCAGCAGGAAAATGTTGATGTTTTTTTCCTCCGCCTGGCCCCGTATATCCCTTATATTCCAAACCGACATTCCGCCATCTGCATAAAACAACTGCAATCCGGAGGAATTTGTCGATGTAAATAAGGCAGAAGCTTTGTTTTTCTCGCGCCTTGGCGTGAGCTGGGAGGAGCTTGTGAATGACGGGAAAACCCCAATATCGCCAACACATGCTGGGGAGGATGAAGTGATTCACGGTCACTGGGGCTTTGTGTCATAAACAAGTCCACGTTTTCTGATTGTTGGAAGACTTTCCATCCAACCGATGATATCATCAGTGAAAGTCTTGTATTTGTATGTATAGTTATACTTGAAAGAGTAATGCGGCGTACACACGGTCGGAATTTCCGATGGAAACAGTCCGATGGGAGCTTTTCATCGGATTTTCCGACTGTGTGTATGCCCAACGGTCTTTTTCTGTCGGAATTTCCGACGGACTTTGGATTGAGAACCTGTTCTCAATTTTTCCGACGGAAAACCTTTCTATCGGATTTTCCGATCGTGTGTATGCAATTCCGACACGCAAAATTCCGACGCATGCTCGGAAACAATTCGACGCATGCTCAGAAGCATTAAACTTCCCTTTTATAGTGCTGTCGAACGTGTTTTATGCCGCTGTGTTATTGACCGTCGGAATTTGGTGTGACCGTGTGTAGGCAACACAGCTTGAGCGGAATTCCGTCGGAAAAACCGCCAGAGTTTTTTCCGACGAGAATTCCGATCGTGTGTACGCGGCATAATACTTTCCTAGAGAGTCTTCCCTCGCCAGACTGAGCCGTACATATAAATACAAATTCTTCGTATGGACCGATGAGGACAGAGGGATTCCAAAAATCATTGTTTTCCCAATAATGAGACCTTTTCCGAAGATGTCCACTTGAAAACCACCTAACGTATACATACGTTACAGCCTTCAAGTGGTATACCGGGATCGTGGCTGCAGCTACAGGCATCATCCCGGTATTGTTTTTCTTTTAAAAGGTGATCAGCTTTTTTTATAAAAGCCATACGAGTGGCTAATTAGCCGCTGAATTGCTTTTACAGGTGGCAGGAGGGGTTGCCCCGCACCGCCCGCCTGTGCCTCTCCGGGATCTCCGTCCCACTGGTTCCATTGGCTTACCACAGAGCCCATGGAGGACCGAAAGGTCTCCCCATCCTTTTTGTCACACCGGGGTCTGGTTTCATGGAAGTAAATTTTACCAAGGACCGGGGGCGGATGCGGCGGGGGGGGGGGGGGGGGGTTGTTATGGTGTCGGAATGATTGAAGAACATCATTTCTATTATTACATTCTAATATAAAATGCCATAGCTCAACTCACCATAATGCAGATTCAGTGGGAGCCCTGAGTTTGTCACTTGCCACTGCCGCCTGCCACCCAATGCAGCTTGTCACTTGCCGCCGTCACCTGCCACCAGATGCAGCTTGTCACTTGCCACTGTCACCTGCCACCAGATGAAGCTTGTCACTTGCCACTGTCGCCTACCACCAGATGCAGCTTATCACATGCCACCATTGCCTGCCACCAGATGCACCTTGTCACTTGCCACTGTCGCCTGCCACCAGATGCAGCTTGTCACTTGCCACCATTGCCTGCCACCAGATGCAGCGTTTCACTTGCCACTGTCACCTGCCACCAGATGCAGCTTATCACATGCCACCATTGCCTGCCACCAGATGCAGCTTGTCACTTGCCACCATTGCCTGCCACCAGATGCAGCGTTTCACTTGCCACTGTCGCCTGCCACCAGATGCAGCTTATCACATGCCACAATTGCCTGCCACCAGATGCAACTTGCCACTTGCCACCGTCGCCTGCCATCAGATGCAGCATGTCACTTGCCACCATTGCCTGCCACTAGATGCAACTTGTCACTTGCCACCATTGCCTGCCACCAGATGCAGCGTTTCACTTGCCACTGTCGCCTGCCACCAGATGCAGCTTGTCACTTGCCACTGTGGCCTGCCACCAGATGCAGCTTGTCACTTGCCACCGTGGCCTGCCACCAGATGCAGCTTGTCACTTGCCACCATTGCCTGCCACCAGATGCCGCTTGTCACTTGCCACTGTGGCCTACCACCAGATGCAGCTTATCACATGCCACCATTGCCTGCCACCAGATGCAACTTGTCACTTGCCACCATTGCCTGCCACCAGATGCAGCTTGTCACTTACCACTGTCGCCTGCCACCAGATGCAGCTTATCACATGCCACAATTGCCTGCCACCAGATGCAACTTGCCACTTGCCACCGTCGCCTGCCGTCAGATGCAGCATGTCACTTGCCACCATTGCCTGCCACCAGATGCAGCTTCCCACTAGCCTGCCACCAGATGCAGCTTGTCACTGAAGCCTACCACCAAAAAAATGTTCTGCAGTGAAAGAACTTGTCTTACTTCACAGCCTCTCCCCATCGCTACAGACAGGCAGTCTGAAACCCGGACGCATGATTCCAAACCCGAACTGTCCGGGTCAATCCCGGACAGGTGGCAACCCTACATTCATCCTGCCCATTACGGATTCAAATCTCAGCCCATTCCTGCTGAACTGGCTGAGTTTCGAACTGTGTATTGCCAGCCTTACTCTCTATTGTCCCTCCCACAGTCGCTATTATTATTATACTGCACATTAAGACCCTTTTCACACTGAAAGCGTTTTTCAGGCGCTACAGTGCTAAATATAGCGCCTAAAAAAAGAGGCTCCTTCCACTCCAGTGTGAAAGCCCGAGGTCTTTCACACTGGAGCGGTGCACTGGCAGGGCGTCAGAAAAAGTCCTGCCAGCAGTTTCTTTGGAGCGGTGAAGGAGCGGTGAACTCACCGCTCCTCCACCCCTGCTCCCCATTTAAATCAATGGGGCAGCACTGCAATACCGTCGGCAAAACGTTGCTCCGGCGGTATATTGCGGGCGGATTTAACCCCTTTTTGGCTGCTAGCGCGGGTTAAAACCGCCCCCTCTAGCGGCCGAATACTGCCGCTAAAACACCCGTAAAGCGATGCTAAAGATATTGTCGCTTTACCGCTGACGCCCTAGGCGGCTCAGTGTGAAAGGGGACTTATAGAGCTCTGACACATACCACAGTCCTGTACAGTGAGACATCAGTCTCTACACCAGAGGAGCTTACACTCTAATGCCCCGTACACACGGTTGGATTTTCCGACGGAAAATGTCCTATCGGACCATGTTGTCGGAAATTCCGACTGTGTGTGGGCTCCATCGGACTTTTTCCGTCGTAATTTCCGACGGAAAAATTTTGAGAACCTGCTCTCAAATTTTTACGACAACAAAGTCCTATCGGACTTTTTCCGATCGTGTGTAGAGAATTCCGACGGACAAAGTGCCACGCATGCTCAGATCACATTACAAGACCAAAGCTATTGGCTACTAGCCTCTACGTAGTCCCGTCGTACGCAACGAACGTCACCACGTTCAGAATGATCGGATTTTCCGACAACTTTGTCCGACCGTGTGTATGCAACACCAGTGTCGGACAAAATCCGTCGGAAAAAATCTGATGGATTTTGTGGTCGGACTTTCTGACCGTGTGTACGGGGCATCATAGGGACCAATTGTAAAGTCACTGGTTTGGATTGTTGTCCCCTAAGGAGTCCCAAGAAATGCACAGAACCACACTGATAGCATACAAACTCCATGCAGATACAGCCCTGGTGGAAACTGAACACAAGATCCAAATGTCACAAGGCTGGCCTCCATCTTTGTCTTATCTTCGCTCAGTCTGTCGTAGTGATGATTGCGTATTTTTTTATCATTTCCATGGCTGAGGTTTGATCTGATTGAGATGTGATTACACAGATTCCTCCCCGGAGATATCCCCTCCCCCCCCCCCCCCCCCCCCGCCCCCCCCCCCCCACCCTCCCCCCCCCCCCCCCCCCCCCCAATATCTTTATTTTCACAAGGGACGGAGTGGAAGGACATTAAAATAAAACTGCTGTGTCTGCATTTTTCCTGGGAACAGAAGCCCTGTGAAGTGTGCGGAGTGGGACTGCGCTGGGGGTGGGCGCCGCGCCCTTTGCTGGACCTGATCTGGGTAATTTTGGGTCACCGAGTGCCCAGAACGTCAAACACAATTATCCCGGAGGAGTTCATGACAAGGAAATGGCAGCACAAAGCTGGAGCGGCTTCTTTCCCGTCACCTGGTCTGGGAGGGGGTGGGGGGGCTCTTAGAACAGGCCGGGATCTCAGCATATTTTAAGGGAAATGTCAATTTCAGCATTTTTGTCTATTTAGAATTTATTTATGTTGATTTTTTTTCCCATTTTTGTCCCACTGGTTCCATACAAACAAACCCTCTAAAAAATAGTACATGAACTGACCCCCCCCCCCCCCGCCTCCGCCATCTGACCCCTAACCTGACCCCTAACCTGACCCTGACTCTTAGGCTGACCCTAATGCTTACCTCCCTTTACATCAGGATAAAAGGATAGAGATGAAGATTTCACCTTCCCTGGTTCTTTCTTAACCCTCCACATCCAATTTTTTTTTTTTTGCACAATTTGTTTTAGAGGTGTATAGAGGTATACAGAGGTGTACAGGGGTGTATAGAGGTATACAGGGTTGTACGGGGTGTATAGAGGTATACAGGAGTGTATAGAGGTATACAGGGGTGAACGGGGGTGTATAGAGGTATACAGTGGTGTATAGAGGTATACAGAGGTGTACAGGGGTGTATAGAGGTATACAGTGGTGTATAGAGGTATACAGAGGTGTACAGGGGTGTATAGAGGTATACAGGGGTGTACGGAGGTGTATAGAGGTATACAGTTGTGTATAGAGGTATACAGAGGTGTACAGGGGTGTATAGAGGTATACAGGGTTGTACGGGGTGTATAGAGGTATACAGGAGTGTATAGAGGTATACAGGGGTGAACGGGGGTGTATAGAGGTATACAGTGGTGTATAGAGGTATACAGAGGTGTACAGGGGTGTATAGAGGTATACAGTGGTGTATAGAGGTATACAGAGGTGTACAGGGGTGTATAGAGGTATACAGGGGTGTACGGAGGTGTATAGAGGTATACAGTTGTGTATAGAGGTATACAGAGGTGTACAGGGTGTATAGAGGTATATAGGGTTGTACGGGGTGTATAGAGGTATACAGGAGTGTATAGAGGTATACAGGGGTGAACGGGGGTGTATAGAGGTATACAGTGGTGTATAGAGGTATACAGAGGTGTACAGGGGTGTATAGAGGTATACAGTGGTGTATAGAGGTATACAGAGGTGTACAGGGGTGTATAGAGGTATACAGGGGTGTACGGAGGTGTATAGAGGTATACAGTTGTGTATAGAGGTATACAGAGGTGTACAGGGGTGTATAGAGGTATACAGGGTTGTACGGGGTGTATAGAGGTATACAGGAGTGTATAGAGGTATACAGGGGTGTACAGGGGTGTACAGAGGTATACAGGGGTGTACAGGGGTGTATAGAGGTATACAGGAGTGTATAGAGGTATACAGGGGTGTATGGGGGTGTATAGAGGTATACAGAGGTGTATAGAGGTATACAGAGGTGTACAGGGGTGTATAGAGGTATACAGGGTTGTACGGGGTGTATAGAGGTATACAGGAGTGTATAGAGGTATACAGTGGTGTATAGAGGTATACAGAGGTGTACAGGGGTGTATAGAGGTATACAGGGGTGTACGGGGGTGTATAGAGGTATACAGTGGTGTATAGAGGTATACAGAGGTGTACGGGTGTGTGTAGAGGTTTACAGGTGTGTATAGAGGTATACAGGGGTGTATGGGGTGTATAGAGTTATACAGGGGTGTATAGAGGTATACAGGGGTGTACGGGGGTGTATAGAGGTATACAGTGGTGTATAGAGGTATACAGAGGTATAGAGGTATACAGAGGTGTACAGGGGTGTATAGAGGTATACAGGGGTGTACGGAGGTGTATAGAGGTATACAGGGGTGTATAGAGGTATACAGGAGTGTACGGGGTGTATAGAGGTATACAGGGGTGTATAGAGGTATACAGAGGTGTACAGGGGTGTATAGAGGTATACAGGGGTGTATAGAGGTATACAAGGGTGTACAGGGGTGTATAGAGGTATACAGGGGTGTATAGAGGTATACAGAGGTGTACAGGGGTGTATAGAGGTATACAGGGGTGTACAGGAGTGTATAGAGGTATACAGGGGTGTAAAGAGGTATACAGAGGTATACAGGTGTGTATATAGGTATACAGAGGTATACAGAGGTGTACAGGGGTGTATGGAGGTATACAGAATTGTACAGGGGTGTATAGAGGTATACAGGGGTTTATAGAGGTATACAGGGGTGTATGGGGGTGTATAGAGGTATACAGGGGTGTATAGAGGTATACAGAGGTGTACAGGGGTGTATAGAGGTATACAGGGGTGTACAGGAGTGTATAGAGGTATACAGGTGTGTATAGAGGTATACAGGAGTGTATAGAGGTATACAGGGGTGTACAGGAGTGTATAGAGGTATACAGGGGTGTATGGGGGTGTATAGAGGTATACAGGGGTGTAAAGAGGTATACAGAGGTGTACAGGTGTGTGTATATAGGTATACAAAGGTATACAGAGGTGTACAGGGGTGTATGGAGGTATACAGGTGTGTACAGTAGTATACAGAGGAGTACATGAGTGTATGGAAGTATACGGAGTATGGTGGTATACAAAGGTGTACATGGGTGTATAGAGGTATACAGAGGTGTACAGTAGTATATTATGGTGGTATACAAAGGTCTACAGGGCTCTATGGAGGTATACGGAGTATGGAGGTATACAGAGGTGTACAGGGGTGTATAGAGGTAAACATAGGTGTATGGAGGAATACAGAGGTGTACAGTAGTATACAGAAGAGTACAGGAGTGTATGGAGGTATACGGAGTATGGTGGTATACAGAGGTGTACATGGGTGTATAGAGGTATACAGAGGTGTACATGGGTGTATAGAGGTATACAGAGGTGTACAGGGGTGTACAGGGGTGTTGGTATGAGCCACGTTCACCCAGATCTCGGCTTATTATTAGCGCAGGGCTGAGCTCCCCATATGGTGGATACAGTGGGGGGAAAATAATGATTTGATCCCCGGCAGACTTAGTAGGTTTGCACACTTACAAAGAAATGAAGTCTATAATTTTTATCATAGGTGTATTTTAAATGATAGAGACAGAATTTCAACCAAAAATCCACAGAAAACACACGACACAATACTATAAATTAGGCACGTGCGCCTGCTATCCCGCTTAAGGGAGCCGACGTACAGCTACGAAGGCTCGCGGGATCGCGCCGACCTGCCGCCGTATAATGACGGCAGCTGGTCGGCAAGCAGTTAAAATACATCTATGATAACAATTGTAGACCCTTCATTTCTTTGTAAGTGGGCAAACCTAAAATAATCTGCCGGGGCTGAACTCATTATTCCCCCCACTGTATAGACAGAGTGTCCGTGTTCTGTATTCTTCTGCTTCTGTGTAATGGGAAGTTTGGGAACCCCCCCCAGCCCCGGACTGACATTGAACGTGGAGCTCGGCTGTGTCATCTATACCTTCCCGTATCTCGGATTGTCCTGCCCTCTCCAACGTGTACCATATGAGCCAAAAACAACACAAGAAAATGAAGCGTGAAATGTCAGAAGACAAATTGCTGGCACCAATTACGGGTAGGGTTGCCACCTTTTCTTCAAGTCAAACACACGAACACTTTAGCGGCGCACAGCAATTATTTTTTTAGTATAAACTATACATATATTTTGCTATTAAATAACATTTCTAAGCATATGAAGTTAATAACAAGAGTCCCCCTTTACATCAGAGTCTACTGAGTTGCCCTTTTACATCTGAACTCACAGAGTTCCCTTACACTGTAAAGGGGGGACTCTGCAGACTCTGATGTAAGGGACTCTAAAATAAGGGATGCTCTGGGAACCCTGATTTAAGGGGAAACACTGAGAACTCTGATGTACGAAGAGGACTCTGATGTAAGGGGGAACACTGAGAACTCTGATGTACGGAGAGGACTCTGATGTAAGGGGGAACACTGTGGCCTCTGGTGTAAAGGGGAACTCTGATGTAAGGGGTGCTCTGAGAACCCTGGTTTCCCTTAGTGTACTCAGAGGCAGGAGAGAGAAGGGGGGAGACTTCAGTCACAGACAGGGATGGATGGTGAGCTCACTCACCCCTTGGCAGTCAGCACCTCTCATCCAGATGCATCTGAGGCTGCTGGACTTCAAATTTACGGCATCCACTTTCCTTTTTTGAGGCACAGAGCTGGGGATTGGAGTGTGGGCAGACACAGATAGGGGGAAGAGGTGCAGATCGAGCCCTCTCTCCTCTCCTGTCTGTATGTGGGGGGGGGATTGTTAGTGCTGGCTTTGGGCAGCATGAAAGAGAGTGTAACAGACACTCTCAGCTTAGACAACTGCAGCCAGTTGTCTGGGAAGCCATAGTCCTTTTTGAATAATGTGTCCGGGTTTCAGGCAGTCTGAAACCCGGACCCATAATTCCAAACCCGAACTGTCCAGGTGAATCTCGGACAGGTGGCAAGCCCTTGTTGCTCATTGTTATGGCTCTGGGCGAGGTTTGGGGTTGGGTGTTTAGGGGGGGGGGGGGTGATATAACTCCATCACGATCAACACCATCCTGTGATTGCTGCAAGGGTCACCCCAAGGTGGGGACCCTTCATATACAGGGACCTCTGCCCCAACTGGAGTTATGAAATATACCTAATATAAACCCAATCACTAAAATCTCATATAATATGTTCATGTGTTTTTTTGTTAACTTTTTTTTTAATTTGCAGCTTTCATGAAACAAATCCCTGGTGATCCTGCCATGAAGGCCCTTGTTTCAGGGCGCTTCCTGTTATAGGGTGACAACGCTCTCTTCCTGTCTCCTAATTGCGCTTCTTTGCGTTGTCACCCTGCACAATGGGCTTCCCGGTGAAGACTACAAGTGGTATACCTCCCAACTTTATGAGATAGGAACAAGGGATACCTATTACCAAAAGTAGCTGGGCATGGGACACGCCCTCTGCCACGCCCCCTTAAAGGAAAATTATACAAAAGAAATTATTACTTGAAGTGGATGTAAACCCCAAATATTTTTTTTTTTATGTCATAATGTAGAGAATAAGATTTCCTTTTATTTGAGCCCAGTCTTGCCACACAGATTTACTCGAGGCCTGAGAAATCCTCTTTTATTGTTCAGTTAGAGAAATCTTGACAAAGTCTTGAAAACTTTGTCAAAAACGCCCCCTTGCTGTGAGTGACAGGTGATTTACATATCTCATGCACTAGCCTGAGACAGGCACATCCTGTGTAAAGAGTTCACAATTCACATCCCCCTCCCCTCCCCTCCAGCTCTCCCAGGATTGGCCGTTACTGTGTTTTAGACATGTGCAATTCGTTTTTTTTTTTTTTTTCGTTTTTCGTTTTTTTTCGTTATTTTCGTTCATTCGTTATCGTACGAATGAACGAACGATTCGCTAAAAATTTTAACGAATAACGAATCGTTCGAATCGAACGAATCCGAAAATAACGAAAATCCGAAAAAAACTAATTAGAATCAACGAATGTACGAAAGAAGAAAATCCGAAAAACGAAAACAGGAACAACGAAAATGAAAATGAACGAAAAAATTCGTACATTCGTAACTTTTTTTTTTTTGTTGAATTGGTTATTTTCATGTCCCTTACAATGGCGCTGCTTAACGTGCTTCCAATGGATTGAACGAAAAAATTCGTCCATTCGTAACTTTTTTTTTTCGATTCGTAATTTTCCGTGTCTCTTAAAATTTAATAACATCGTACCCCATACTCATTCACATAGGGTGGGGGGCCGGGATCTGGGGGCCCCCTTATTAAAGGGGGCTCCCGGATTCCGATAAGCCCCCCGCCCGCAGACCCCGACAACCAACGGCCAGGGTTGTCGGGAAGAGGCCCTTGTCCTCATCAACATGGGGACAAGGTGCTTTGGGGTGGGAGGACACCCCCCATGTTGAGGGCACGCGGCCTGGTACGGCTCAGGAGGGGGGGGGGGGGGGGGGGGCGCTCGCTCGTCCACACCCCTTTCCTGGCCGGCCGGGCTGCGTGCTCGGATAAGGGTCTGAGATGGATTTGGGAGGGACCTCCACGCCGTTTTTTCGGCGTAGGGATTCCCTTTAAATCCATGCCAGGTGATGGGGCTAGCGCGGCGGCATTCACTGCCTTCGCTAGCCCCGTCTACCTGCAGTTACGTTCTAAATGAACGGACTTTGCTCCGTGTGTGGGCAAGTCCGTTCATTTTCAAAAGTCCCGCAGACTTTTTCACGCAGATTGTCCGCCGGAGAAGCCCGGGCGTGTGTGGGCAAGTCCACACGCTCGGAAAGTCCGGCGAAGCCCCGCAGGGACAATCCCGCCAGAAAGTCAGATCGTGTGTACGAGGCATTAGTTATTAGTTAGTTATTATTTAGAATTTTACTGATTTTCTTTTTTCTCCGATTTTCGTATTTTCGAATTTTTGAATTTCCAAATTTTCGAATTCCAACAATTCAGAAATTGAAAATTCGGAAATTGAAAATTTTGGAAATTTGGAATTAGAAAATTAAAACATTTGAAAATTCTGAAATTTGAAAATTCGGAATTAGAAAATGTGAAATTCGAAAATTCTGAAATTTTAAATTCTGAAATTTAAAAATGTAAAAATTCGAAAATTCTGAAATCTGAAAAATGTTTTCAAAGAAATTGAGCGTGACGATTTTATAACAAAAATATGTCAGCTTCACACTCTCAATTCAAGAAAAAGCCTCGCGGGGCTGCCCCGGACCAGAACCAGGAATCAAAGCAGCAGCCGAACCCCCGATCACGTGACTTCAGCACCTTAAATACCCCTTCCCAGACTATCCAGTGGGGCCAGGCGCGCCCGCTGATTGGCTCCGGGAAAGATTGGTACCTAAGACGCCCAACCAGGCCTGGTTCTCAGCCTGTCACAGGTGCCTCACTGCACCCATGACCCGGCGGAACTCCAGTACAGCCCAGCCAGACTGATGCCAAAGCAAATCCTGTACAATTGACCGCCAGAACTCCGTTACAGTTCTGGGAAAAAAATAAATTTACATTGATAGCGCACACTGTAATAAAGTGTGACCGCTACACACAGAACAGATCTTCATCTCTATAGATGATTAGTTGAGCGGTCCTGGTAAATAGATCACTTGGGCTTAGCAGAGACATGTTGGCACATTGTTGTCATTGCCGTTATATTATGATGTCGATTTTTTTTAGTTTGTTGGTATTTTTGGTTGATAGAATGTACTCAAACTTCATGTGATGAAAAGATTTGTTACAAAATCAGTTCCTGGACAAGGTCCTCTCAAGGCGAGGATGCCAAAGTGTGCCGGTCTGTTACAGCCGGGCGCTGTGCTCTGTATATCAGGAGAAGGCGACTCTCCCTGTGTAATCATCAGAGTTCTGATCCATATGGGCCCTGTGCTCTGTATATCAGGAGAAGGCGACTCTCCCTGTGTGATCATCAGAGTTCTGATCCATATGGGCCCTGTGCTCTGTATATCAGGAGAAGGCGACTCTCCCTGTGTGATCATCAGAGTTCTGATCCATATGGGCCCTGTGCTCTGTATATCAGGAGAAGGCGACTCTCCCTGTGTAATCATCGGAGTTCTGATCCATATGGTCCCTGTGCTCTGTATATCAGGAGAAGGCGACTCTCCCTGTGTAATCATCGAAGTTCTGATCCTTATGGGTGCTGTGCTCTGTATATCAGGAGAAGGCGACTCTCCCTGTGTAATCATCGGAGTTCTGATCCATATGGGGGCTGTGCTCTGTATATCAGGAGAAGGCGACTCTCCCTGTGTAATCATCGGAGTTCTGATCCTTATGGGTGCTGTGCTCTGTATATCAGGAGAAGGCGACTCTCCCTGTGTAATCATCGGAGTTCTGATCCATATGGGCGCTGTGCTCTGTATATCAGGAGAAGGCGACTCTCCCTGTGTAATCATCGGATGTTCTGATCCATATGGGCACTGTGCTCTGTATATCAGGAGAAGGCGACTCTCCCTGTGTAATCATCAGAGTTCTGATCCATATGGGCGCTGTGCTCTGTATATCAGGAGAAGGCGACTCTCCCTGTGTAATCATCGGAGTTCTGATCCATATGGGGTCTGTGCTCTGTATATCAGGAGAAGGCGACTCTCCCTGTGTAATCATCAGAGTTCTGATCCATATGGGGGCTGTGCTCTGTATATCAGGAGAAGGCGACTCTCCCTGTGTAATCATCAGAGTTCTGATCCATATGGGCCCTGTGCTATGTATATCAGGAGAAGGCAACTCTCCCTGTGTAATCATCGGAGTTCTGATCCATATGGGGGCTGTGCTATGTATATCAGGAGAAGGCGACTCTCCCTGTGTAATCATCAGAGTTCTGATCCATATGGGCGCTGTGCTCTGTATATCAGGAGAAGGCGACTCTCCCTGTGTAATCATCAGAGTTCTGATCCATATGGGGGCTGTGCTCTGTATATCAGGTGAGGCGACTCTCCCTGTGTAATCATCAGAGTTCTGATCCATATGGGCCCTGTGCTCTGTATATCAGGGGAAGGCGACTCTCCTTGTGTAATCATCGGAGTTCTGATCCATATGGGGTCTGTGCTCTGTAAATCAGGAGAAGGCGACTCTCCCTGTGTAATCATCAGCGTTCTGATCCTTATGGGTGCTGTGCTTTGCATATCAGGAGAAGGCGACTCTCCCTGTGTGATCATCGGAGTTCTGATCCATATGGGTGCTGTGCTCTGTATATCAGGAGAAGGCGACTCTCCCTGTGTAATCATCGGAGTTCTGATCCATATGGTCCCTGTTCTCTGTATATCAGGAGAAGGCGACTCTCCCTGTGTAATCATCAGAGTTCTGATCCATATGGGCCCTGTGCTCTGTATATCAGGAGAAGGCGACTCTCCCTGTGTGATCATCAGAGTTCTGATCCATATGGGCGCTGTGCTCTGTATATCAGGAGAAGGCGACTCTCCCTGTGTAATCATCAGAGTTCTGATCCATATGGGTGCTGTGCTCTGTATATCAGGAGAAGGCGACTCTCCCTGTGTAATCATCAGAGTTCTGATCCATATGGGCCCTGTGCTCTGTATATCAGGAGAAGGCGACTCTCCCTGTGTGATCATCGGAGTTCTGATCCATATGGGCGCTATGCTCTGTATATCAGGAGAAGGCGACTCTCCCTGTGTAATCATCAGAGTTCTGATCCATATGGGCGCTGTGCTCTGTATATCAGGAGAAGGCGACTCTCCCTGTGTGATCATCAGAGTTCTGATCCATATGGGCGCTGTGCTCTGTATATCAGGAGAAGGCGACTCTCCCTGTGTGATCATCGGAGTTCTGATCCATATGGGGGCTGTGCTCTGTATATCAGGAGAAGGCGACTCTCCCTGTGTAATCATCGGAGTTCTGATCCTTATGGGTGCTGTGCTCTGTATATCAGGAGAAGGCGACTCTCCCTGTGTGATCATCTGAGTTCTGATCCATATGGGCCCTGTGCTCTGTATATCAGGAGAAGGTGACTCTCCCTGTGTGATCATCGGAGTTCTGATCCATATGGGCGCTGTGCTCTGTATATCAGGAGAAGGCGACTCTCCCTGTGTAATCATCAGAGTTCTGATCCATATGGGCGCTGTGCTCTGTATATCAGGAGAAGGCGACTCTCCCTGTGTAATCATCAGAGTTCTGATCCATATGGGGGCTGTGCTCTGTATATCAGGAGAAGGCGACTCTCCCTGTGTGATCATCAGAGTTCTGATCCTTATGGGCCCTGTGCTCTGTATATCAGGAGAAGGCGACTCTCCCTGTGTGATCATCAGAGTTCTGATCCATATGGGGGCTGTGCTCTGTATATCAGGAGAAGGCGACTCTCCCTGTGTAATCATCAGATTTCTGATCCATATGGGCCCTGTGCTCTGTATATCAGGAGAAGGCGGCTCTCCCTGTGTAATCATTAGTGTCCTGATCCATATGGGGGCTGTGCTATGTATATCAGGAGAAGGAGACTCTCCCTGTGTAATCATCGGAGTTCTGATCCATATGGGCGCTGTGCTCTGTATATCAGGAGAAGGCGACTCTCCCTGTGTAATCATCGGAGTTCTGATCCATATGGGCGCTGTGCTCTGTATATCAGGAGAAGGCGACTCTCCCTGTGTAATCATCGGAGTTCTGATCCATATGGGCGCTGTGCTCTGTATATCAGGAGAAGGCGACTCTCCCTGTGTAATCAACAGAGTTCTGATCTATATGGGGGCTGTGCTCTGTATATCAGGAGAAGGCGACTCTCCCTGTGTAATCATCAGAGTTCTGATCTATATGGGGGCTGTGCTCTGTATATCAGGAGAAGGCGACTCTCCCTGTGTAATCATTGGAGTTCTGATCCATATGGGCACTGTGCTCTGTATATCAGTAGAAGGCGACTCTCCCTGTGTAATCATTGGAGTTCTGATCCATATGGGCCCTGTGCTCTGTATATCAGGAGAAGGCGACTCTCCCTGTGTAATCATCGGAGTTCTGATCCATATGGGCGCTGTGCTCTGTATATCAGGAGAAGGCGACTCTCCCTGTGTGATCATCTGAGTTCTGATTCATATGGGGGCTGTGCTCTGTATATCAGGAGAAGGTGAATCTCCCTATGTAATCATTGGAGTTCTGATTCATATGGGGGCTGTGCTCTGTATATCAGTAGAAGGCGACTCTCCCTGTGTAATCATCGGAGTTCTGATCCATATGGGCGCTGTGCTCTGTATATCAGTAGAAGGCAACTCTCTCTGTGTAATCATCGGAGTTCTGATCCATATGGGTGCTGTGCTCTGTATATCAGTAGAAGGCGACTCTCCCTGTGTAATCATCGGAGTTCTGATCCATATGGGCGCTGTGCTCTGTATATCAGGAGAAGGCGACTCTCCCTGTGTAATCATCGGAGTTCTGATCCATATGGGGGCTGTGCTCTGTATATCAGGAGAAGGTGACTCTCCCTGTGTAATCATCAGAGTTCTGATCTATATGGGGGCTGTGCTCTGTATATCAGGAGAAGGCGACTCTCCCTGTGTGATCATCGGAGTTCTGATCCATATGGGGGCTGTGCTCTGTATATCAGGAGAAGGTGACTCTCCCTGTGTAATCATCGGAGTTCTGATCCATATGGGCCCTGTGCTCTGTATATCAGGTGAGGCGACTCTCCCTGTGTGATCATTAGAGTTCTGATCCATATGGACCCTGCGCTCTGTATATCAGGAGAAGGTGACTCTCCCTGTGTGATCATCGGAGTTCTGATCCATATGGGCCCTGTGCTCTGTATATCAGGTGAGGCGACTCTCCCTGTGTGATCATTAGAGTTCTGATCCATATGGGCGCTGTGCTCTGTATATCAGGAGAAGGCGACCCTCCCTGTGTAATCATCGGTGTTCTGATCCATATGGGGGCTGTGCTCTGTATATCAGGAGAAGGCGACTCTCCCTGTGTATTTATCGGAGTTCTGATCCATATGGGGGCTGTGCTCTGTATATCAGGAGAAGGCGACTCTCCCTGTGTGATCATCGGAGTTCTGATCCATATGGGGGCTGTGCTCTGTATATCAGTAGAAGGCGACTCTCCCTGTGTGATCATCGGAGTTCTGATCCATATGGGCGCTGTGCTCTGTATATCAGGAGAAGGCGACTCTCCCTGTGTAATCATCAGAGTTCTGATCCATATGGGGGCTGTGCTCTGTATATCAGGAGTAGGCGACTCTCCCTGTGTGATCATCGGAGTTCTGATCCATATGGGGCCTGTGCTCTGTATATCAGGAGAAGGCGACTCTCCCTGTGTATTTATCGGAGTTCTGATCCATATGGGGGCTGTGCTCTGTATATCAGGAGAAGGCGACTCTCCCTGTGTAATCATCGGAGTTCTGATCCATATGGGCGCTGTGCTCTGTATATCAGTAGAAGGCGACTCTCCCTGTGTGATCATCGGAGTTCTGATCCATATGGGCGCTGTGCTCTGTATATCAGGAGAAGGCGACTCTCCCTGTGTAATCATCAGAGTTCTGATCCATATGGGGGCTGTGCTCTGTATATCAGGTGAGGCGACTCTCCCTGTGTAATCATCAGAGTTCTGATCCATATGGGCCCTGTGCTCTGTATATCAGGTGAGGCGACTCTCCCTGTGTGATCATCGGAGTTCTGATCCATATGGGCCCTGTGCTCTGTATATCAGGAGAAGGCGACTCTCCCTGTGTAATCATCAGAGTTCTGATCCATATGGGGGCTGTGCTCTGTATATCAGGAGAAGGCGACTCTCCCTGTGTGATCATCGGAGTTCTGATCCATATGGGCCCTGTGCTCTGTATATCAGGTGAGGCGACTCTCCCTGTGTAATCATCGGAGTTCTGATCCATATGGTCGCTGTGCTCTGTATATCAGGAGAAGGCGACTCTCCCTGTGTAAACATCAGAGTTCTGATCCATATGGTCGCTGTGCTCTGTATATCAGGAGAAGGCGACTCCCCCTGTGTGATCATCAGAGTTCTGATCCTTATGGGGGCTGTGCTCTGTATATCAGGAGAAGGCGACTCTCCCTGTGTGATCATCGGTGTTCTGATCCATATGGGCCCTGTGCTCTGTATACATCCACTGGCCACTTTATTAGGTACACCTGTTCAATGGCTTGGTAACACAAATTGCTAATCAGCCAATCACACGGCAGCAACTAAACGCATTTGGGCATCTAGACTTGGTGAAGACAACTTGCTAAATTTCGAACCGAGCATCAGAATGGGGGAAGAAAGGGGATTTAAGTGACTTTGAGCGTGGCATGGTTGTTGGTGTCAGACGGGCTGCTCTGAGTATTTAAAAAAGTGCTGATCTATTGGGATTTTCACACACAACCATCTCTCAGGTTTACAGAGAATGGGGAGAAGATATCCAGTGAGCGGCAGCTGTGTGGAGGAAAATGCCTTGTTGAGGTCAGAGGAGAATGGGCAGACTGGTTCCAGATGATAGAAAGGCAACAGTAACTCAAATACCCACTCATTACACCCAAGGTATGCAAAATACCATCTCTGAATGCACAACACATTGAACCTGGAAGCAGATGGGCTACAGCAGCAGAAGACCACACCGGGTACCACTCCTGTCAGCTAAGAACAGGAATCTGAGGCTACAATTGGCACAGGAACACCAAAATTGGACAATAGAAGATTGGAAAAACGTTGTCTGGTCTGACGAGTCTGGATTTCAGCTGCGACATTCAGATGGAGGGGTCAGAATTTGGCGCATGGATCCATCCTGCCTTGTATCACCGGTTCAGTCTGGTGGTGGTGGTGTAATGGTGTGGGTGATATTTTCTTGGCACACTTTGGACCCCTTAGTACCAATTGATCATGGTTTAAACCCCAAGGCCTACCTGAGTATTGTTGCTGACCATGTCCATCCCTTTATGACTACAGTGTCCCCATCTTCTGATGGCTCCTCCCAGCAGGATAATGCACCATGTCACAAAGCTCCAATCATCTCACCACTGGACAATGAGGTCCCTGTCCTCCAATGGCCTCCACACTCACCAGATCTCATCCAATAGAGCTCCACACTCACCAGATCTCATCCAATAGAGCTCCACACTCACCAGATCTCATCCAATAGAGGCACTCACCAGATCTCAATCCAATAGAGATCCTTTGGGATGCGGTGGAATGGGATTTGGCATCATAGATGTGCAGCCGGCAAATCTGCAGCAACTGAGTGATGATATCATGTCACTAGAGAGCAAAATCTCTGAGGAAAGTTTCCAACACCTTGTTGTATCTATTCCACCAAGAATGAAGGCAAAAGGGGGTCCAACCCGGTACCAGCAAGGTGTACCTAATAAAGTGTCCGGTGAGTGTATATTGAAGAGCATTAGCAGTTGATCAGTTTTGATTGATTTTATTTGTTGCTCTCACCTCATATTGTGGCCCCTTGGCATGCCTGGCCTCAGCGCTGGCACCCAGAATTGGCGCCTCTGCTTTGGCCCGCGTCTCGTGAAAGTCCATCAGCTGCTGGTAAATGATTGATTGCAGAACTAATATTAGTAGCTGGAATCAGCACATTTCTGTTTTATCACGATCGACTCCCAGGAAAGCTGCAACCGCTCTATAAATATCGACTTCTGGCTTATCACGCGATAGTGCCGCACTGAACGCGTTCCACCACCCCGGTGAGAAGAGCCCCATGTGTGCCGATCGCCCCTGTCCACTCTGATAGATGTTTTGCTATTTTTGGACTTTTCTTCCACATCAGAGGATTTGGAAAAGGACAGAAAGCTGTTTGCGGAGTTTGAACGGCGTAAAAATATCACATGTTACTATTTATAGCACCATATAGCAAAATAATGCCAATTCACTATTTATAGCACCACGGATACCACTAACTCTCAACCAATCCAGAGCCAGGTTCTCCTCCTGCTACAGCTGAATTAGAAGAGACAGGGGACATTATACCAGGAGCATTTAGATCCCCCCCCTCCCTTTAAACTGGACCTGTCATAAGCAATATTTTTCCCTGTTAAGTGCAAAATGCATAATATTGTGTGATTGTAACACTTTCTAGGTATTTATTACCTCTGTCAACGATCACAGTACCACCCCTCCCCCAACAATGCCTGCTTTTCTCTCCAGAGCTACAGGACCATCTTTGTTCAGCCATCATCCAAGGTCACCATCTACTTTCTCAACTGAGATGATGGTTCCGATATGACCAGGGCTTATGTTTTCTCAGAGAATGGGTGCAGGATCTCAATCATGCTACATACTTACCTTGGAGGGTGTGGTCTTAAAGGCGCATTAAACACCAGGAGTGTGCTACATATGTGACGGGAGTCACTTTGGGCAGAGGGCTTGTGGAACCCAGAAACTTCTCCAGCTGCAGTGCTGGCAACCGGACAGAGGGTCCAAGACCTCTGCCCCACACCTGCGGCAGTTCCAGAGGCCCAGGGTGAGAAGGAGATGGTCACTTCCCAGCAGCAGATCTGGATCCAGGGGGAGAAGGGAGAGGAGTTTGTCACCCTCCCTCCTCAACAGTCAGCTAGAGTGGAGGAAACTGTCTTCCTTCCCCAACAGTTAGCCGGAGCGGATGATGTGAGCGATGAAGCGCTAACAGGACAGAATGCTACTGGCCTCTGCACACAACAATCAACTCAGCAGGAGCTCCAGGGAGAGAATGCGATCGGCACCTCGCAACTGCAGCTTGAGCTGGTGTCCGTGGATGGGCCTGCGGTCTCCACTGACAGCCACCCAGCAGAAGGGCTGGCAACAGAGCAGAGTACTGCTGGCCTCTGCCCTCAACTAACCAAAGATGGGTTTCCCGTGGTAGTGGATGGGGCTACAGTCTCCACCTGTATGCCCCAGGGATGCTGGGCAGTCAGCCTAGATCCCCAACCGCATGACCGAGTGAGCCCAGCCACCCTGTCTTCTCTCCAGTGGCTAAAAGGACTCCAGGGAGAAGAGTCAGTCCACACTTTCCCCCAACGGTGGGTATGTTCTTCGAGAGGGGCAGAGGTTGGCTTGGTGAGTAATTCTCTGTTTGGGACAATGTGTTTGGGGTACTGTGTGAATACAGACATTGTGGCACTGGAACTTCGGACTAACTTCAAAGTCAACCTGTTTGAGGTCTCCTTCTGTGTTAGTCCCCTACCGAAAGGGGAGATATGTGACGGGAGTCACTTTGGGCAGAGGGCTTGTGGAACCCAGAAACTTCTCCAGCTGAAGTGCTGGCAACCGGACAGAGGGTCCAGAACCTCTGCCCCACACCTGTGGCAGTTCCAGAGGCCCAGGGTGAGAAGGGGGTGGTCACTTCCCAGCAGCTGATCTGGATCCAGGGGGAGAAAGGGAGAGGAGGTTGTCACCCTCCCTCCTCAACAGTCAGCCAGAGTGGAGGAAACTGTCTTCCCTCCCCAACAGTTAGCCGGAGCGGATGATGTGAGCGATGAAGTGCTAACAGGGCAGAATGCTACTGGCCTCTGCACACAACAATCAACTCTGCAGGAGCTCCAGGGAGAGAATGCAATTGGCACCTCGCAACTGCAGCTTGAGCCGGTGTCTGTGGATGGGCCTGTGATCTCCACTGACAGCCACCCAGCAGAAGGGCTGGCAACAGAGCAGAGTACTGCTGGCCTCTGCCCTCAACTAACCAAAGATGGGTTTCCTGTGGTAGTGGATGGGGCTACAGTTTCCACCTGTAAGCCCCAGGGATGCTGGGCAGTCAGCCTAGATCCCCAACAGCATGACGGAGTGAGCCCAGCCACCCTGTCTTCTCTCCAGTGGCTAAAAGGACTCCAGGGAGAAGAGCCAGTCCACACTTCCCTTCAACGATGGGTATGTTCTTCGAGAGAGGCAGAGGTTGGCTGGTTGAGTAGTTCTCTGTTTGGGACAATGTGTTTGGGGTACTGTGTGGGTACAGACATTGGGGCACTGAAACTTCGGACTAACTTCAAAGTCCACCAGTTTTGAGGTCTGCTTCTGTGTTAGTACCCTGCCGAAAGGGGAGATATGTGACGGGAGTCACTTTGGTCAGATGGCTTGTGGAACCCAGCTGAGCTTAGAGAGGTCAGAAAACCCCTTGTCCCCAGTGTCTATTAGGGGCACAGGGTGACCGAGAAGCCCAGTCTATAGTCTGCACTAACCAGACTCCCAGTACAACCACACCGGACTCAACATTTCGTTTTACCCCAGGGTTTTATCCAGTGTGTGCTGAATGAATACGTTTTTTTTTTCACTTGAGACAGTAATATTTCTGAACAATATCCCTCAAGTTATACATGAAGATAAATAATTGCAATTTTCAGAATACTAGATCGTTTGAGGTGGGGTGGGGGTTGTTATGTGTTTGTTAAGTGCCTGTATCCTATTGTTCTTTTGTTTCTGTCTGCCTTGGGAGCAAAGTATTATGGGATGTATATGTGGATGTGGATTGACTTACATGTTACTGGAGGAGGTAAAGTATACCGTGCCCTGTGTCATTATGCAAAAGAGGGGGAATTGTCCTCTGAGTGTATATCTCTTTGTGCCCCTGTTCAAATAAACAGTTCTTATTCTGGTTTACTCCAAAACTGGTGTTCTCTGGTTCTTGGGGTAACTATAGGCAAGCACTTGGCGGAGATACCCAGTCAGAGTGTCCGGATTCCATCATAACGTACAGTGTGCAGCATTCAGGAGTGTGCTATATATAGAATGCAGAGTTGAGATTGCAGGTTTCAGGAGTGTGCTATGAGCCGAGTGCAGGGTTCTGGAGTGCGCTGTGTACAGAGTGCAGAGTTCAGGGATGCTCTCTTCCTCCATGGAATCTGTATGTTCTCCTCTTGTTTGGGTGCATTTTTTCCACAATTCTTTACACAACAAAAAAATACACCAGCGGGTTAATTGGGCTCAAAAACGAACTGGTCTGTGTGTGTTTTACAGGTAGGTAATGCAAGTTAGGCAGAACTCCAAAGAGTAAAAAATGTTAATTCAGCATACAAACGTGTCCAACTGTCTCTTACCTGGTGGAAGCCAAGTTGATGAGAGGGCTCATCCTTACACCTTCTGTCCCGTCCCCCCCCCCCCCCCCCCAAGGTTGAAGACAGGTTATGATGGGACATGGATGGCACAGGCACCTGGGGTATGTCCTGGCCAACAGAGGAACTGGATCATGCAGTGAGGCAGGAGCCGAAGAGCGAAAAACTTGTGCTGTATCAGTACAGGACTTATGGATACAGAAGACGGAACCGTGGTCAGGCAAGCACGAGTTGGCAAGATTGGGCATTGGACATGAAGATTCAGGAGACAAATAGTGAAAACAGGAGCCAAGCCTGGGTCAGTATCACACGAGCTGGAGATGGTGCCAAAACTGTAGGCAGGATGCGGAGTCAGGTAACAAGCTAGAGGTCAGGTAACGGAGGGATCAAGACCAAGCAAAGGGACCCCCAACTTGCTGGAGGGGATGCGATGCCCCAGGGACCTTTTCGCACCTCTGGTGGGAATGCACAAAGATCCAACACTACTGGGAGGAAATCTTGGTGGCAACCTATCAAATCACAGGGGAACAGATTCAGAAGAGTCCTTGGGATTGACTATTTCATGATACAAGGAAAACGCTCCCTCGATATAAGAATACCCAAGGTCCATTTCTTTTAAATTACAGCCGAAAGCATAATTCCGAGTCTTTGGAGGTCCCAGGAAGTTCCAAGTATGAAGGACTGGGTTGCAGGGGTTGAAACGATAAGAATAATAGCAGAAACTATCCACATAGAAGAAGACTCATTGGAGAGATTTCGGAATATATGGGAGAAATGGCGGGAGTTCCAATGTTCACGCTAATGTGCACGTGCGGATATGTGCACCTCCCTGATCCTGTGCGCGGGTTTGTGGACCATTCTGTGCGCACATGCAGATCTTCAGGCATGAACATGTACTTGGTTTTCCTGACACCAACTGAAGTAAATATTTTTCCCTTCCACATCCATGCATGCAACAATGTCACCTGAGAACAACCATTCTCAATCAGGGTTGCGTGGAAATCTTAAGTTTTTCCAGAAGTTGCTAGGGGTTCCTTGGGCTATAGCTGATTGACATTCACATTTGATGGTGTCTGCATAGTACCAGGGCCAAATCTACCTGGAAAACCCAACAGCACGACCCAATTATCTTTTTAGCTGTCTGCCAGCGTTGCATTCTTCCGACTGACCACCAGTGTAAAAAGTACATTGCCGTCGACTCCTGACTGGAAGTGTCAACTCCTGATAGTAAGGGATCTCCAAGACCTGAAATTTATTTTAAGGGTTCTTCTGGGGTAAAAAAAAAAAATGTTGAAAAAAGCTGCCTAAGATGATCTGAGAAAGTGACAGGGGCTTACCTGTAGGTCAGAGGTCCCCAACCCCCGGACGGCAGGTCGGTACCGGTCCATGGCCTGTTGATAACCGGGCAGCAGGAGGTGAACGGTGACTGTGGTCCGGACAGGACTATCACAGACCACGTTCAACGTTCACCTCCTGCTGTGCGGCCATGCCACTAGTCCCGTGTCCTCTCCCGGGTCTCCTGCCACGCTGACAATGTCATCCTATCCTCAGGGCAGGGGGCAGGAGGAGCTGGAGATCTGGACCCGCTTGTCCATCCAGATCTGCAGCACCTCCTGCCCCCTGCCCTGCTGATAGGATAACATTGTTGGAAGAGGACACACAGGCTGATAACTGCTTTGGCCCTGCTGAAGGACTGTGCATGGGGGGGGGGGGGGTGCGGATTGAAAGGGGGCAGTATTATTAGAGAGGAAAGGGGGGCAAACTGCAAGGGGCACTGTGATGGGGGGGGGGGGGGGCTGTGATTGCTAGGGTCAGTGTAATCATTACCGTGTCCCTTTACATCACAGTGCCCCTTTGCAGTGCAATCCTCTTTATGTTAATGGAGGACAATGATGTAAAGGAGGACTGTGGATACTGATATAAAGGAGGGTTGTGATATGTGAAGTGGAGCTGAGGACCGACTCTGTGAATATCCACACGCACCGAACCACCCCCCCCCCCCCCCCCCCCCCCCCCCCCCCCCCCCCCCCCCCCCCCCCCCCCCCCCCCCCCCCCCCCCCCCCCCCCCCCCCCCCCCCCCCCCCCCCCCCCCCCCCCCCCCCCCCCCCCCCCCCCCCCCCCCCCCCCCCCCCCCCCCCCCCCCCCCCCCCCCCCCCCCCCCCCCCCCCCCCCCCCCCCCCCCCCCCCCCCCCCCCCCCGCCCCCCCCTCCCCCCCCCCCCCCCCCCCCCCCCCCCCCCCCCCCCCCCCCCCCCCCCCCCCCCCCCCCCCCCCCCCCCCCCCCCCCCCCCCCCCCCCCCCCCCCCCCCCCCCCCCCCCCCCCCCCCCCCCCCCCCCCCCCCCCCCCCCCCCCCCCCCCCCCCCCCCCCCCCCCCCCCCCCCCCCCCCCCCCCCCCCCCACCCCCCCCCCCCCCCCCCCCCCCCCCCCCCCCCCCCCCCCCCCCCCCCCCCCCCCCCCCCCCCCCCCCCCCCCCCCCCCCCCCCCCCCCCCCCCCCCCCCCCCCCCCCCCCCCCCCCCCCCCCCCCCCCCCCCCCCCCCCCCCCCCCCCCCCCCCCCCCCCCCCCCCCCCCCCCCCCCAACCCCCCCCCCCCCCGCGGTCCTTGGCCACGGTAAAACGGTTCTTGGTGCCCAAAAGGGACCTCTGCTATAGCTGTCCCTTCCCATCCATTGGCCAGGTATGCCAACAGACAAGGCCATATCTACCTCTAACATTCCCACAAGAGTTATATAACGGGTTCAATGAGTGAAAACAACGTTTTTATCGTTAGTTGCCGGGCTCCTTATGTCTGCACTAGAAAAATTGTGTTTTATTTGTCAAGGTTCTACAATTTTATCCAGCTGCTGCATGAACATAGTCCATCTGCTCTCTAGATTTATCTCTATAAGTAGCCTCTAATAGGCGGGTGTACATAAATTACTGGACTACAATTAACCGTCATTAACAGCAAACGGCCGTATAATGACAGGCATTACCGTAATTGGCCACTGCGGCCCCTGTGAAGGGAAATGGTTCCCATTCTGCTCTGCGGAATAGCCGGACTGTCCAGCATAATATTAATCATTGCCCCCAGTCCTCCGATCTCCAGCGCTGCAATGTTACATTGTTACCATACATAGTAGGTGAGGTTGAAAAAGACACAAGTCCATCAAGTCCATCCTATGTGTGTGATTATATGTCAGTATTACATTGTATATCGCATCTCTAACATATATTATATTCAAATTTGGCTGTTAGTGAACTTAACGAATCCGAAGTTACGAATTATCCAAAATAACTAGGGCTGTGGAAATGAAAGATTAATTCCTCGATTAAAATTCTTTTGATCGGTACTCACCTCTCCGCCGGCTTCCGGGTCTTCAGGGAGTTCCGTCGGAGATCCGGTGACGTCACGGACATTGACATCACCGGACTCCTCCCCCATTCCCCAAGTGCCTCCGTCTGCTAACGAAGGGGGGAGGAGTCCGGTGACGTTGAAGTTCTGATTGAACGTAACGCGTATGGGGAGGAGCTACGCATGACGTCACCCGCTGCTGCCCTACGGAACTAACACGCTTGTCGGCTTTACATGCTGTGTTGTTATCATCTTTATGTGAGTAGTTTGTGTTTGAACACAAAAATGAAATCTTATACTTAAGCGGTGAGCACTTAGATCTTTTCTTTCCACCCATGACCTGCGTCCTTGCTGAGATCTAAGGAGACGTGAGAGAAGTTTATGGTCCGTGTTAACCCTTTTGATACCCGCTTGCATGACTACCTGTTTGCACAGGGGTCCATGCCATAAGGTGAGAGTGATTAGTTAGACCGGAGGTGGAGGGATTGTCACGCTACTGTGGAACAAAAAATTACTGACGTCAGTGCTACAGTTTGAATTTAAAACGTATTTGTGTGAACTGTGAAGTTAAGTCATGGATTGTGGAAACTAACTAGTGTGGGGTGATTCTATATAGTGTATACCACATTTACCACTGACTAATGCAGAGTTGCAATGCAAAGAGATCAGCTAAAAGTAGTTGGATCTGTATGTGCGTTATAATTAATCGAAAAAAGTTGATTAATCGATTTTAAAAAAAATCGATTAATTGAACACAAATATTTTAATCAGTACCAGCCCTAGAAATAATGAATGCTGCACCTAAACAAATGGAATGGAACAAAATAATAATAAATAATAATAATAAAACGTTTTTATTATTATTAATTAATTACGTTCCATTAATTTAGATACGGCATTCGTTATTTCGGATAATTCGTAACTTTGGATTAAATTCGTATTCATTGCATTCGCTAACAGCCAAATTTGAAAGGAAATTCCAATACCTATAATTTAATAGTTAGTAATTGTTAGGTTATTATTAGTTAGTTATTATTTCAGATTTTCGAATTTCAAATTTATGAATTTACAAATTTACGAATTTTTGAATTTCAGAATTTTTGAATTTCAGAATTTTTGAATTTTTGAATATTTCAAAAAAATTGTTAAAGGGGTTTTCGTTAATTCAAATAAAAAAATAATACTTAAAAAGTGAACATCACAGAAATTTTCCATAAGCACAAATAAATAAATAAATATGACAAAAATGATGATAAATACAAAGAAATTGATGAATGAATACAAAATAATTTGATGTATGAATAAAAGGGTGAATGAAAAAGTGAGCAACTAAATCCAATTAGGATGATTAAGTTCCAAAGAACATCCACCTTCATCGGGAGGGCAGGACAGGAGAAGAAGATAAAAGGTCTCGATCTGAAGAGAGGGAGCTCTGTAAGTGGGAACCCTTACCAAAACAGCTGGACTCAAGAGCGAGGTGAAAAGGCGCAAGGCAGATTACGCTCTCTGCGGGGACTGATGGGTTTCTGGTACCTCCGAAAGCTTAAGGGGATACCACCGCCAACCTTGGAGGAGCTCATGGGATTCATAGTCAGTGAATCGGTGGGTCTAGTGAGAGACCGGGAGCTCAGTGTTGAAGAACTACAAGGAGCAGTTGTATTGAAGCTGAAAGAACTGTTACATTTGAGTTAGTAACTGTTAAAGGACTGTTACCATAAGAGACAGCATTCCTGCAAGTGCAGATGTGGCTTCTTGCTGGGGCCTTTCCCTGCACGGCTGTCCTTCTATTGAAGTCTCGGAGTCTGCCACAAGGGTGTCCTGGCCCTAACCCTATTTTCCATTATAAAATATAAAAGGGACTGTTAAAAGAAATAAAACCTCTTTTGCATCCAAGAAGTGTCTGGCGCCCAATGACTTTCACCATCTTTGCACCCACTATGCCTCACAACCCACCACATATTGAAGGATGTCAGCGGTCTGTGGCCTTAAAGGTTTTCATTAGACTGGAAGAGGTAAAATACTTTGCTACAGGAGGAATAATGCCCCATCATTGGTATTAGTGGGAGGAATAGTGCCCCATCATTGGTGTCAGTAGGAAGAATAGTGTCCCATCATTGGTGTCAGTGGGAGGAATAATGCCCCATCATATGTATTAGTGGGAGGAATAGTGCCCCATCATTGATGTCAGTGGGAGGAATAATGCCCCAGCATTGGTATCAGTGGGAAGAATAGCACCCCATCATTGGTGTCAGTGGGAGGAATAGTGCCCCATCATTGGTGTCAGTGGGAGGAATAATGCCCCAGCATTGGTATCAGTGGGAAGAATAGCACCCCATCATTGGTGTCAGTGGGAGGAATAGTGCCCCATCATTGGTGTCAGTGGGAGGAATAGTGCCCCATCATTGGTGTCAGTGGGAGGAATAGTGTCCCATCATTGGTGTCAGTGGGAGGAATAGTGTCCCATCATTGGTGTCAGTGGGAGGAATAGTGCCCCCTTGTTGGTGTCAGTGGGAGGAATAGTGCCGGAGGGCCGGATAAAGGCCAGCAAAGGGCCGCAGTTTGGAGATCACTGCACTAAAGTAACACGCATGCCTTGTATCTCATGGAAACACATGGCAGCGTGTTGTGGTGCACTGCGTTAAGAATTTAGGCGCCCTTCACATATCACGTAGCGGGAACAAGTGTCCTCGCTATGCGAATTTCAAAGAGGCGATTCCCAATCGATTTTGCGTGTCGCATGGAGCCAGCTACCCCTATGCGTGTCTGTCACCCGAAAAAGAAGCTACCGCTCCTTTTTTCTCTTTTTCGGTGACAAAATTTGCATCATTTTTAAAAGGGACGATTAAAGGACAAAGGCACCTCAATCAGTGCGTTGCGTCGTGATCGCCATGACATTTTACGATCGCAGCGATTCTGCCCGCTATCCCAAATCGATTGTGAAAAAGAGGCCTTAGGGACGATTTTCTGGACCTTTATTTTCAATCGGTTGCCTTAACGCAAACACACATTAAATAGCAGGATATCGCGTATTACCGCGCCGCAAAAAAATGTAAATGGGCCCCCGAAGTACACTCGGATCTTGGCTATATAAATATCAGAGCCGGAGGAGATGGATTCTTCCTCTATAAAACTTGTTTTATTTGAAGCGTCAGTCGGCCATAAACATTTCACGCCCCGTGGACACAAAACAATGTGTTTAATTTTTTGCTGTTTTATTTTTCCCCCGTTGTGTTATTTTATTCTTTTATTCTGCTGACTAATTGCTGTTCCATCGTTAGCCAGGAAGAATAAGGAGGAGGATAATGAGCAGCAGATAAGATCAAAATTACACAGGAAACAAATCGACTTTCACAGCAATTGCCGTTCCCAGAGGAAGATAATTATATTGATACTTCACTCCGCAAACCACTTTTCTGGTCTGAGGAATACAGTATATATATATATATATATATATATATATATATATATATATATATATATATATAGAAGGATGCATCACTGAGCTCGGGGGGAAAAAACGTCACGCACCATGTGCGCAGGACGCCGAACGCTCAGTTAAAGGGCCGGTAAACGCAAAATAAAAGTTGGATTTATGTAAAGCATAATAAAAACATATGTCTCGCCCTTTGGGACATACCTGGACATCTATGGAGGAGATTCAGGAGATTATCTGAGCTGGGGGGGGGGGGGGGGGGGGGTCTTTTTCCAATGTACAGCTGACTTCCCGTCCAGTTATCCCATAGAAGAAGAATGGTTCCAGATGTTGGAAATGTTTGGATATAGCTAATAAAATATTAAGGTTTTATACCATTTTTATTGTAGCACCCTGGAGTTTAGGCAGGGTTGGTCCTCACAAATTTACTTGCCAGGAGTCGTTATCCTGATTGATTGATAGAGATCTATTGATTTCTCCCTAGGTTTGGCCTTGTTGCACTTTTCTCTTCTACCACTAGGTGGCCGGGTACTTGGTGGTACTAGATATGAGAAGGGCAACGCAAGGTCAGGTTCAGGGCCGGTGCTACCACTAGGCAAACTAGGCAGCCGCCTAGGGCGCCCTGCTGCCTAGGGCGCCCAGGCCACTGGTGTTCTTACTTTCTTCTCTCTGAAGCAAGCAACTAGGTCTCAGCATCAGCAGGCAGACGCAGTTCCATTCACACATAGTGTCAGAGGCACAGTGGCGGCGGAGGACTGTGTCTGTGTCCCAACTCCCGAATGAATGGAAGCAAACAAACATTCATTGATGAGCACTGGTAGGCTGCATTGATGGGCACTGGTAGGCTGCATTGATGAGCACTGGTGAGGCTGCATTGATGGGCGCTGGTGAGGCTGCATTGATGGGCACTGGTAAGCTGCAGCTGCATTGATGGGCGCTGGTGAGGCCGCATTTGATGGGCGCTGGTGAGGCCGCTTTTGATGGGCGCTGGTGAGGCCGCATTGATGGGCGCTGGTGAGGCCGCATTGATAGGCACTGGTGAGGCTGCATTGATGGGCGCTGGTGAGGCTGCATTGATGGGCGCTGGTGAGGCCGCATTGATGGGCACTGGTGAGGATGCATTTATGGGCACTGGTGAGGATGCATTTGATTGGTGCTGGTGAGGCAGCATTTGATGGGCACTTCATTAAAAAGGTGGGGTATACATGAGCAGGGCAAATGTGGTGGAGTCAGGGGTGGAGCCAAGAGGGGGGGCGGCAAAATAAGGTTTTGCCTAGGGTGTCAAAAATCCTTGCACCAGCCCTGGTCAGGTTATGGGTATATGGGGTATCTCCCATATACAGGGTTTTTTTTTGGATCCCTTGGCCTGCTAGGATAACCTATATATTCAGGTGGAGTAAGGTGATCAGTGTTCTGTGCCACCTGGACCGCTGTCTGGGTGGACGTGTGTTGTATTGCCCGGGCTTCTAGGCCAGAGATTGGGCCTATCCCGGGGACATCTGGCTGCTAGGCTGTCTGAGGACATATCCAGAAGCAGGAGAGCAGCGCAGGGTTGGGATTCCGGCTTGCAGTCCAACCAGAAGGGGCGGTTCTGCCGGCCGGAGAACCTGTCGTGGTCGGAGGTAGAGGGGAAGCTGTCGCCACTAAGGGACCATCCACCTTATTACCAGGGACCACAGTGAGTAACTGAAGCAAGTACCAGAGCAACATTCTCACCAACCGGGGACGGTGAAGAATTGGGAAACTTCAGTGGATATCCAGCCAGCGGAGGTGACACTTGCAGAGCAGCCTTGTGCGTCGAGCCAGGCACCGAGCTGGCCAGCGTGGGTGAAGCTTGAGAAGTATCTTGAGTGCCAAGCTAAGGACCCAGCAGAGAGGCGTGGGTGACACTTGAGGAAGATACCACCAGGAAGATTGGAGGAGCTCAAGGGATGCGGTGAATCAGTGGGTTTAGTCAGGGCAGCCATCAGAAATTTTTGGGCCCCTAATGCCCCGTACACACGGTCGGAAATTCCGACGGAAAATGTCCGATCGGACCATGTTGTCGGAATATCCGCCCGTGTGCGTGTGTGGGGTCCATCTGACTTTTTCCGTCGGACTCCCAGACGGAAAAAATTTGAGATCCTGCTCTCAAATTTTCCGACAACAAAATCCGATCAGACTTTTTCAGATCGTGTGTAGAGAATCCCGATGGACAAAGTGCCACGCATGCTCAGATCAAATTAGGAGACCAAAGCTATTGGCTACTAGCCTCTACGTAGTCCCGTCGTACGCAACGAACGTCACCACGTTCAGAATGATCGGATTTTCCGACAACTTTGTCCGACCGTGTGTATGCAACACCAGTGTCGGACAAAATCCGTCGGAAAAAATCAGACGGATTTTGTGGTCGGAATTTCCAACCGTGTGTACGGGGCATTACACTGCTTTAGGCCAACCCCCCCCCCCCCCCCCCCCTCCATCAAGCCTGACCACCAACATTCCCCAGGGCTTGAGTAAAAAAGAAAGGAGTGTGGGACTTTAAATGAGGCAATTGTCTTGTGGAGGTAGAATGGTTGGCAAACATTGTTTTTTTTTGTAACAATAGTATGAAACAAGTAAAAAAGTATTTTCATATATATAAATATATATATATATATATATATATATATATATATATATATATATATATATATACACACAGGGCATAAACATGATGCATATGTTTCAGCTTGACAACACATGAGAAGATACACATAGATGGTTACATAGTACTCAATGAATTATGAATGTATAAAAGGTATATAATAAGGGCCAGTAACTAGATCATGAGCCAGACTTGACTGAGCACACCCCTTGGAAACTCGACGCGTTTCATGTCTATATGCCATTCACCAGGAGTTGGGTACAGAACCAAACTGTAAATACAAATGGATATGTATTAACCACTTTCAGACCGGACCATTTTGCTGGCTTAAGACCAGACCACTTTTTGCGATTCGGCACTGCGTCGCTTTAACTGACAATTGCGCGGTCGTGCGACGTGGCTCCCAAACAAAATTGACGTCCTTTTTTCACCACAAATAGAGTTTCTTTTGGTGGCATATGATCGCCCCTGCGGTTTTTATTTTTCGCGCTATAAACAAAAAAAGAGCGACAATTTTGAAAAAAACGCATTATTTTTTACTTTTTGCTATAATAAATATCCCCCAAAAATATATAAAAAAAATTTTTTTTCCCCTCAGTTTAGTCCGATACGTATTCTTCTACATATTTTTGGTAAAAAAAATCACAATAAGCGATTATTGATTGGTTTGCGCAGAAGTTATAGCGTTTACAAAATAGGGGATATAATACAACAAAATAGGGGATTTTTTTTTACAAAATAGGGGAAAGGGTTTTATGGCGTTTTTATTAATATTTTTTTTTTTTTTTTTACTAGTAATTGCGGCGATCAGCGATTTTTATTGTGACTGCGACAGTTTTATGGCATTTTTATTAATATATATTTTTTTCTAGTAATGGCGGCGATCGTCGATTTTTATTGTGACTGAGACATTATGGCGGACACATCGACAATTTTGACACATTTTTGGGACCATTGTCATTTTTACAGCGATCGGTGCGATTAAATTGCACTGATTACTGTAAAAATGACACTGGCAGTGAAGGGGTTAACCACTAGGAGGCGGGGAGGGGTTAAGTGTGTGCTATTGATGTGTTCTAACTGTAGGGGGGAGGGGCTGTGTGTTACACTACACTGATCAGCTCTCCCGATTACAGGGAGAGCTGATCAGTGACAGTGTCATTAGGCAGAACGGGGAGATGTTTGTTTACATCAGCATCTCCCCGTTCTGACTCTCTGTGAGTAGATCGCGGGTATCCCGCGGCGATCGTGTCCGCGGGACCCGTGACCCGACTCACGGAGCTCGCCACGGGCACGCACGCGCGCCGCCGATTCAACGGCAACCACGGCAAATTCAAAGGGACGTATCTGTTCGCCCATATGCCTGTCCGTGCCATTCTGCCGACGTACATCTGTGTGCGCCGGTCGTAAAGTGGTTAAAGTTGCTGTAATGGGCTATGGCCCTTGATGAAAAATTGGAAGTAGGCTGTCTGTCCAGCACTTATGGTAAGGACAGGCCCCACTTCACTCTTTTGGAATTGAGTGCTCACAGTACGACTGTGACTGGCACTGGTTGAAATATGTTCACATGTTATGTGTTGGAATTTAATAAAGCTGTGGCCTTGTCCTTTCCAACCTAATGGTTGTGTCTTATTTAATGGGGTAAACTGGTAAAGGGCAAGGGTGGTGGGGGATTTGATCACCATTGTGTTACGTTAATTGGGACCTAGGCCCATTGCGCCTCAGCAGCAGGGCTCAAGTCCTGCGGGAACGCATGGGAACGGAGTTCCTGTACTTTATCCACAACAGGAACTCAGTTCCCGTTAGCAGCCGTGTCCTGCAAGACTTTGAAGTATGCGAGCTGTGTGGCAGGTGCTACACCAGCAGCCGCCGACACAGCTCGCAATAGTAAGTTCAGGCATTGCCAGTAGGGGGCCCCATGACAGCTTCCGCTTCGATCTACCTGTCAATCACAGCTAGCTGACAGGTAGATCAGGTCCCTGCTGCTAAGAAATTGTATTTAGTCAGACCTCTCGTGATGCGCTCCTCCCTGCCGGCCCCTCCTGATTTTCTGTCTCCTCATCTTCCCCCCCCCCCCAGTCTCCTGCATACTTGCTCTGTGTGTCCCGCTGAATCCCCCCCCCCCCTCTATCTACAGTGCTATATGATGAGAGAACCCAGAGGAGGAGCACAGCTATTCTGCTCACAGGACATGCAGGGAGAGAGGTGAGCTGAGGGAGGAACATCAGTTTGGGGTGGTAAGCTGAGCACAATACCTGGCAAAGTTTAATACCAGGAGGGAAGTTTATGTGGAAATATGTGAAGGGTTGGAATAGCAGCGAGTGTGTGTTGGAGCCCTGCAGAGTTTGCAGCCCCCCCCAAGCTAACATACATCTCCTAAGCAGGAACACATCACTATCTCCCCAAGCATTCTGTCCAGATAATGTGCAGATCATTTATGACCATTCCGTTTAACCCTGTGTTATCCAAACTCTGTTCAATAAAAAGTGAAAACTCACCACATAAACACTCTATATACAAAATATAATTCCCCAATAATCAGAACATGATGTTCACATTTGCATGGAAGCACAATTGAATGAATTCTGATTATTCAGAGAATTACCGTATTTATGTTTATTGAGGATTGTTTTTTTTTTATGTACTAACAGTTAAGCTTCATACACACAATACGAAAATTGGATGAAAAATACCACTTTTGAAGCGTTTGTGCATATGAGCGTATCATTTTTTTTTTTTTTTGGTGGGCGAGTGGATCTTGGGTGGGAGTTCCCACACTTTTTCCCCCGGGACTTGACCCCCGCTCAGCAGTCATGTTCACGTGCGTGTAAAGGCAGGCGTCCTAATACTTTTGGTAATATACAGTAATTGTCTATCTTGACGACTTGGACAGTTTCTAATAAAGTGGAGGTACCAACATGCTCTTTGACATGAATATACTATACAGATAGGTTAAAGCGGAAGGCGGTTTATCAGATTTTCATACCATACAACACAAGACTATCATTACCTTTGATGTTTTGTCTTTATGACTTGTTTGTAATAAAAACTTGTTTAATGATATGTACAGATATAGGTTCGGTGATTAATATATAGTACCTGAAAGTCCCATTTTTCTCTGCAATATCTACAGTCACAGATAATGGTTAATGGTTTATCTGTGAAGGTCAGAGCTGAGGAAGTATAGTCAACCACTTGTGTGAATTTTCCTTGCTGGATCATTAGATCCATAAACTCAGAGCGTTCCAAATTCCAGCACAGAGTGCCCGTTGTTCCCCCTCCCCGGGGCTGACAGAAATATGTCCTTCTGATGAGATTTTGGATGATTCATGGAAGCCACATTGGGAAGATAATGTGGAACCACAAGTGTTGTCACCTGCCGCTGCCTCTCAGGATGAGGAGGAGGAGAAATGACTTCCCAACCACCACTGAGACTGGTGGTGGCACCAGACTCTTCTCATCATGGAAGATCCTCGGATCCCCAGAACACGAGGGATGTGAGGAAGACAAATGTGTCATCTATAAAGTCTGTTTATTAAGGCGGAAATTGCTTTTCCTTCTTTAATCATAGGAAATATCATTTCCGACCGATTTTTCTATTTATAGACCTCTCCTGGCCAATTTATCATCACAGTTTCCCTGTTTCTACACTGCCGAAAAAAACAAAAAAACAAGTCAGTGAAATCTATTTTACAAATAATGTTCTCAGTTGAAAATAATTTTTTTTAAAAGTACATAATTTTAAATCCAAGATTATCCATTAAGGCCAGGTTCACACTGCCGCGGTGCGAATTTAGCACGATTTTGATCCGATTGCGTTGCGAATTTGCATTGCGAATTCTTCATGTAAAATTAATTGTGCAATTCCTGGTGTTCCCTCACCCCCTATGGGCCCTAATTGTATTTGATTTTTCTATTTATCATCTTTATATTTATCTTTAATTAGAAGTGGCCCTGTACAATCCCCCTCGTCCGCCACTGGTTACTAGGGATGGGCCTGGTGTTCGATTCGAACCCATGTTCGAATCGAACATCTGGCGTTCGCTCGCTCGGCGAGCCCAGAACTATTTGGGCCGCTCGCATCAAATTCGTGTGATGCGAGCGGCCCGCAATGCACTGCGCCAGTTGCAGTGCATTGCTGGCTGATGATTGGCCAAGCATGCACTGTAACCCCGCATGCTTGGCCAATCAAAGAGCCAGCGGCGAGGAGAGCAATAATTGGCCACAGGCATTATGCCTGTGGCCAATTATAGCTCAGGGGGTTTAGTACACGCCCCACAGTATAAAAGGTCGCTGCGCCGGTGGCCTCGCATATTGTGTTGTGTTCCAGTGTCAGTGTTATGTGCTGCTGACATTATGTGCTGTGATTCTGGGGATTAGTGTGTGTGTGCTGTTAGTACAGCATTGCAGTATCACATCTGGGGGGAGTCTATAGTATGCCTGTGAAGGGGCGCATGTTTCCTGTTCTTAGAACTGTCCCTGCACAAAGTGTAATTTTTGCAGAAAAAAAAGCTATTTAAAATCACTCGCGGCTAATGAATTGACGGCTCCCGTAACACAGAGAACATTCATTCATTGAAAGCCATTGATAAAAAAAAAAGTCATTGATAAAAAAAAAAAAAAAAAAAAGCGTGGGGTCCCCCTCAAAATCCATACCAGACCCTTGAGGTCTGGGATGGATTTTAAGAGGAACCCCGGCCAAAAAACAAACAAAAAAAATGGCGTGGGGTCCTCCTCAAAATCCATACCAGACCCTTATCCGAGCACGCAACCTGGCAGGCCGCAGGAAAATAGGGGGGATGAGAGCGCCCCCCCCCTCCCTCCTGAACCGTACCAGGCCACATGCCCTCAACATTGGGAGGGTGCTTTGGGGGTCTGAGACCCCCAAAGCACCTTGTCCCCATGTTGATGAGGACAAGGGCCTCATCCCCACAACCCTGGCCATTGGTTGTGTGGGTCTGCGGGCGGGGGGCTTATCGGAATCTGGAAGCCCCCTTTAACAAGGGGACCCCCAGATCCCGCCCCCCCCCCTGTGTGAAATGGTAAGGGGTACAAAAGTACCCCTACCATTTCACCAAAAAAGTGTCAAAAATGGTAAAAATGACAGGAGACGGTCTTTGACAATTCCTTTATTAAAATCTTCTTTCTTCTGGTCTTCCTTCTTCCTCTCTTCAGCCTTCAGTTTCTTCATCTTCTCCTTCCGGCATCTTCTTCCATCTTCTTCTTCCATCATCTTCTTCCTCCGATCCGCTTCTTCTTGCTCTGGTCTTCTCGCCCGGCATCTTCTTCCATGGCGTCGGCGTCTCTTCTGGGCCGCTCCGCGCAATGGGAGGCTCCCGCTGTGTGAGGCTTCGCTGCATCTGACAGGTCTTTTATAACGGAGGGCGGGGCCACCTGGTGACCCCGCCCCCCTCTGACCTCATGGGGAAAGCCATAGAGAATTCTCCATGACGTCCCCGTGCGTCAGAGGGGGGCGGGGTTACCAGGTGGCCCCGCCCTCCGTTATAAAAGACCTGTCAGACGCAGCAAAGCCTCACACAGCGGGAGCCTCCCATTGCGCGGAGCGACCCAATAAGAGGCCCGGGCGCCGTGGAAGAAGATGCCGGACGAGAAGACCAGAGCAAGAAGAAGAGGATCGGAGGAAGAAGATAATGGAAGAAGATGCCGGAAGGAGAAGATGAAGAAACCGAAGGATGAAGAAAGGAAGAAGGAAGAAGACCAGAAGAAAGAAGATTTTAATAAAGGAATTGTCAAAGACCGTCTCCTTTTTTGGTGAAATGGTAGGTACCCCTTACCATTTCACACAGGGGGGGGGGGGGCCGGGATCTGGGGGTCCCCTTGTTAAAGGGGGCTTCCAGATTCCGATAAGCCCCCCGCCCACAGACCCCCACAACCAATGGCCAGGGTTGTGGGGACGAGGCTCTTGTCCTCATCAACATGGGGACAAGGTGCTTTGGGGGTCTCAGATCCTCAAAGCACCCTCTCAATGTTGAGGTCATGTGGCCTGGTACAGTTCAGGAGGGAGGGGGGTTCGCTCTCATCCCCCCTCTTTTCCTGCGGCCTGCCAGGTTGCGTGCTTGGATAAGGGTCTGGTATGGGTTTTGAGGGGGACCCCACGCCATTTTTTTGGGGGGGTTTTTGGCCGGGGGTTCCCCTTAAAATCCATCCAAAATTTTAAGGAATATTACACTTTTATTGTTTCACTTTAAGCATTATTAAAATCACTGCTCCTGAAAAAACGTCCGTTTAATTTGCATTGATACATGTCCCCTGGGGCAGGACCCGGGTCCCCAAACACTTTTTATGACAATAACATGCATATTAGCCTTTAAAATTAGCACTTTTGATTTTGAACCTTCGCATCCATTATAACTAATAGGGTTCTTATGTTCGCACGGACTTTCGGTCCGTTCGCGGGTTCTGGTGCGAACCGAACCCGGGGGTGTTCGGCTCATCCCTACTGGTTACGTATCGGTGTGTGATCTCCTGGGTGAGCAGATCTTTCGATTACAGTATAAGCCGAGTTTGTCAGCACATTTTTTTTGTGCTAAAAATGCCCCCCTCGGCTTATACTCGAGTCAAGCACTTTTCTGCAGCAGAGAATGACATTTTCCAAACTGAACTTGGGGCTCAGTATCTCAGGGCCACTTGGTGCTAGGAACCCCATTTTGGTGTGCAAACCAAATGGAACTAGCACTACAACATATCCAGGATGGGGTTCCTAGCACCAAGTGCCCCCTGAGATACGGGGCCCCAAAGTCGGTTCGGAAAATTTCATTCTCTGCTTCAGAAAAGTGCTTGACATTTTCCGAACCGACTTTGGGGCCCCGTACCTCGGGGGGCCCTTAGTGCTAGGAACCCTATCTTGGATATGTTGTAGTGCTAGTTCCATTGGGTTTGCATACCAAATTTGGGGTTCCTAGCACCAAGTGGCCCCGCGATACGTGGGCCCCAAATTCGGTCATCTGAAGCAACGTCATTCCGGGACCCTTTGGGTCAAGAAGACCCCAAATTTTGGCTGCAGCTAGGGGGGCATCTAGGAACCCTTAAAGTGGTGTTTCCACCAAAAAAAATAAATAGCTTAAAATTCATAAAAAATAAATAAATAAAATAATATGGAAAAAAAATCTTTTCACTCACCTCTAAATGCCTGTTGCTAGGGGGTCCCTTATAGTCTGCCTCCTTCAGTGCCCGGGCTGGTGATATCACTTCCTCTCGGCGCAGTCAGTCATCTGGGACACGGGGCAGATCCCAGATGACTGTGCGGCGTATCATGCTCGGTGCCGCTCGCGTATGCGCAGTGGGTCCCCGGCTGTGAAGCCATAGCGGGGTGCCCACAGTAAGAATGCCGGCGCCGTGAAAGCGAGGGGGGGCTTCGTTCCCCCGCAACGCTGGACCCTGGGACAGGTAAGTGTCAGATTATTAAAAGTCAGCAGCTGCAGTATTTGTAGCTGCTGACTTTTACATTTTTTTTTTTTAGGGGCACCCCCACTTTAACTACCGAGTTTGAAGTTCGGGGGACCTATGGCTGCAAATGGGCACAGTGAGGCAACTTACAGTAGCTGCGCATTTCTCACCCTAGGCTTATACTCGAGTCAATACGTTTTCCCAGTTTTTTTGTGGTAAAATGAGGTGCCTCGGCTTATATTCGGGTCGGCTTATACTCAAGTATATACGGTACTGTATATTTTATTATATTTTCTGTTTTATAGACAGTTCCTCCTGAAGAAGCGGTTTCAATCCGCGAAACTAGTAGACTAGAGGATCAATTTGTCTGTACTCCACATCAACAGTTATCTTTCGGGTGACCCCGTTAGTAGTTGTCTGTGGCTGAATTTTATCTTCTGTTTTTGTATATGTTCTTTTATATGTATTAAAATTATTATTTTTATATTAAGAAATTGTTTTTGTATCAGTACCGAGATAGTCAGCCACAGCAACAGTCCTTATAGACCTTTCTAGTCCCGTTTCTCTATATTCATTAACAGGGATGAGTGACATTTAGAATTGTATTTTTTATTTTCTCCTCTGAAATTTCAGTGAAAATCTGGCCATTTAGACAAAATTAGGGACATTTTGGTGTTTTCTTTCAAGGTGGTCTTTTAAAATGGCTCCTGAGGGTAAAAGAAACTCCTGGAGTTGACCTTGTTTTAAAAAAAAAAAAAATAAAATAAATAAAAACCAGCCCTTTATTACCCTTATTATTTTATGTTTTGTTTTTCACAGAAAAAATAAAACAGACTGTAGGAAAAAAAGTGAAATTTAGATTGACAGTACACAAATAATGATCAAATACACACAAAAAAAACATGCAAAAAACACTAAATAAAATAAACTACTCTAAAAAACATTTTTGTCACATTTATTTTAATATTTTTTTTACTGTATGTTGGACTATTTTTGGACTACTTTTTAGCTGTTAATATTTTTTTTCTTTTATTGCAAGCAGCAGGGCAATTCCTCACAACTCTAAACTACTCTAAGCATAGTTGGTAAGGTTGAAAAAAGCCCAATTCCAATCCGTGCCACCTGTCAGTGCTAATCAGTGTTTCCAATCAGTGCCACCTGTCAGTGCCAATCATTGCCAATCAATGGCACTTATCAGTGCCAATCATTGTTTACAATAAGTGCCACCTACCAGTGCCAATCAGTGCCAGAGCTTTCAATCATTGCTCATCAGTGCCACCTATGAGTGCTGCCAGTCAATGCCCATGAGTGGCACCTATCAGCGCCCATTAGTGCTGACTATTAGTGCTGCCTATCAGTGCCACCAATTAGTGCCCACCAGTGCTGCTAATCACTGCCACTAAGTGCTGCCTATCAGTGCCAATCAGTGCTACCTATTAGTGCCAATCACTGCAGCCTATCAGTGCCATTAGTGCTGCCAATCAGTGCCACCTATCAGTGCCAATCAGAGCCCATCAGTGCTGACTATCAGTGCCAATCAGTGCTGCCAATTAGTGCCAATCGTTGCTACCTGCCATTGCTGCTAATCAGTGCCAATCAGTGCACTTAGTGCAGGGATGGGGCGATGAACTCAGCAGCCAGGCACATTGTCCAAGGGGGGGCCGGCCTGGTGGGGCACAACTGAAATCTGTTGATGTTTATTAATTCCACCTGCCGATCTTTAGTATAATAGGTAATCACCACACTACTATTTACAATAAACTACTGGAGGTCAAATAAAAAAAAAGTGTCAGTAAAAGGACTGCACTAAGCACTGCTATGTGTTCCCACACCACCAAAAAAGTGCAGCGTTAACTTACTAATCAATAACCTAACAATAATGGTAGAATCATCAATATTACGACAATACCGGTCTCTGAAACTTCACAACTTCACATATAATACACATCAGACTGAAAATAAGACATACTGAATACAACGCAACTTAGCAGGGATGGTGGAAACCCCTAATATATATATTGGCTATAAAAAAAAGTCTTCATCAGTTTAGGGCAGTATGTATTATGCTACATGTTTTTGGTTAAAAAAAAAAAAATCGCAATAAGCGTATATTGATTGATTTGTGTAAAAGCGTCTACAAAATAGGTAATAGATTTATGGCATTTTCAATCAGATTTTCTGATAAATTTAATTTTAGTTCTCATTATATAAAATAATGAATGTGGGGGCCTTTTGGTGGGCTCTCCATCCCTAAATCAATTAGTCGAACAAGAAATTTGGGACTTTGAATGAGGCAACTGACAGACAGCTATGAATTATAAAATACAGTGGAACCTCGGATTATGAGCTTAATCCGTTCCAGGAGAATGCTCGTAATCCAAAGTACTCGCATACCAAAGCGAGTTTTCCCATTGAAGTCAATGGAAACGAAAATAATGTGTTCCGCATTGACTTCAATGTGATGCAATACCGCATGCGGCCAGAGGCGGGGGGGGGGGCCTCGGAAATGGCCGAAAAGGCCCGAGGACACATCGGGCTGACCCCGGCAAACCTCGGAAAGACTCAGTTTACGAGCCTTTCCTTTCCGAGGTTTGCCGAGGTCAGCCTTTCCGTGCATTTCCGAACGCCGACGATCGGCGCTGTTTGGCTCCGCCCCCCACCTCAGGCCAAAAGCGGTACTGCACACTGCTTTTGGCCTGAATCCTGCTTCGTTTTGCGAGACAACCCCTCGCAAACCGAGTTAGGATTTTTAGAAATACAGTGCTCGTTTTTGGGGCGAAATGCTCGCTAACCGCGTTACTCGCAAACCGAGGTTCCACTGTACAACATATTTATTGTCTTGGAATTCGTATAGCGTTTAACGGAAAATATAAAACCATTTCATACATATATAGCAATAAAAGCCATTTCGTATATATATATATACATACACAATAGGATTCGATAGAGCCAATTCCTATATAGACATAGAATTGATACAGCAACGCATTCCAGTTACCAATTATAAATTAAAACTCCATATGAATTATATCATTTGGCCAGAAAGTTAATAAAGCTCCATATAAGGATATTATCTTTGTTTGGGTGCGCGCAATAATTGGATATAGTAGATAATTGGGTGCGTCCTATAATGCCCTACGTGTTTCGTGGTGCAAAGCCACTTCTTCGGGGGCTGATGCATCCATATGTCTGAAAAAAATTGATTATACAGAACACCAATTAGCTCTAATTAAAACTTGTACGTCAATTGACAGGAAATTTAACCAAAACAATTATCGGGTCCTAATTACTCACATGGAGTTACAGTTCACAGGTATACAGTATAGCAACACAAGGGCCGCCAGGAATGTAGTCTGTCCCGGGAACAATCTTGCAGACGGGGCGACCACCCCCTGCCTAGGCATGGACTCCTAGACCTCTGAAGGAAGGTAAGCTGTGGTATCTGGCACTAGACATGTGCAATTCGTTTCGTTTTTTTTTGTTTTTTGTATTTTTTCGTTATATTCGTTCATTCGTTATCGTACGAATGAACGAACGATTCGCAAAAAATTTTAACGAATCTTTTTTGAATCGAACGAATACGAAAAACAACGAAAATCCGAAATAACCAAATTAGAAACAACGAAACTACGAAAGAAGAAAATCCGAAAAACGAAAACGGGAACAACGAAAATCAAAATGAACGAAAAAAATTTGTACATTCGTAACTTTTATTTTTTTGTTGAATTGGTAATTTTCCGTGTCCCTTACAATGGCGCTGCTTAACATGCCTCGAATGGATTGAACGAAAAAATTCGTACATTCGTAACTTTTTTTTTTTTCTATTCGTAATTTTCCGTGTCTCTTACAATGGCGCTGCTTAACGTGCTTCGAATGGATTGAACGAAAAAATTCGTACATTCGTAACTTTTTTTTTCGATTCATAAATTTCCGTGTTTCTTAAAATGTAATAATAGCATACACATTACATAAAATTATGAATTATGCTCCGATTACGAATCTACGAAAACAATGTTACGAAAGTACAAATGTACAAACTAAATCTACGAAAATACGAATGTGTCCGAATTTCGAATAAACGAAAATTAAACTAACAGAAAAACGAATCAACGAAAAAATAACTCTTACGAAAATATGAATCGTTACGAATACAAACACCGACGACTTAGGAATTTACGAATCGTTACGAATCAACGGAAACGAAAGAAACAAAACGAAAATAAACAAATTTTTCTGTTGTGCACATGTCTATCTGGCACCAAGCCATCAGTATCAAATCCTTTAAGCCCTGTAAGTTGTGAGGTTGGGCCTCCATGGATCAGCACATCCCACAGATACCCAGTTGAATTGAGATCTGGAGAATTCAGAGGCCAAGTTAACACCCCAAACTCTTTCTTGTGTTCCTCAAACCATTCTTGAATTCATCAGACCAGGCCACCTTCTTCCATTGCTTTTTGATCCGGTTCTGATGCTCACGTGCCCGTTGTAGGCACTTTTGGCGGTGGACAGCATGGACACCCTGACCTGTCTGTGCCTACGCAGCCCCATACACAACAAACTGCAATGCTCTGTGTGTTCCGACTCCTTTCTCTCAGAACCAGCATTATCTTTATCAGCAATTTGAGCTCCATTAGCTCTTCTATCGGATCGGACTACATGAGCCAGCCTTTGTTCCCCATGTACAGAAATGAGCCTCGGCATGACCCTGTCCTCGATTGGCCGATTTTTTCCGACCTTGGACTGCTATTGGTTGGTCCTGACCACTGCAGACTTGGAACGTCCCACAAGAGCTGCAGTTTTGAAGTTTGCTCTGATCTAGATGTCTAGATATTACACGTTGCCCCTGGTTAAAGTCACTCAAATGCGTAAGCTTGTTCATTTTTTCTGCTTTCAATATATCTACTTCATGGACAACATGTTCACTTGCTGCCTAATAAATCCCACCCACTGTAATATGCTATTGTCTCAAGATAATCAATGTTATTCACTTTACCTTGTAAAGCACAATAGGTGCACTATCCTTTTAAACAAAACTCAAAAATGCAATAAATGAAGCCAACTGTATACAACACCTTATAAAGTGAAAAGAATCACAATAAAAAATAAGTGCATATCCATTTAATTGTGAAATCAAATGAACAAAAATTCTCTGTGAAAGCAAACAGTCCTCATTCACACAATGCAGATTCTTTCCCCTGACCACGTCCTCCTTGTGACGAAACACGTTGGGCGGGGCCTGGCCTGTGACGTCATTATGCCCGCCGGCTGTTGTGCGGCTGTGCTCTACATGCTCATTATATTTGCTTGGTCCCTCATTACCCATTGTGAGTACCTTTTTTGGTAAAACTTTTTTATTTAAAAACAGTATTTGCTGTGTTTTTTTGCTCCTCTCCTGTTGGCTTGGAGGTAGATTTGGTTGGTTTTGGTTCCAAAATGAAGGACAAATGAGTAGGAAAGAGGGACATTGTTCCAAATCAGGGACAGTCCCTTATAGTCAGGGACATTTGGGAACTATGCGTATGGGGCATTCTCTCCCAGGGATAGGCAGAGACCACATAAATATTCAGACTACTGATTTGCATCCTCCCAACTCCTCCAAGAGAGAAGAGAGCAATCAAACCTTCATCCTGCAAAGCCCAGAACAGCCCAAAGCAATCGCAGACCGCTCCACTAGGTGCAGCGGAGCCAAATCTGCCCAGCTTTCTTAACAACCCGTTCACAGAGCTGAAGAACGGGGAGAGGTCTGTGTAAACAAACCTCTCCCCACGCTTCCTACTGAGCCTGTCACTGATCGTCTGTTCCCTGTCATAGGGAAAGATGATCAGTGACATTAGACGCCAAGCCACGCCTCCCCTACAGTTAAAAAAAACACACACACATTTAACCCCTCCCCGCCCCCTAGTGGTTAACTCCTTCACTGTCAGTGTCATTTACACAGGAATCAGTGCATTTAAATAGTACTGAATGCTGTACAAATGACAATGGTCCCAAAAATGTGTAAAAAATGTCCGATGTGTCCGCCATAATGTCGCAGTCACAATAAAAATCGCTGATCGCCGCCATTACTAATAAAAAAAAAATATTAATAAAAATGCTATAAAACTATCCCCAATTTTGTAAACGCTATAACTTTTGCGCAAACCAATCAATAATTGCTAATTGCTATTTTTTTTACCAAAAATATGTAGAAGAGTACGTATCGGCCTAAACTGAGGAAAATTTTTTGGGGATATTTATTATAGCAAAAAATATTGCATTTTTTTTGCTCTATTTTTGTTTATAGCGCAAAAAATAAAAACCGCAGAGGCGATCAAATGCCACCAAAAGAAAGCTCTATTTGTGGGGAAAAAAAGGACGTCAATTTTGTTTGGGAGCCACGTCGCACGACCGCGCAATTGTCAGTTAAAGCGACGCAGTGCCGAATTGCAAAAAGGGGCCTGGTCCTTTGGCTGCAAATTGGTCCGGGGCTGAAGTGGTTAAAGTGGTGTTTCCACCCAAAAAAAAAAAAAAAAAAAAAAAAAAGCTTAAAATTCATAAAAAGAAAGAAAAAAAATTATTAGAAATTTTTTTTTTTTTTTCACTCACCTCTAAATGCCTGTTGCTAGAAGGTCCCTCGTAGTCTGCCTCCTTTAGTGCCCGGGCCCTGACATCACTTCCCCTCGGCGCAGTCAGTCATCTGGAACACGTGACAGGTCCCAGGTGACTGTGCGGCGTATCACGGCGCGCGGCGCCGCTCGCGCATGCGCAGTGGGTGCCCGGCTGTGAAGCCACAGCCGGGTGCCCACAGTAAGAATGCCGGCGCCGCCGAGCGGAGCGGGGAACGAGGGGGGGTCTCGTTCCCCCGCATCGCTGGAACCTGGAACAGGTAAGTGTCTGATTATTAAAAGTCAGCAGCTGCAGTATTTGTAGCTGCTGACTTTTTAAAATTAATTTTTTTAAGGGGCACCCCACTTTAAGAACCTCTTTGCAGTATTTCCTGATTATGATCCCTTCTAATGACCAACGTGCTTCCAATCCTCTAATTCTTGAAATGAATAGTAGCAGGGCTGGCGGCTGCCCCAGTGCCACTTTTTCTAAACCATTGTGGCCAGGCCGGGCTGAGGACGGCACTTACAGGCAGCGTCTGAACCACATGATTGCTGACTACATTGGGTCCAAGGCTGATGCGGACACTCTCATTAGTGAGGACCCCATGGAGCTGGAGCTTCTGGCTTGCCTTGCAGCCAGGATGCCGTCTGAGAGGGCCTTCTGCACACCAATGTAATAGAGCGTCAAACCCGCCTGTAACCCAACAGTCTGGACCGACTTTTCACTTTTATTAAATCAAACTAATTTTGCATTACCAACGACTACAAAACCCCTGCTGCTGATTCTACAGAATTAGTTGCCACCGCTACTAACTCCTGCCACCCCTCCCGGCCTATTCGGGCACTGTGAAGGTTCCACGCAATGGGGTAGATTTACTAAAACTGGAGAACACAAAATCTGTAGCAGCTGCACATGGTAGCCAATCAGCTCGTTCAATTAAGCATTGACGAAAAAAAAAAAAAAAAAAAACCTGGAAGCTGATTGGCTACCATGTGCAGCTACCATACAGCTGCACCAGATTCCGCACCCTCCAGTTTTAGTAAATCAACCCCAATGTTTACAGCCTAAGTTCACCTACCAAAATGTAAAAGTTAGCTGCAGGTAAAATTCGGCGTTTCACCTCTAATGCCGCGTACACACGGTCGGAATTCTTGTCGGAAAAAGCTCTGATGGTTTTCCCGTCAGAATTCCGACGGAATTTCGCTCAAACTGTCTTGCCTACACACGGTCACACCAAATTCCGACCGTCTGTAAGGCTGCTTTCACACTGGGGCGGTTTGCAGGCGTTATTGCGCTAAAAATAGTGCCTGCAAACCGACCTGAAACAGCTGTTGCTGTGTCTCCAGTGTGAAAGCCCGAGGGCTTTCACACTGGAGCGGTGCGCTAGCAGGACGGTAAAAAAAGTGTTCACCGCTCCTATACCGCTTCTTCCCATTGAAATCAATGGGGGACCGCGGGGATACCGCCCGCAAAGCGCCGCCACCCCGCTAGCGGCCGCATACCGCGGGTAAAACGATGGTAAAGCAGCGCTAAATATAGCGCTGCTTTACCGTCGCCGCCCCGCACCGCCCCAGTGTGAAAGCAGCCTAACACAGCGGCATAAAACACGTTCGACAGCACTATAGAAGGGAAGTTTAATGCTTCCGAGCATGCGTCGAATTGTTTCCGAGCATGCGTCGGAATTTTATGTGTCGGAATTGCATACACACGATCGGAAAAATTAAGAACAGGTTCTCAATCCAAAGTCCGTCGGAAATTCCAACAGAAAAAGGCCGATGGGCATACACACGGTCGGAAAATCCGTTGAAAAGCTCCCATCGGACTGTTTCCATCGGAAATTCCGACCGTGTGTACGCCGCATAAGTTTGCAGTCTATTTCTGTTCTTTGGCATTCAAGCATACAGTATGTGTAGCTATTGTCTCCTTAATAATCCTCTCTCATTTCTATTTCTTGATTACAACTTTCCCTCCCACATTGCTGCCTTACCAAGCTGTTGGCATAATGTCCGGCCACTGTACAACATTTCTGCCTATTGTATCCCCAATAATTCTTGTGTTTATTTGTATGTATTTAACCACTTGCCTACTGGGCACTTTTGCCCCCTTCCAGGCCAATTTTCAGCTTTCAGCGCTGTCACACTTTGAATGACAATTGCGCGGTTATGCAACACTGTACCCATATGACATTTTTTCACATAAATAGAGCTTTCTTTTGATGGTATTTGATGGTATTTAATCACCACCATCAGTTTTTATTTTTTGCTACATACATGAATAAAGACAGAGAATTTTGAAAAAAAAAATTACTTTTTGATAGTTTGTTATAACATTTTGGAAACACATAATTTCTCTCCTTCACTGGTGTGCGCTGATGAGGCTGCACTGATGGGCGCTGATGAGGCTGCACTGATGGGCATTGATAGGCTGCACTGATGGGAACTGATGAGGTGGCACTGATGGGCATTGATGAGGTGGCACTGGTGGGCACTGATGAGGCAGCAATGGTGGGCACTGATGAGGTTTCACTGATAGGTGGCACTGATGGGCAGCAGTGATGGGTGGCACTGATAGACACTGATAGGCAGCACTGATAGGTACTGGTAGGCAGCACGGTTGGGCACTGGTAGGCAGCACAATTAGGTGACACAGATGAGGCTGCACTGATGAGGTTGCACTGATGGGCACTGATAGGCTGCACTGATGGGCATTGATGTGGTGGCACTGGTGGGCACTGATGAGGTGGCACTGGTGGGCACTGAGGAGGCTGCACTTATACGTGGCACTGATGGGCAGCACTGATGGGCGGCACTGATGAGTGGCACTGATGGACACTGATAGGCAGCAATGATGGGCACTGGTAGGCAGCACTGTTGGACTCTGGTAGGCGGCACAATTAGGTACTGATTGGCAGCACTGATGGGCGCTGATTGGCAGCACTGGTGGGCACTGATTGGCAGCACTGGTGGGCACTCATTGGCAGCACTGGTGGGCAGCGTTGGGACTGCACAGATAATCAGAACACTGATAATCAGTGCCCTGATTATCAGTGTGCATGTTCGTTTTAGAGAAGCCGATGACTGGCTCTTTTCTTCGATCCTCATGCTTTCAGCATTAGGAAAGGAGTGCCGGTCACTGGCTTTAATTTACATTCGATCATGGGAGGCCAGGAGAGCTCTCCTCTTTAAGCTCTGCAGTGTGTAATTTTGGCTCTCCGCCTCCTTTTTTCTGAACTCTCAGACAAGCTTTATAAATCCAGCACTTTGAATGGATGTAGAGAGAATAGCAGGTACAACCTATATAGGAAGATTTGTTTATTCTCTGCGTATCACCTGAAGACAGCCCCTTCACTGGGTATATGTAAGGGTTTTCAACCACTTTAAAGGATAACTTTACTGATAAAATTAGTTAAGTTTGGAATTTTCAAACCTAACTCTAAAGTTACCATCTAAAATGTAAACAAGAGATCTCCAAACTGCGGCCCGGAGGCCGGATGTGGCCCCCTTTATCCGGCCCTTGGGGCACGATTCCTCCCACTGACATTAATGATGGGACACTATTTCTTCCCATGATACAATCAATGGGGTAATATCTGCCCCTTTAATACCAATGATGGGGCACCATTCCTCCCACTGAAACAAACAATGGGGCACTTTTCTTCCCACTGACACTAATGGGTGGCACTATTCCTCCCACTAACACCAATGATGGGGCACTATTCCTTCCCATGATACCAACAATAGGGCAATACACTCCACTAATACCAATGATAGGGCCCCATCACTTTTTACTCCCATTGATGCCAGGGCCTTTTCTACTCACACTGGACACTGTCCGGCCCCCTTAAAGTCTGAAGGACAGTAAGCTGGCCCTTTGTTTAGAAAGTTTAGACCCCTGATGTAAACCATTCCCTCATCCTTCTTCGTAAGTTCTAACACAACTTCTCATTGTACGTTGTCCTATCCAAATCTCTTTTGAGAAATACAAATTCTGGTCCTTCATGCCTCACCATCCCTTCATCTCGCTTGTGGTCATCCTTCCCACCAACCAGTTATGGGCTACTTTATTATAAAGGACTATGTAACTATTTAGGTTGAGGATGACTTAGAGCCGGCTCACACTACCGCGACTTGGGGGGCGACTTGTCAGACCGCAAGTCGCCCCAAGTCGCTTGACATCAGAAATTACATGCAAGTGAATGAGAGCCATCTTAATGATGGGCTACTGAAGTCGCTCCGACTTCAGAAAAGGTTCCTGTACTACTTCAATCCGACTTCTAGGCGACTTGTACCCATTGATTTCAATGGAAGTCGCCTCCAAGTCGGATCTCCATCTATATTGAAGCGACAGTGTCGCCTCGAGGGGGAACTCCACGCCAAATTTTAAATACAAAACCGGCATGGGTTCCCCCTCCAGGAGCATACCAGGCCCTTAGGTCTGGTATGGATTGTAAGGGGAACCCCCTACGTGGAAAAAACGGCGTGGGGGTCCCCCCAAAGTCCATACCAGACCCTTATCCGAGCACGCAGCCTGGACGGCCAGGAAAAGGGGTGGGGACGAGCGAGCGCCCCCCCTCCTGAACTGTACCAGGCAGCATGCCCTCAACGTGGGGGTGGGTGCTTTGGGAAAGGGGGGCGCCCTGCGGCCCCCCCACCCCCAAAGCACCTTGTCCCCATGTTGATGAGGGCAAGGGCCTCTTCCCGACAACCCTGGCCGTTGGTTGTCGGGGTCTGTGGGCAGGGGGGCTTATTGGAATCCGGGAACCCCCTTTAATGAGGGGGCCCCCAGATCCCGGCTCCCCATCCTATGTGAATGGGTATGGGGTACATCGTACCCCTACCCATTCACCTGGGGAAAAAAAAGTGTCACTAAAAAAAAAACACAACACAGGTTTTTAAAGTAATTTATTAATCAGCTCCGGGGGTCTTCTTCCGACTTTGGGAGGCTTCTTCCGACTTCTCCGCTCTGTTCGGCCTCTTCTCCCGCTCTCCGGCGTCGTCTCCCGCTCTTCTGCCGGCTCCTCCGCTATCTTCTTGCAGCTCTTTTACTAGCGGAGGAGCCTGGTCTCCTCTGTCCTCCATCCATCTTCCCTCTTCCATCTTCCCTCTTCTCTCTTCTCTCGTTGCTGACACAACGCTCTCTCTCCCGCTGTAATGCCGAATGAGGTGGGGGTCACCGGGTGATGTCACACGGTGGCCCCACCCCGTATGACGTCACAGTCCCAGCATGCCTCGGGACCCAACGTCATAAGGGGCGGGGCCACCGTGTGACATCACCCGGTGACCCCGCCCCATTCCTATATAAGTCATCGCGCAGCGCTCACCCGGCATTACAGTGGGAGAGAGCGTTGTGTCAACATCGGAAGAAGAGAGAAGAGGGAAGAAGGAACGGAGGAGACCGGGCTCCTCCGCTAGTAAAAGAGCTGCAAGAAGATAGCGGAGGAGCCGGCAGAAGAGCGGGAGACGACGCCGGAGAGTGGGAGAATAGGTCAAACAGAGCGGAGAAGTAGGAAGAAGGCCTCCGAAGTCGGAAGAAGGCACCCGAAGTCGGAAGAAGACCCCCGGAGCTGATTAATAAATTACTTTAAAAACCTGTGTTGTGTTTTTTTTATTGACACTTTTTCCCCCCAGGTGAATGGGTAGGGGTACGATGTACCCCATACTCATTCACATAGGGTGGGGGGCCGGGATCTGGGGGCCCCCTTATTAAAGGGGGTTCCCGGATTCCGATAATCCCCCCCCCCTGCAGACCCCGACAACCAACGTCCAGGGTTGTTGGGAAGAGGCCCTTGTCCTCATCAACATGGGGACAAGGTGCTTTGGGGTGGCCCCCTTCCCCAAAGCAGCACCCCCATGTTGAGGGCATGCGGCCTGGTACGGCTCAGGAGGGGGGGCGCTCGCTTGTCCCCACCCCCTTTCCTGACCGGCCAGGCTGCGTGCTCGGATAAGGGTCTGGTATGGATTTTGGGGGGACTCCCACGCCGTTTATTTGGCGTAGGGGGTTCCCCTTAAAATCCATACCAGACCTAAGGGCCTGGTATGCTCCTGGAGGGGGAACCCATGCCGTTTTTTTATTTAAAATTTGGCGTGGAGTTCCCCCTCGAGAGCTGATTATTCTCTGATTGGCCACGGCTAAAGTCGCCTGGCCTGGGATGACTTAAAGTCGCGTTGTAAGTCGCCCCAAGTCATGTTGAAGTCACTCCAAGGTGCGCCGTTATTCATACTCAAGTCGTGTCCAAGTTGCCTCCAAAAGTCGCGCTGGAAGTCGTGTTGCCCCAGTGTGAACCGAGCCTTAAGAATCTAAGAGAGAGAGATGTCATGTGGAAGGAATGTATTAAAGTGAACAGTGAAGGCCAAGGAGGTGCCCTGAGTCAAGACAACTCAATCTGTGGAAAGTGATGATCCTCAAAGTAGCCAATCTTTGGCAAACAAAGAATATCCAGAAATGTCATACCTTGTATAACTTTTATGTTTAAATGGGAAAATTCTTCTTCGAGTATAGCCCCTCATCTGCATCATTTTTTGCATCAGCTCTGGATATTTCTGTTACTGTATTTCAATACCCTTTATGATGTAAACTAGGAACTACATGGAGACAATTGTCTCCATAGAGCTCCATTGTTCCGATGTGCCTCGCTCCTCTCCAGAAATAGATGAAACGTTCCCTTTCTGAGAAGAGGCCACTTCACGCCGCCATCCGCAAAGGCCAGCGACGCCAGAGGCCTAAGACGACATCAATTTGTCCGTCTCTCGGCCACCCAAAATGTCTGCTCGGAGAGCCGGTACAACTCTTTACACACAAAGGCTGTAATCATCATGGTTAGTGTTAGTACGCCAAGAGCCACATGAAGAGGTTAGTGTAGGCTTCCAGCCAGGGAGGCTTTGCAGAGGAAGACTGGGGGAAACAAAAAAAACAAAAAAATCACAGGACGTCCTCAAAAAACAATGCTTGTTCTTTCCCAGATTTCTTTTGTTTTTGTTTTCACCGGCTGATTGTTGACATCACTGAAACGTCTTATCTGGAGGTTCTACCTGGACTCGGAAATCAGTGATGGACTATAACCTGCTCCAAGCTCTAACCCAACACCCTTCCTGGTCCTTCCTCTCCAATGGCGAGCAGCATCCCTTGCTTGGAGCTCTGCAGATGCACGCCATTGGTTTCCTGTGCAAGCAATATGCTCCAGATCCCCCAGAGGCTATCCTGAAGACATCCCGAATAGAGGACGTTGGATTCACAAGCAGCTCTCCAACCAAAGCAACTTCATTTGCGGTTCACTAGCAGTTGGGTTGTGGTAAATATCAACTTCCCTAGACTTCGCGGGAATGTGGTTTCTGACCAGTCTAAGCAATGCAGTGGTAACTCCACTTTATTGGCAATCAGTTGTCACCCAGCCCACACAATGAAGGCAGTTCCTGTTGATGGGATAACTTGTGCCCACGGTTCTGTTCTGATTTGCTCTAGAGTGGGGGGTCTAAAGAAAGGGGCAGTTTACGGTCCTTCAAAATTTAGAGGGGCCTAACTGTGCCTAGTGGAAGTAAACAATGCCCGATCTTTGGTGTCAGTGGCAGGAATTGTACCCAATTGTTGGTGTCAGTGGCAAGAATTATGTCTCAAGGGCCAGATAAAGGCCGGCAAAGGGCCCCATCTGGTCCAGGGGTAGCAGTTTAGAGGCCAATGCCCTATTGCAGTGATGGCGAACCTTGGCACCCCAGATGTTTTGGAACTACATTTCCCATGATGCTCCACTACACTGCAGAGTGCATGAGCATCATGGGAAAAGTAGTTCCAAAACATCTGGGGTTCCAAGGTTCGCCATCACTGGCCTAGAGATACAAACTACAGAGAAGAATCCTAATTAGAGACAGTACCATAGGTGGTCCCTTAATAGAGCTAAATGAGTTGTTGGACATTAACCAATTCAATACCAGGCACTTTCACCCCCCCCCCCTTCCTGCCCAGGCTGATCTTTAGCTTTCATAGCTGTCATACTTTAGCCTCATACACACGATCGGACCGTGGACCAACTTTCCTGTGGATTTTTTTCCCAAGAGCTTTGGCCCCAAGTTGGTATTGCATACACACGGCAGGACTTTTTTCAGCCAACTTTCACCAAATCACTTGGTTTTTCTGCTCTTTGCCGCCACCTTTGGTCAACTTCTGTATTGTTGTCTGATCTTTTGCATTGGTTCTGCATTGGTTTGTACAAAAGTCCGTTGGTTTTGTGTACACACGGTCGGACTTTGGTCCATCGGACTTTTGTTGGCAGAAAGTTGGTCCGTTCGCACAGCCAACAAAAGTCCGATGAAACCTGGAAAAAGTTGGTCCGATGGAGCGTACACACGGTCGGATGTTGGTCCAAAACAGCTAATTTGCATGTTGGTTGTCAAAAAGTCCGATCGTGTGTATGGGCCTTTTGAATGACAATTGTGCGGTCATGCAACACTGCATCCATATGAAATTTGTATCATTTTTTTTTCACACAAATAGAGCTTTCTGGTGGTGGTATTTAATAATCACAGTTTTTTTTAATTATTGCTAAATAAATGAAAAAATATAGAACATTTTGAAAAAAATAATATTTTTTTTTTCTTGTTTCTGTTGTATAATTTTGCAAATAAATAATCCTTCTTCATGAATTTAGGCCAAACTGAATTGAATTCTGTGTTTATTATTTAGTCTGTAGGAAAGTTATAGTGTCCACACGCTATGGTATATAAATCTGAAAAAAATTATCAATCCTGATGTTCTGATAGAATCTCATTTCTTGAGGCCAGAAAATGGCAGGACAGTACAAATACCCCCAAATGACCCCTTTTTGGAAAGCTCACAGTCCAATGTATTTAGTAAGAGGCATGAAAAAAATTTTGAAGTTGTAATTTTTTTTGTCACAATTTTGGAAAATTAAGAAATTAAAAAAAAAAATGTTTTTTAAATCATTTAAATAATTTTTTTAATTATTTCAATTTTTTTATTTTTTTTATTATTTTATTTTATTTTTTATGCCTCTTTTTTCAACACACTGTGACCAGAGCAATACAGTGTTACCCTAGTAACATTGTATTACTCTGGGGAGTGATTATTATTTTAAATTATTATATATTGTTTTGTTTTACAATGATTGTACCAGTCAGTTTCACTGTTATAAGCAACTTTTTTTTTTATTATTAAATGGATTCATTCAGTGTTTACTATTGTGGTTAGTTGTGAATGACCACAGTTGATCACATGGTACAGATGGGCTGTGATTGGCCCTGTCTGTACCATGTGATCACTGTGACCAATCACAGAGATCAACGCAATAGTACACAATGAATGGCATGAATGAAAGCCACCCATGGGCTGTGATTGGCCCTGTCTGTACCATGTGGTCACTGTGACCAATCACAGAGATCAACGCACTAGTACACAATGACTGGCATGAATGAAAGCCATCCATGGGCTGTGATTGGCCCTGTCTGTACCATGTGATCACTGTGACCAATCAAAGAGATCAACGCAATAGTACACAATGAATGGCATGAATGAAAGCCACCCATGGGATGTGATTGGCTCTGTCTGTACCATGTGATCACTGTGACCAATCACAGAGATCAACGCACTAGTACACAATGACTGGCATGAATGAAAGCCATCCATGGGCTGTGATTGGCCCTGTCTGTACCATGTGATCACTGTGACCTATCAAAGAGATCAACGCAATAGTACACAATGAATGGCATGAATGAAAGCCATCCATCGTTTAGAATTGTCGTGTGATCTTCTGTGATTGGGTAACAGCGATCACATGGTACCAGCCATCCATTGTGTCTGGTGGACACAGCATGTGACAGATTGCGGCGCAGTGCAGCCTGTGTGGCGGGCAAGGCGTGCTCCAGGGAGGACGTCATCTGACGTCCACCTGGAATGGTACATGGCATTTGTCTATAGACCAGTGATGGCGAACCTTGGCACTCCAGATGTTTTGGGACTACATTTCCCATGATGCTCAACTACACTGCACTGTAGTTGAGCATCATGGGAAATGTAGTTCCAAAACATCTGGGGTGCCAAGGTTCGCCATCACTGGTCTATAGACTGGGCAGGAACTGGTTGAAAAAGGGAAGATCTATTGAAACATCATGTGAATAATTCTTAACAATGAAAGTATGTTTCTACACTTATTCTACCACCTATTCAATGGAGTAGAAGGACACGCAGTACATATTGTTGAACAGCATTTCCCTGTCCTGAATGTAAACTGGCAGCTGCATGGGCTTGACTGTCATTGGGCGAGGAGGAAAAAGCCCAAGGTCATTGCTGTCTCCTGTTAATTTGAAGAAGTTGGGCCAAGTTGGATTTCTACTACTAAGGTCATTTACCTAAGAAAACTAAAACAGGATTTACGGTAACAGGAGCGATTCTTTTTCCATTCAACAATTTATTGATAATAACACAACATGTTGCTTATTTCATCTTTTGTTCAGAGTGTAGAATACAGTATGTTGGTTGCATGGATAGATAAGCAGGTGCAGCTAGCTAATCGGCCACTAGGTGGCTCTGGCCCAGGCTAGTGCATGATGACAGAGAATAGTGTAATCAGGTGCTAGGTCCCCTTTAGTTACATAGTAGGTGAGGTTGAAAAAAGACACAAGTCCATCAAGTCCAACCTATGTGTGTGATTATATGTCAGTATTACATTGTATATCCCTGTATGTTGCGGTCGTTCAGGTGCTTATCTAATAGTTTCTTATAACTATCGATGCCCCCCGCTGAGACCACCGCCTGTGGAAGGGAATTTCACATCCTTGCCGCTCTTACAGTAAAGAACCCTCTATGTAGGTTAAACCTCTTTTCTTCTAATTTTAATGAGTGGCCAGGTTTTTTGTTAAACTCCTTCTCCGCGAAAAAGTTTTCTCCCTATTGTGGGGTCACCAGTACGGTATTTGTATATTGAAATCATATCCTCTCTCAAGCGTCTCTTCTCCAGAGAGAATAAGTTCAGTGCTCACAACCTTTCCTCATAACTAATATCCTCCAGACCCTTTATTAGCTTTTTTGCCCTTCTTTGTACTCGCTCCATTTCCAGTACATCCTTCCTGAGGACTGGTGCCCAGAACTGGACAGCATACTCCAGGTGCGGCCGGACCAGAGTCTTGTAGAGCGGGAGAATTATCATTTTATCACTGGAGTTTATCCCCTTTTTAGTTAGAGCCCTCCTGTAGTGATGCCATCTGTGAGTCAGTGCCCAGGTTTGGGAGGAGCCTTAGTGCAGTCGGGGGTGTTCCGTCAGATTAGCCCACCTGTCATATTTTGTAACAGAAGTGCCGTTCTGTCACGGCCATCTTGGTACACCCCGCAGTCGCCCACAGTAAGGATACAGTGAGAAGGAGGCCAGCGGACATCTTTTTACACCCACCAGCGTCTGCCATTTCACACTAATTTTTACGAGTAAACTGAGCTTACATAGTGAAATACAGTATTTTGGAATCCCTCCCACTTTTTATGTTGAATTTTAAAAGCAGCGGTGTTCTGTCAGATCAGCAAACCTGTGAGATCAGCAGGCTTGCCGCGGCTTTAAAAAATTCAACAATGCACAATGCAGTCGGGCAAGTACCGTTCTCCTGGCAACCGATAAACCCAGACACCTCCATCGGATTGCCAGACAGAGAAGCGTGAGATTCATCACTCCAGAGAACATGTCTCCACTGCTCTAGAGTAGGGATGGGCCGAACACCCACACCCCCCCCCCCGGTTCGATTTGCACCAGAACACCGCAAACAGGTAAAAAAGTTCTAGCAAACATGCAAAGCCTATTAAAGTCTATGGGACACGAACATGGAAAATCAAAAGTGCTAATTTTAAAGGCTTATATGCAAGTTATTGCCATAAAATGTGTTTGGGGACCCGGGTCCTGCCCCAGTGGACATGTATCAATGCAAAAAAAAAAAAAAAACGTTTTTAAAACAGACGTTTTTTCAGAAGCAGTGATTTTAATAATGCTTTAAGTGAAACAATAAAAATTAAATATTCCTTTAAATATCGTGCCTGGGGGGTCCCCTTAGTCTGCCTGTAAAGTGGCGCATCTGTGTGATTTGTGTATTACAGTGCTGTAGCAATAATGACATTTCTAAAGGAAAAAATGTAATTTAAACTTGCTAGTGGCTGTAATGTATTACTGGATCCTGGCAATATAGATTAAAAATCAGGGGGAAAAATGGCGTGGGTTCCCCCCCAGTCCATACCAGGCCCTTGGGGTCTGGTATGGATATTAAGGGGAACTCCATGCCAAAATAAAACATTTTTTTTAGCGTGGGGTCCCCCCCCCCCAAAATCCATACCAGACCCTTATCCGAGCATGCAGCCTGGAGGGCTCACTCGTCACCCCCACCCCCCTCCTGAGCCATGCCAGACCCCATGCCCTTAACATGGGGAGGGTGCTTTGGGGGAGGGTGCTTTGGGGTCCCCCCCCCAAAGCACCTTGTCCCCATGTTGATGGGGATAAGAGCCTCCTCCCAACAACCCTGGCCGTTGGTTGTCGGGGTCTGCAGGCGGGGGGCTTATCGGAATCTGGAAGCCCCCCTTTAACAAAGGGACCCCCAGATCCTGCCCTCCCCCCTATGTAAATGGGTATCGGATACATTGTACCCCTACCCATTCACCAAAAAAAGTGTCAAAAAGTAAAAACCACAACAGAAAGTTTTTGACAATTCCTTTAATAAAAAAGAAAGAAAAATAAGTGTTCCACGATGTCCATCCATCTTCAATCACACCACCCGATTGACATTGATGGACATAGATGAGCGAGTTTGGGGTGTAAGAACTTGACTGCCCTGCACAGAGTCCTGACCTCAACCCGATTGGGATGAATTAGAGTGGAGACTGCGAGCCAGGCCTTCTCGTCCAACATCAGTGCCTGACCTCACAAATGCTCTTTTGGAAGAATGATCAAACATTCCCATAGACACACTCCTAAACCTTGTGGACGGCCTTCCCAGAAGAGTTGAATTTGTTATAGCTGCAAAGTGTGGGCCAACTCAATATTGAACCCTACGGACTAAGAAGGGGATGCCAATAAAGTTCATGTGCGTGTAAAGGCAGGCGTCCCAATACTTTTGGTAACATAGTGTACATTTATACATATACACAGGGGGGTTATTTTCTAAAACTGCAGGGTGCAAAATCGGGTGAAGCTGTGCCTAGAAACCAATCAGCTTCCAGTTTCTATTGTCAAAGCTTAATTGAACAAGCTGGAGTTAGAAGTTGATTGGCTGCACCAGATTCTGAGTGCTCCAGCTTTAGTAAATCCATATATAGTCCGCCTTGATTATGGGACGCGCTGCCGCCACCGCGTTGTGCGGATCAGAGCTGTCACTGGAGGTGGGAGAGATCCAGAATAATCCCATTTCATTCATCCTCTTAGTGCCCTGTAATCCAGTCCTGTACCAGAAGGGTTAACAGCAATGCAATTATGTGGCCAGGATTATGTGCGACTGGTGACAAGGAGGATGGATTGAGGTGAGCGTGTGACCGTCTATTCCCGTGTCTGGGCCACGGAATCACGTGCAGCGTGTTCTACATCATACACCTATCAGAGGTCACTGAGCTACCTGCAAACCGGCACGTCGCTGGACTGCAGAGACACAGCGGGAGAGCGACTGAGAGAGAGAGAGAGAGAGAGAGACCAAAGGAGAGAGAGAGACTGCGAGAGACAGAGAGAGAGAGACCAAAGGAGAGAGAGAGAGAGAGAGAGAGAGAGACCAAAGGAGAGAGAGAGACTGCGAGAGACAGAGAGAGACAGACAGAGAGAGAGAGATAGAGAGAGAGAGAGACCAAGAGGAGAGAGAGAGAGACAGAGAGGGAGAGACCAAAGGAGAGAGAGAGAGACAGAGAGAGAGAGAGAGAGAGAGAGACTGAGAAAGACGGAGAGAGAGAGAGATAGACAGACAGAGAGAGAGAGAGACCAAAGGAGAGAGAGAGACTGAGAGAAACATAGAGAGAGACACCAAAGGAGAGAGAGAGAGACAGACAGACAGAGAGAGAGACACAGACACACACGCACACACAGAAAGAGAGAAGACTGGGGGAGAGAGAGAGAAAGAAAGAGGGAGTGAGACAGAGCGTGACAGAGAGAGAGAGAAGGAGGGAGAGAGAAGACTGGAGGAGAGAAGGAGAGAGAGAGAGAAGACTGGAGGAGAGAAGGAGAAAGAGAGAGAAGAGAGAGAGGAGAGAAGGAGAGAAGGAGAGAGAGAGACACACATACACACACAGAAAGAGAGAAGACTGGGGGACAGAGAAAGAAGGAGGGAGAGAGACAGAGACAGAGACAGAGATAGACAGAGACAGAGAGAAAGAGAGACAGAGAGAGAAAGAGAGAGAGACAAACAGACAGAAAGAGAGAAGACTGGAGGAGAGAGAGAAAAAAGGAGGGAGAGAGACAGAGAGTGACAGAGAGAGAGAGAGTGAGAGAGAGAGAAGGAGGGAGAGAGACAGACAGAGAGAGAGACAGATAGAGAGAGAGAGAGAGAGAGAGACAGACAAACAGACAGATACAATGAAGGAGGGGGAGGGAGAGATAAGAGACAGACAGACAGATAGAATGAAGGAGGGAGAAAGAGAGACAGAGAGACAGACAGAGAGAGAGACAGAGAGACAAACAGAGAGAGAGAGAGACAGACACACACAGAAGAGAGAGACTGGAGGAGAGAGAGAGAGAAAGAGGGAGAGAGAGAGAGAGGGGTGAGAATGAAGGATATAAGGAGGGAGAGAGACAGAGAAAAAGAGAGGGGGAGAGAGAGAAAGGAGGGAGAGAGACAGAGAGAGAGACAGAGACATAGAGAGAGAGGGACAAAGAGAGAGATAGAGAGACAGAGAGAGAGAGATAGAGAGAAAGTAAGAGACTGAAGAAGAAATAGAAAGAGCACCGGGCAAGGGTTGTCAGGAAGTGGCCCTTGTCCCCATCAACATGGGGGCAAGGTGCTTTGGGGTGAGTGGCGCAGAGCCCCCCCTGCCCCAAAGCACCCATCCCCCTATTTTTAGGGCAAGAGGCCTGGTATGGTTCAGGAGGGGGGGTCTGGTGTGGATTTAGGGGGGACCCCACGCCATTTTTGTCATGGGGGTCCCCTCCGAATCTATACTAGACCCAAGGGCCTGGTATGGACCTGGGGGGGATTTTTTTTTTTTTTTTTAGCCGGGATTTTTTTTTTTACATTGGAAGCCAGCTGACAGCTGATGACTCGTCGGTTGTTAAGGACGCGGCGGCCGACTTCCCGGCCCCCTCCTTAGCAACCAGCTATATGCAGTGTAAAAAAAAAAAACAAATAAAACAAAACGCAAAGTGCAAATCGTGGCAAAATCGCAGTAAAATCGCGGTAAAAACGTGGTACTTGCGTTTTGGATGCGGGTTCATTGAATTCTATTACATGCAAAACGCAGCATTTTGCGGGAAAAAAAGTCTCCGACCCTTTCCAAAAACGCAGAGGCACTAAAATGCATTGATGTGAACATGTTCCATAGGAACCCATGTTAAAAAATGTCCCTACATCATCGAAAAAACGCATTAGTGTGAATCGAGCCTCAGTGATCAGCCTGCAAAATTATAATGAAGCATTTCCTCAGTCTCCTCTCCCCAGTGATCAGCCTGCAAAATTATAAGGAGGCATTTCCTCAGTCTCCTCTCCCCAGTGATCAGACTCATCTCTGAGCAGGCATCTCAATCCTGGATGTAGATGGTGAATAAGGATGAACCGAACACCCCCAGTTCGGTTCGCACCAGAACCTGGGAACAGACCAAAAATTAGGAAAACTTTAGAACCCTGTTAAAGTCTATGGGACTCGAACGTGCAAAATCTAAAGTGCTAATTTTAAAGGCTTATATGCAAGTTATTGTCATAAAAAGTGTTTGGGGATCCGGGTCCTGCCCCAGGGGACATGTATCAATGCAAAAAAAACGTTTAAAAACAGCCGTTTTTTTCAGGAGCAGTGATTTTAATAATGCTTAAAGTGAAACAATAAAAGTGTAATAGTCCTTTAAATTTCGTACCTGGGGGGTGTGTATAGTATGCCTGTGAAGGGGCGCATGTTTCCCGTGCTTAGAACTGTCCATGCACAAAATGACATTTCTGCAGGAAAAAAAGTAATTTAAAATCACTCGCGGCTATAATGAATTGTCGGCTCCCCATAATACAGAGAACAGTCATTGAAAGTCATTGAAAAAAAAAAAAAATGCGGGGGGGGTCCCCCCAAATTCAATTACCAGGCACTTCAGGTCTGCCATGGATATTAAGGGGAACCCTGCATCAAATTTAAAAAAAAAAATGACGTGGGTTCCCCCCAAATATCCATACGAGGATCTGGTCTGGTATGGATTTTAAGGGGAACTCCACGCCAAATAAAAAAAAAATGCAGTGGAGTTCCCCCCAAAAATCCATACCAGACCCTTATCCGAGCACGCAATCTGGCAGGCCACAGGAAAAGAGGGGGACGAGAGAGCGACCCCCCCGAACCGTACCAGGCCACATGCCCTCAACATTGGGAGGGTGCTTTGGGCACCTTGTCCCCATGTTGATGGGGACAAGGGCCTCATCCCCACAACCCTTGCCCGGTGGTTGTGGGGGTCTGCAGGCGGGGGGCTTATCGGAATCTGGAAGCGCCCTTTAAAAAGGGGGCCCCCAGATCCCGCCCTCCCCTGTTTGAAATGGTAACGGGTACATTGTACCCCTACCATTTCACAAAGAAAGTGTAAACAATTGTAAAAAAACACACTGACACCGTTGGGATAAGTCCTTTATTAAAAAAAAAAAAAAGATTCCAGCGGTGGTAATCCACTCTTGGTATCCTGCGATGGGTGATCATCTCTCCGGGGGTCCAGCGATGGATGATCTCTCCCAATGATGTCCAGCGCAGCGCATCCTGTCTCCACCGGAGACACCGCGGGAATCCCGGCAGCCTGACAGGTTACCTGAGGAGGACGGGACCACCCGTCATGTGACCCCGCCCCCCCCTCTGACGCAAGGGGAAACCCGGGCTTCCCCAGTGACGTGCGGGTGACCCCGCCCCCTCTGATGTAATGGAACATCAGAGTGGGGCAAGGGTCACCCACGGGATTCCTGCGCTGTCTGCGGTGGAGACAGGATGCGCTGCACTGGATGTCATCGAGAGAGATCATCCATCGCTGGACCCCGGAGAGATGATCACCCATCGCAGGATACCAAGAGTGGATTACCACCGCTGGAATCTTTTTTTATTTTTAATAAAGGACTTATCTCAACGGTGTCTGTGTGTTTTTTTTTTTTACAATTTTTTACACTTTCTTTGTGAAATGGTAGGGTTACAATGTACCCGTACCATTTCAAACAGGGGGGGCCGGGATCTGGGGGTCCCCTTGTTAAAGGGGGCTTCCAGATTCGGATAAGCCCCCCGCCCGCAGACCCCCACAACCACCAGGCAAGGGTTGTGGGGGATGAGGCCCTTGTCCCCATCAACATGGGGACAAGGTGCTTTGGGGGGGCTACCACCAAAGCACCCTCCCAATGTTGAGGGCATGTGGCCTGGTACGGTTCAGGAGGGGGGGCGCCAGATTGCGTGCTCGGATAAAGGGTCTCGTATGGATTTTTGGGGGGAACTCCACGCCATTTTTTTTTATTTGGTGTGGAGTTCCCCTTAAAATCCATACCAGACCCAGGTCTGGTATGTATATTTGGGGGGAACCGCACGTCATTTATTTTTTTTAATTTGACGCGGGGTTCCCCTTATTATCCATACCAGACCTGAAGGGCCTGGTAATTGAATTTGGGGGGACCCCCACGCATTTTTTATTTTTTTTTATCAATGACTTTCAATGACTGTTCTCTGTATTACGGGGAGCCGACAATTCATTATAGCTGCGAGTGATTTTAAATGACGTTTTTTCCTGCAGAAATGTCATTTTGTGCAGGGACAGTTCTAAGCACGGGAAACATGCGCCCCTTCACAGGCATACTATACACACCCCCCAGGTACGAAATTTAAAGGAATATTACACTTTTATTGTTTCACTTTAAGCATTATTAAAATCACTGCTCCCGAAAAAACTTCAGTTTTTAAAACGTTTTTTTTGCATTGATACATGTCCCCTGGGGCAGGACCCGGGTCCCCAAACACTTTTTATGACAATAACTTGCATATTAGTCTTTAAAATTAGCACTTTAGATCTCTCCCATAGACTTTTAAAGGGTGTTCCGCAGCTTTCCGAATTTGCCGCGAACACCCCAAATTTTCCGCTGTTCGGCCAACGGGCGAACAGGCAATGTTCGAGTCGAACTCGAAGCTCATCCCTAATGGTGACCCTGGATGATGCCTGAACAAAGATGGGGGAGAAAAGCAAAGAAAAGCAAAGGAAGGCAATGCCATAAGTGCTGTTAGAGGTTATAAATAGCTGGAAGTGTTACCCTGACACATTACTAATGCATGGCTCCCAACTGTCCCGGATTTGGAGGGACTGTCCCGGATTTGCAAAAATCCCTCTGTCCCTCATTCCTCCTCATTTGTCCCTCATTTTGGTCTGATCCTTTATAGATGTATATAAAATGTACTTTTTATCTTTCAAAAATTGTTTTCCAGCGCTAAACCTTTCATCTGATTTCTAAATTGCTGCATTTGTACATTTTAACCGCTTCCCGACCGCCTCCTGCACATATACGTCGGCAGAATGGCACGGCTAGGCAAAAGCACGTACATGTACGTCCCCTTTAATTGCCTAGCCGTGGGGTCGCGTGCCCGCCGCCGGTGGCGCGCTCGCGACCCGGTCGGGAGCTCCGTGACCACGGCCGCGGGACCAGCGGACCCGATCGCCTCTGGTGTCCCGCGATCGGGTCACAGAGCTGAAGAACGGGGAGAGGTCTGTGTAAACAAACCTCTCCCCGCGCTTCCTACTCTGCCTGTCTCTAATCGGCTGTTCCCGGTCATCGGGAAAAGCCGATCAGTGACGTCAGACGACAGCCACGCCCCCCACTGTAAAAAAAAAAAACACACACACGTCACAGCCCATAACCCCTCCCCGCCCCCTAGTGGTTAACTCTTTCACTGCCAGTGTCATTTACACAGGAATCAATGCATTTAAATAGCACTGATTGCTGTATAAATGACAATGGTCCCAAAAATGTGTCAAAAATGTCCGATGTGTCCGGCAGAATGTCGCAGTCACAATAAAAATCGCTGATCGCCGCCATTACTAGTAAAAAAAAAAAAATATTAATAAAAATGCTATAAAACTATCCCCTATTTTGTAAACGCTATAACTTTTGCGCAAACCAATCAATAATCGCTAATTGCGATTTTCTTTACCAAAAATATGTAGAAGAATACGTATCGGCCTAAACTGAGGGAAAAAACTTTTTTTTAATATATTTTTTGGGGATATTTATTATAGCAAAAAGTAAAAAATATTGCATTTTTTTCAAAATTGTCGCTCTATTTTTGTTTAGAGCGCAAAAAAAAAAAACCGCAGGGGCGATCAAATACCACCAAAAGAAAGCTCTATTTGTGGGGGAAAAAAAGGACGCCAATTTTTTTGGGAGCCACGTCGCACGACCGCGCAATTGTCAGTTAAAGCGACGCAGTGCCGAATCGCCAAAAAGGGGGCCTGGTCCTTTGGCTGCCAATTGGTCCGGGGCTGGAGTGGTTAAAAGCCAATATAAAGGAATAGTAGATGTATAAAAAAAGCCCTTGTGGGTTTAACCAATCTTGTTTTTTTTGTACAGTTCTCCTTTAAGGGGGCGTGGCAAGGGGGGCGTGTCCAATGCCTGCATACGTTTGCTGATAGGTGTCCCTCATTCCCATCTCAGAAAGTTGGGAGGTGTGGTAATGTACGTGTTGTACATGTTTATATATGGGAAGAAGGAATAAAGGGGCGGGGTCCTGGAAAGGTGCGAAGCGATTGGAGGAGAGATATGGAGGGTTTGCGGAATCCCGGGATCGGGAATCGGGATTATCCGGGGACGTTGCGCCGGTTTATAGGTGAAGGAGTGCGGGGGAAGGGGAAATCGAGGAATTAATAATACTGACAGTCCAGAGTCTCCCGGCAATCTAATCTGCCTGAGATTTCACTGCCACAATCTGTGTGAACCCGATCTCTGTGTTTATTTATTTAGAAAAATTCTTGTAAAAAAAACCCAGAGCCAACCTCTGGCTGCAGGATGTCCAGCATCATCTAGCCCTTCCCTCCCCATCCTGACTGTCCCTGGTCCGCCCCTTTTCATTCATTGGATGTTAGTTCTTTTAATCAAGGAGGCTCAGCCTCAGACGTGGCTGCTACTTTCATGTTAATACAGCCCGCCTAGGAAGGCCCACTCCTCCGGACTGACACCCACCCATCAAGGCATTTTAATATTTGCATAACTCCTCCCAAGAGCCAGTCTACTGCGTGCATCAGGAGGAGAGGAGTGCTGAGGCCGGGTGCTGGGATCTTCTCAGGAAGCTATGTACAGCACCCTGCTGGCCCCTCCCACCAGCCATCATCTGCCTGCATTGCATAGAGAAGCACAGAGACCCGGTGATGACATCACTTGCAATAAAAATAAGGTCTGTGCGTAAAACTGTTCATTTCAAAATCTATAAATGTTTATATATATATATTGACAGCTTTCAATTCAATTCCCGCCATGAAGGTCTTTGTTTAGGACAGGGGCCTCCAAACTCCAACCCGGCCAGTTTACTATCCTTCAGACTTTAGGGGTGCTGGACTGTGGCCATTGGGAGTCCCGACGTCAGTGGAAAAAAATAATGTCCCATTGTTGGTGTCATTGGTTCCCATTGTTGGTGTCATTAAGAGAAATTGTGCCCCATCAATGCTGTCATTTGGAGGAAATTGTACCCCATCGTTGATGTCATTGGGCCCCATTGTTGGTGTCATTGGGAGGAATTGCTCCCTATCGTTGGTGTCATTGGGCAAAAATTGTGCCCCATCATTGGTGTTATTGGGCCCCATTGTTGGTGTCATTGAGAGGAATTGAGCCCCATCAATGCTGTTATGTGATTGGTTTCCATTGTTGGTGTCATTAAGAGAAATTGTGCCCCATCAATGCTGTTATTTGGAGGAATTGTGCCCCTTCATTGATGTCATTGGGCCCCATTGTTGGTGTCATTGGGATGAATTGTCCCCTATCAATGGTGTCATTGGGAGGAATTGTTTCCCATCATTGGTGTCATTGGGCCCCATTGTTGGTGTCATTGAGAGGAATTGAGCTTCATCAATGCTGTTATGTGATTGGTTTCCATTGTTGGTGTCATTGGGAGGAATTGTTTCCCATCATTGGTGTCATTGGGCCCCATTGTTGGTGTCATTGGGAGAAATTGTTCCCTATTGTTGGTGTCATTGGGAAGAATTGTGCCCCATCATTGGTGTCATTGGGCCCCATTGTTGGTGTCATTGGGAGGAACTGAGCCCCATCGATGCTGTTAAGTGATTGGTTCCCATTGCTGGTGTCATTAAGAGAAATTGTGCCCACATCAATGCTGTTATTTGGAGGAATTGTGCCCCATCATTGGTGTCATTGGGCCCCATTGTTGGTGTCATTGGGACAAATTGTTCCCTATCATTGATGTCATTGGGAGGAATTGTGCCCCTTCATTGATGTCATTGGGCCCAATTGTTGGTGTCATTGGGAGGAATTGAGCCCCATCGATGCTGTTATTTGGAGGAATTGTGCCCCATCATTGGTGTCATTGGGCCCCATTGTTGGTGTCATTGGGACAAATTGTTCCCTATCATTGATGTCATTGGGAGGAATTGTGCCCCTTCATTGATGTCATTGGGCCCAATTGTTGGTGTCATTGGGAGGAATTGAGCCCCATCGATGCTGTTATTTGGAGGAATTGTGCCCCATCATTGATGTCTTTGGGGCCCCATTTTTGGTGTCATTGGGAGGAATTGTGCACCATCATTGGTGTCAGTGGGGAGAATTAAGCTCCATTCTTGCTGTCAGTGGATTAAATAGTGTCCCAAGGGCGGAATAAAAGCAAGCAAAGGGGCGCATCTGGCCCAAGGGCCGCAGCTTGGAGACCCCTGGTTTAGGCACTTCCTGCTATGGGGTGACAACGCTCAGTCCCCGTCTCCCATTTGTGTTCCTGTGTTGTCACCCATTTAAATGCAACCCTGGTAGAGGCTACAAGTCTTTGTGCATACATGGCCCATCTATTGTCATAATCGGGAAGCTGGTCCAGAGCAATGATGTGACACTGAATTATGTGCATGCAGACAGGAAGTGTCTACAAAAGGCTGGAGGAGACCAGCAGCACTGAGATAGGAAAAAATTCTCTGTGTCCTTGTGAATTCCTCCCGGGTGTCCTCCAGCCCTGGCCGGCCCTTCACATTTCCTCCATGTTGGTTCTGTTAGATATTCCGTCCCTGACGTGATACTGGAGCCTTTGTGTCATTGTGATGAGAGTCGGCGAGTTCTCCCGGCGCAGCTCCGTCAGATGCCTGAAATGACAGTGATTTTCCATAATATCCGGTAATTATACGAAAGTCCATCTGTAACCTGTAATTGTGCTGCCTGGCTGCGTTCCACTCTCCGAAAAAGAACTGAGACGGCTTCACCTTCCAACTGTCCCCCCACCCCCAGAGCACCGTCAGACCGACGCCCTTACAGCGTCCAGAACACTGTCACCTCAAAGCCTTCACCCCGCCTTCCGTCCAGCACCCTCGAAGAGTCTAGAACACCATCACCCTGGACCCTCCACCCTACTATCAACCCAACATCCCACCTCTAGCCCAAAATTCTGGAGGAGTCTAGAGTACCATCACCCTGGACCCTCCACGCTACTATCAACCCAACATCCAACCTCTAGCCCAAAATTCTAGAAGAGTTTAGAACACCATCAACCTGGACCCTCCACCCTACTATCAACCCAACATCCCACCTACAGTCCAACATTCCGGAAGAGTCTAGAGTACCATCACCCTGGACCCTCCACCCTACCATCAACCCAACATCCTACCTCCAGTTCAACATTCTGGAAGAGTCTAGAACACCATCACCCTGGACCCTCCACCCTACCATCAACCCAACATCCAACCTCTAGCCCAAAATTCTAGAAGAGTTTACAACACCATCACTTCGGACCCTTCACCCTACTATCAACCCAACATCCAACCTCTAGCCCAAAATTCTAGAAGAGTTTACAACACCATCACCCTGGACCCTCCACCCTACTATCAACCCAACATCCCACCTCTAGCCCAAAATTCTGGAAGAGTTTACAACACCATCACCCTGGACCCTCCACCCTACTATCAACCCAACATCCAACCTCTAGCCCAAAATTCTAGAAGAGTTTAGAACACCATCACTTCGGACCCTTCACCCTACTATCAACCCAACATCCAACCTCTAGCCCAAAATTCTAGAAGAGTTTACAACACCATCACTTCGGACCCTTCACCCTACCATCAACCCAACATCCCACCTACAGTCCAACATTCCAGAAGAGTCTAGAGTACCATCACCCTGGACCCTTCACCCTACCATCAACCCAACATCCAACCTCTAGCCCAAAATTCTAGAAGAGTTTAGAACACCATCACTTCGGACCCTTCACCCTACCATCAACCCAACATCCCACCTCCAGTCCAACATTCTGGAAGAGTCTAGAGTACCATCACCCTGGACCCTTCACCCTACCATCAACCCAACATCCCACCTCCAGTCCAACATTATGGAAGACTCTAGAACACCATGACCTCGGAGACTCCACTCTACCATCAACCCAACATCCCACCTCCAGTCCAACATTCCGGAAGAGTCTAGAATACCATCACCCTGGACCCTTCAACCTACCATCAACCCAACATCCTCACAGAGTCCGGGAAACCATCAGCCAACATCCCACCTCCGGTCCAACATTCTGAAAAAATCTAGAATACCATTACCCTGGACACTCCACCCCACCATAAACTCAACATCCTCACAGAGTCCAAGACACTGTCATCCAGGACACTCCAGTCTACCATCAGCCGAACACCCTCGAAGAATCTGGAACACCATCACCCTGAATCCTCCACCCTACCATCAACCCAACATCCCACCTCCATTCCAACTTTCTGGAAGACTCTAGAACACCATCACCTCGGACACTCCACTCTACCATCAACCCAACATCCCACCTCCAGTCCAACATTCCGGAAGAGTCTAGAAAACCATCACCCTGTCCCCCTACAAACCTACCATCAACCCAACATCCTTACAGAGTCTAGCACACCATTAGCCAATATCCCACCTCCAGTCCAACATTCTGGAAGAGTCTAGAACACCATCACCCTGGACCCTTCACCCTAGCATCAACCCAACATTCTCACAGAGTCCAGGACACCATCAGCCAACATCCCATCTCCAGTCCAACATTCTGGAAGAGTCTAGAATACCATCAACCTGGACCCCCCAGTCCACCATTAGCCCAACACCTTACAGAGTCCAGAACACCTTCACCTCAAACCCTTCACCCCACCTTCAGTCCAACATTATGGAATAGTCTAGAACACTGTCACCCTGGACCCTTCACCTTACCATCAACCCGACATCCTCACAGAGTCCAGGAAACAGTCAGCCAACATCCCACCTCCAGTCCAACATTCTGGAAGAGTCTAGAGTACCATCACCCTGGACCCTCCACCCTACTATCAACCCAACATCCCACCTCTAGCACAAAATTCTGGAGGAGTCTAGAGTACCATCACCCTGGACCCTCCACCCTACTATCAACCCAACATCCAACCTCTAGCCCAAAATTCTGGAGGAGTCTAGAGTACCATCACCCTGGACCCTCCACCCTACTATCAACCCAACATCCAACCTCTAGCCCAAAATTCTAGAAGAGTTTAGAACACCATCACTTCGGACCCTTCACCCCAACATCCCACCTACAGTCCAATATTCCGGAAGAGTCTAGAGTACCATCACCCTGGACCTTTCACCCTACCATCAACCCAACATCCCACCTCCAGTCCAACATTCTGGAAGAGTCTAGAGTACCATCACCCTGGACCCTTCACCCTACCATCAACCCAACATCCCACCTCCAGTCCAACATTCTGGAAGAGTCTAGAGTACCATCACCCTGGACCCTTCACCCTACCATCAACCCAACATCCCACCTCCAGTCCAACATTCTGGAAGACTCTAGAACACCATCACCTCGGACACTCCACTCTACCATCAACCCAACATCCCACCTCCAGTCCAACATTCCGGAAGAGTCTAGAATACCATTACCCTGGACACTCCACCCCACCATAAACTCAACATCCTCACAGAGTCCAAGACACTGTCATCCAGGACGCTCCAGTCTACCATCAGCCGAACACCCTCGAAGAATCTGGAACACCATCACCCTGAATCCTCCACCCTACCATCAACCCAACATCCCACCTCCATTCCAACTTTCTGGAAGACTCTAGAACACCATCACCTCGGACACTCCACTCTACCATCAACCCAACATCCCACCTCCAGTCCAACATTCCGGAAGAGTCTAGAAAACCATCACCCTGTCCCCCTACAAACCTACCATCAACCCAACATCCTTACAGAGTCTAGCACACCATTAGCCAATATCCCACCTCCAGTCCAACATTCTGGAAGAGTCTAGAACACCATCACCCTGGACCCTTCACCCTAGCATCAACCCAACATTCTCACAGAGTCCAGGACACCATCAGCCAACATCCCATCTCCAGTCCAACATTCTGGAACAGTCTAGAATACCATCAACCTGGACCCCCCAGTCCACCATTAGCCCAACACCTTACAGAGTCCAGAACACCTTCACCTCAAACCCTTCACCCCACCTTCAGTCCAACATTATGGAATAGTCTAGAACACTGTCACCCTGGACCCTTCACCCTACCATCAACCCAACATCCTCACAGAGTCCAGGAAACAGTCAGCCAACATCCCACCTCCAGTCCAACATTCTGGAAGAGTCTAGAATACCATTACCCTGGACACCCCACCCCACCATAAACTCAACATCCTAACAGAGTCCAAGACACTGTCATCCAGGACGCTCCAGTCTACCATCAGCCCAACACCCTCAAAGAGTCTGGAACACCATCACCCTGAACCCTCCACCCTACCATCAACCCAACATCCCACCTCCAGTCCAACTTTCTGGAAGAGTCTAGAACACCACCACCCTGCACCCTCCACCCAACCATCAACCCAACATCATCACAGAGTCCAGGACACAATCAGCCAACATCCTGGACAAATCTAAAACACCATCACCCTGGACCCTCCAACCCACCATCAACCATGGGCGGCACAGTGGTGTAGTGGGTAAGCACTCTCACCTAGCAGTAAGAAGGGTTGCTGGTTCAAATCCCAACCACAACACTACCTGCCTGGAGTTTGCATGTTCTCCCTGTGCCTGCGTGGGTTTCCTTCGGGTACTCCGGTTTCCTCCCACAATCCAAAGACATGCAGGTAGGTTAATTGGCTTCTGTCCAAAAATTGGCCCTGGTATATGAATGGGGACCTTGGATTGTGGGCTCCTTGAGGGTAGGGACTGATGTGAGTGTGCAATGTACAGGGAAAGGGACAATTGTAGACACTCGCTCAGGTTGAACTGGATGGACTGGTGTCTTTATTCAACCTTACTAACTATGAAACTATGAAACCAAACATCCAACACAGAGTCCAAGAAGTTATCCAGGACCCTCCAGTCCACCGTCAGCCCAACACCCTTAAAGAGCCTAGAACACCATCACCCTGGACCCTCCAGTTCACCACCAGCCCAACGTATTGGAAACTTTCACCTCGGACCCTCCACCGAATTTCCACCGCATCATCAGATCAGCAGGATAATGCACCATGTCACAAAGCTCCAATCATCTCACCACTGGACAATGAGGTCCCTGTACTCCAATGGCCTCCACACTCACCAGATCTCAATCCAATAGAACAGTGGCGTCACTAGGGTTGGTGTCACCCGGTGCGAAAAAAAAAAATGGTGTCACCCCCCCACCAACTATAGTCCCCCCTCAGTACAGACCCCCTCCCGCAGTATAGATCCCCCTCCCTCAGTACAGACCCCCCCACTAAGTACAGACCACCCTCCATCAATATAAACCTCCTCCCTCAGTACAGACACCCCTTCAGTGCAGACCCCTCCATCAGTACAGAGACCCCCCAGCAGTGCAGACCCCCCCAGTTTTACAGACATACCCCCCAGTGCAGACCCCCCAGCAGTACAGACACCCCTCCCTTAGTGTAGACCCCCCATCAGTACAGAGGCCCCCCAGCAGTACAGATATCCCCCCCAGTGCAGACCCCCCAGTGCAGACCCCCCAGCAGTACAGACACCCCTCCCTTAGTGTAGACCCCCATCAGTACAGACCCCCCACCCCCCTCAGTACAGACCCCCCAGTGCAGACCCCCCAGTGCAGACATATCCCTCAATACAGACACCCCCCTTACAGACAGCGGTGTGTGTCCCTCGAGCTCCTCCTCCTTTGTGGATGTAAACAGAGGAGGGGGAGGCGGCTTTGTTCCGCTCCGCTGAGGGACACAGCCGCGGCGACGGGGAGACACGGCGGCGGGCGGTGTTAGCGGTGCCGCTACCCACGGGTGTCACCCCTTTGGCGGGTGTCACCCAGGTGCGGCGCGCCCCCCCCCGCACCCGGCTAACAACGCCACTGCAATAGAAGACCTTTTTGGATGTGTTGGAATGGGAGATTTGGTATCATGGATGTGAAGCCGACAAATCTGCAGCAACTGCGTGATGGTATCATGTGACTATGGAGCAAAATCTCTGAGGAACGTTTCCAACACCTCGTTGTATCTATGCCACCAAGAATGAAGGCAAAAGGGGGTTCAACCCGCTACTAGCAAGGGGACCTAATAAAGTGGCCGGTGAGTATATACTGTATATATATATATATATATGTTTGTCTCATTCTGATCATTCATGGTAATGTAATGTTCTCACAATCCCCCGAGTACTGCCAGAAGGGGGCACACATGTCCTCTGTGTAACACAGGATTTGGGCTCCTTTATTGCCCTCTGAGGGGCCCGGCTAGTGATTGGACGGCCGTCAGGTCATTCGATCGCTCCCCGGGGTGAAATCCACCCTTAACGACTGCCAAATGTGCTCCAGCACAGTGTCTGTCACACGCCATTAAAAAGAGGCGACAGCGGCCTAAACTGACCCCGGAGGTCTCAGCACCCCTTCCCCCCCCTCCCCATCCACCACCCGTCTCTGGACCCCATCTGTACTTCCAGGGGGGACTTCAGGGTAACTTTGGCTACAATCTCACCTTAGGAGGACCTGAGCATCAGCAATGAGAATTTATCTGTGCTAGCTTGGCGGCTAAGGACTAAACAACCTCTATATGTATACCGATGTTGGCCGACCTGTTATGGGGTCATTTTACTTCAATAAATGCTCTTTAAGTAACTGCCTGTGCGGTTCTTGGATGTGTTCACAAATGTCTAACACAGATCAGCCCCTGCTGCAGCCTCTCACCTTGTGACTTGCTACAAAGTTACATTGTTGCAGTCTGATCACTGGGGGAGAGGAGACTGAGGAAATGCCTCCTTATAATGTTGCAGGCTGATCACTGAGGAGAGGAGACTGAGGAAATGCCTCCTTATAATGCTGCAGTCTGATCACTGGGGAGAAGAGACTGAGAAAATGCCTCCTTATAATGCAGTCTGATCACTGGGGAGAAGAGACTGAGGAAATGCCTCCTTATAATGTTGCAGGCTGATCACTGGGGAGAGGAGACTGAGGAAATGCTTCATTATAATGTTGCAGTCGGATCACTGAGGAGAGGAGACTGAGGAAATGCTTCCTTATAATGCTGCAGTCTGATCACTGGGGAGAAGAGACTGAGGAAATGCTTCCTTATAATGCAGTCGGATCACTGAGGAGAGGAGACTGAGGAAATGCTTCCTTATAATGCTGCAGTCTGATCACTGGGGAGAGGAGACTGAGGAAATGCTTCATTATAATGCAGTCGGATCACTGGAGGAGAGGAGACTGAGGAAATGCTTCCTTGAGGAAATTAATGCAGTCTGATCACTGGGGAGAGGAGACTGAGGAAATGCTTCATTATAATGCCTCCTTATAATGCTGCAGTCTGATCACTGGGGGAGAGGAGACTGAGGAAATGCTTCCTTATAATGCAGTCGGATCACTGGGGAGAGGAGACTGAGGAAATGCTTCCTTTTAATGCAGTCTGATCACTGGGGGAGAGGAGACTGAGGAAATGCTTCATTATATTGTTGAAGTCAGATCACTGGGGAGAGGAGACTGAGGAAATGCTTCCTTATAATGCAGTCTGATCACTGTCTGATCACTGGGGAGAGGAGACTGAGGAAATGCTTCCTTATGCCTTATAATGCAGTCTGATCACTGGGGAGAGGAGACTGAGGAAATGCTTCATTATATTGTTGAAGTCTGATCACTGGGGAGAGGAGACTGAGGAAATGCTTCCTTATAATGCAGTCTGATCACTGGAGGAGAGGAGACTGAGGAAATGCTTCATTATATTGTTGAAGTCAGATCACTGGAGGAGAGGAGACTGAGGAAATTCTTCCTTACAATGTTGTAGTCTGATCACGAGAGAGAGGAGACAGTTGCAATCTGATCACTGGGGGAGGGGAGACTGAGGAAATGGTTCTTCCTGCCTGCAGCAGACTGAAGACATCATCTTGGCCTAGGTAAAGTCACTGACTGGAGCTCAAATATGCTTTTCTAATAATAAAAGGTGGGGCCCTTCTGTACAGTGGGACATGTCAGGAACGTATCTGTGAATTGACTGACAGGTCCACTTTACCTCTGAGCAGTTTATCGCAGGGAATGCCAGACTCGGTCACAAGTCCGGCGTGGTCAGTGGAGGGTTCAGGGCACACAATTTGGCACTTCCGCAGGTCATGTGACCAGAGGCACCGCCCCTAACACGTGACTGAGTACCTCTGCCTGTATAATACACGGAATGGAGGAAATCTAATCATGTGTGTTGTTTGCTGCATTGGAGAAATGTCGCGGTGATGGCCGCCTCTACAAATGATGATCGATATCGATTGATTCGGGGGATGTTTTTTTTAATTGTAATAAATTCACATTCCAGCCGTCCCGATGATTAAGTGTCAAGATGAATGAAGACCGAAATCTGCGTCAGACTTCATTCATTCATGGAGATTCAGCGATATTCCCCTCCTCCCCTCTGTCCCTGCCCCGCCCCTTTCATTCATGTGGGGCTCAGAGTCACATGTGGGTGTTACCTAGGGGGTGTTCTACATGTATGGGCGGAGCTCACAGTGAGGAAAGCTCTGAGCAGCACAGGGTGGGGGTTACAGAATGAGGTCCAATCGGGGTGCAAAGTGAGGAGTATTGGGAAATACAAAGTGCAGGTAACACAGGAGATCTGAGATAGTGGGGGGTGCAGGGGATGCAGAGTGAGGAGTAATGGGGGATGCAGGGGATACAGAGTGAGGAGTAATGGGGGATGCAGGGGATGTGGAGTGAGGAGTAATGGGGGATACAGGGGGTGCAGAGTGAGATGTAATGGGGATGCAGAGTGAGGAGTAATGGGGGATGCAGGGGATACAGAGTGAGGAGTAATGGGGGATGCAGGGGGAGAGAGAGAGTGAGGAGTAATGGGGGATACAGGGGGTGCAGAGTGAGATGTAATGGGGATGCAGAGTGAGGTGTAATGGGGGATGCAGGGGGTGCAGAATGAGGTGTAATGGGGGATGCAGGGGGTGCAGAATGAGGTGTAATGGGGATGCAGGGGGTGCAGAATGAGATGTAATGGGGGATGCAGAGGGTGCAGAATGAGATGTAATGGGGGATGCAGGGGGTGCAGAATGAGGTGTAATGGGGGATGCAGGGGGTGCAGATTGAGGAGTAATGGGGGTAAAGAGGTAGTAGGGGAAGCAGAGTGAGTTGTAATAGGGGATGCAGAGTGAGGGGTAATGGGGGATGCAGAGTGAGTTGTAATGGGGGATGCAGGGGGTTCAGATTGAGATGTAATGGGGAATGCAGGGGGTGCAGAGTGAGGAGTAATGGAGGATGCAGAGTGAGGATTAATGGGGGGTGCAGCGTGAGGTGTAATGGGGGATGCAGGGGGTGCAGAGTGAGGAGTAATGGAGGATGCAGAGTGAGGATTAATGGGGGGTGCAGCATGAGGTGTAATTGGGGATGCAGGGGGTGCAGAGTGAGGAGTAATGGGGGATGCAGGGGGCGCAGAATGAGGTGTAATGGGGGATGCAGGGGGTGCAGAGTGAGATGTAATTGAGGATGCAGGGGGTGCAGAGTGAGATGTAATGGAGGATGCAGGGGATGCAGAGTGAGGGGTAATAGGGGGTGCAGAGTTAGGAGTAATGGAGGATGTAGGGAGTGCAGAGTGAGGTTTAATGTGGGATGCAGGGGGTGCAGAATGAGGTGTAATGAGGGTGCAGGGGGTGCAGAGTGAGGTTTAATAGGGGGGTGCAGGGGGTGTAGAGTGAGGTGTAAGGGGGATACAGAGTTATTGTGGTATGCAGGGGATGCAGAGTGAGGATTAATGGGGGTACAGAGGTAGTAGGGGATGCTGACTGAGTTGTAATGGGGGGTGCAGAGTGAGATTTAATGGGGGGTGCAGAGTGAGGATTAATGGGGGGTGCAGAGTGAGGATTTATGGGGGTGCAGGGTGAGATGTAATGGGGGGTGTAGGGGGTGCAGAGTGAGATGTAATGGGGGGTGCAGGGTGAGATGTAATGGGGGGGTGCAGGGTGAGATGTAATGGGGGTGCAGGGTGAGATGTAATGGGGGTGCAGGGTGAGATGTAATGGGGGATGCAGAGTGAGGATTAATGGGGGGTGCAGGGTGAGATGTAATGGGGGGTGCAGGGGGTGTAGAGTGAGGTGTAATGGGGATACAGAGTTATTGTGGGATGCAGGGGATGCAGAGTGAGGATTAATGGTGGTACAGAGGTAGTAGGGGATGCTGACTTAGATGTAATGGGGGGTGCAGGGTGAGATGTAATGGGGGGGGGTGCAGAGTGAGATGTAATGGGGGGTGCAGGGGGTGAGATGTAATGTGGGGTGCAGGGTGAGATGTAATGGGGGGTGCAGGGGGAGATGTAATGGGGGGTGCAGGGTGAGATGTAATAGGGGATGCAGAGTGAGATGTAATGGGGGGTGCAGGTTGAGATGTAATGGGGGGTGCAGGGTGAGATGTAATGGGGGGTGCAGGGTGAAGATGTAATGGGGGTGCAGGGTGAGATGTAATGGGGGGTGCAGGGTGAGATGTAATGGGGGTGCAGGGTGAGATGTAATGGGGGTGCAGGGTGAGATGTAATGGGGGGTGCAGGGTGAGATGTAATGGGGGGTGCAGAGTGAGATGTAATGGGGGGTGCAGGTTGAGATGTAATGGGGGGTGCAGGGTGAGATGTAATGGGGGGGGCAGGGTGAGATGTAATGGGGGGTGCAGGGTGAGATGTAATGGGGGTGCAGGGTGAGATGTAATGGGGGGTGCAGGGGGAGATGTAATGGGGGGTGCAGGGTGAGATGTAATGGGGGGTGCAGGGTGAGATGTAATGGGGGGTTCAGGGTGAGGTGTAATGGGGGGTGCAGGGTGAGATGTAATGGGGGTGCAGGGTGAGATGTAATGGGGGGTGGAGGGTGATATGTAATGGGGGGTGCAGGGTGAGATGTAATGGGGGTTGCAGGGTGAGATGTAATGGGGGGTTCAGGGTGAGATGTAATGGGGGGGTGCAGGGTGAGATGTAATGGGGGGTGCAGGGTGAGATGTAATGGGGGGTGCAGGGTGAGATGTAATGGGGAGTGCAGGGTGATATGTAATGGGGGGGGTGCAGGGTGAGATGTAATGGGGGTGCAGGGTGAGATGTAATGGGGGGGGCAGGGTGAGATGTAATGGGGGGTGCAGGGTGAGATGTAATGGGGGTGCAGGGTGAGATGTAATGGGGGGGGGGGGTGCAGGGTGAGATGTAATGGGGGGTGCAGAGTGAGGAGTAATGGGGGGTGCAGGGATAGATGTAATGGGGGGTTCAGGGTGAGATGTAATGGGGGGGGGGTGCAGGGGGTGTTGAATGTGGGGGGTGGATGGGAAGTGTATGAGGAGACATGGGGGGGGGTTGTATGGAGCCCCATCATTTCTTATGGTGGTCCTGCTAATAGGAAGAGAAATCCGAGTGACAGAGAGACGAGCTCAGCTGCTTCTCCATGCACTGTACAGTCCCAGGCTGTGGGGGGAGGAGCAGAGAACTCCGGAGACTCTCTCCAGCCCTGGCTGCACATTATTGGTCGGGGTGGACAGCGGCAGAACGTTCCTGCGCAGTGAGAGTCGTCTGATTGGCTCCCCTAGCAGTGCATGTGACACGGTGACAACACAGGAGCACAGCTGGGGAAACAGAGGCCGAGCGTTGTCACTCTATAACAGGAAGTGCCTGAACAAGGACCTTTGTGGCAGGATCCACACAAATGATTGGAATAGAAGCTGCAGATTCCAGAATTGCGGATCGGGAGATTGTAGACAAGTTACATTGTTGCAGTTCGGAGCGATGCGGATCCCTCTGAGCCTTGTAGAGGAGCTCTGTGATTGGGTGACTTGTAGTAGAAGGCGATGGGTTGAGGCTGAACGGAGGCGACACACAGAAGAGGGGAGAAGGGATTCCCCCCCCCCCCCCCCTAGGAGGAGGGGAAGTCAGAACAATGTGATATACATTCCAAGGCCAATCAGAGGCTCGGCTCACATCAGCACAGGAGACGGCTCAGCCAGCAGCTGTGGGCTTTGCGGGCTGTGATTGGACGGCGCGGGGGGGCAGTGGCTGGGCGTGCGATGCTGGGAGGGGCTCTCGCGTTTTCTGCAGCATTGTTTGGTGTATTGGTAAACAGACGCGCATGCCTTATTAACTCTTCCCTCCCCCCCCCCCCTTAGCAGAATAATATTTCCCATAAAATAAAAAAGCCAACGATTGTCTCAGACGGTCCGCACTGCCTGGAAATCAACTGCCTTGTATGACCCCCCCATCCTGCGCAGAATGGCGTAACGCATGAGACGCCATGGGCGGGGGGGCGATTTACAAAGGTGAAAACTGCTAAAACTTTTTTTATTTATTTATTTTTTTATTGTTTTTATTAAGAAAAAAATCTAATATCTCATTTTTTTTCTCCTAATTGGCAGGTGGAAATAATTTTTCACCAATGTCGAAAAAGTTTGCTTAACTAGTTAAGGACCGAGACTATTTTTCAGACTTGGCGTTTAAAAGTTAAAATCAGTTATTCCCAATAAAAACTTGTTTGTAAAAAAATAAATAAAAAAAATAAATCATTTTTATCTTTGCTAAAAAGTTACTTAGAACCCCCAAACATTATATATATATGTTTTTCAGACACCCTAGAGCAGTGATGGCGAAACTTTTTGAACCCGAGTGCCCAAACTGAAATAAATACATTGGTTTTGTGTTGCAAAGTGCCAACACGGCAATTCGCGAGAGAGAGGGGCTGAGAGAGAGAGAGGGGTTTTGTGAGAGAGAGAGGGGTTGGGGAGAGAGAGAGGGGGGTGAGAGAGAGAGGGGGGTGGAGGGGGGAGAGAGAGAGAGGGGTGAGAGAGAGAGAGGACAGCGAGAGTGAGGGGTGTGAGAGAGATGCTGAGTGAGAGAGAGAGGGGCAGTGAGAGAGGGGGAGGGGGGTGTGAGAGAGAGTGGGAGGGTGTGAGAGAGAGGCTGAGAGAGAGAGAGAAACAGTGAAGAGAGGGAGGGGGGCTGAGAGAGAGGAGGGCAGAGAGAGAGGGTGTGAGAGATATGCTGAAAGAGAGAGGGGAACAGAGAGAGGGAGGGGGCTGAGAGAGAGGGAGAGAGGGGAGAGAGAGAGGAAAGGGGACAGAGAGGGAGAGAGGGGTGTGGGAGATATGCTGAGAGGTGAGCTGAGAGAGAGAGGAGGAACAGAGAGAGGGAGGGGGAACAGAGAGTGAGAGATGGGGGACAGAGAGAGGGTGTGAGAGAGGGGGAACAGAGAAAGAGAAGGGGACAGATAGAGAAGAGGGACAGAGAGAGGGGTGTGAGAGAGATGCTGAGAGAGGGGTGAGCTGAGAGGGGGTACAGAGAGAGGGGGACACAAAGAGGGGGGGGTGGAAAAAGAGGGGGGCTGAAAGAGAGGGAGGGGGGCTGAGAGAGAGAGAGACCTCTAGCTCTGTCCTGGACCCTCTCGTGTGCCCACAGAGATGGCTCTGCGTGCCAGCTGTGGCACGCGTGCCATAGGTTTTGCCATCACTGCCCTAGAGAATAAAATGGCGGTTGTATTTGCGCAGCGGTCTACAAGTGCAACATTTTTTGGAAAAAATATACTTTTCTTTAATTAATAAATAAGACAACAGTAAAGTTAGCCCAATTTTTATTTTTTTTATATTGTGAAAGATGATGTTACGCCGAGTAAATCGATACCCAACATGTCACGCTTCAACTCCGCTCCGCTCGTGGAATGGTCAACAAAGTTTGACCCTTAAAAATCTCCATAGGCGACGTTTAAAAATTTCTACAATTTCTTAGAGGATTCCTAAGGCTAGAATTATTGCTCTCGCTCTAATGCCCCATACACACGTCAGAAATTCCGATGGAAAATGTCCGATCGGACCATGTTGTCGGAAAATCCGACCGTGTGTGGGCTTTTTCCATCGGAAATTCCGACGGAAAAAAATTGAGATCCTGCTCTCAAATTTTCCGACAACAAAATCAGATCGGACTTTTTCCTGATCGTGTGTAGAGAATTCCGACGGACAAAGTGCCACGCATGCTCAAATTACGAGACCAAAGCTATTGTCTACTAGCCTCTATGTACGAAACGAACGTCACCACATTCGGAACGATCGGATCTTCCGACAACTTTGTCCAACCGTGTGTATGCAACACCAGTGTCGGACAAAATCCATCGGAAAAAATCCATCGGAATTTCCGACTGTGTGTACGGGGCATAACAATCGCGGCCATACCTCACGTGTGCGGTTTGAGCACCGTTTTCATATGCGAGCGCTACTTACGTATGCGTTCGCTTCAGCGCTCAAGCTTGGCGACAAACTTTGACCCTTAAAAATCTCCGTAGGTGACATTTAAAAATTTCTACAATTTCTTAAGGCTAGAATTATTGCTCTCGCTCTAACAATCGCGACGATACCTCACGTGTGCGGTTTGAGAACCGTTTTCATATGCGGCGCGACTTACGTTTGCGTTGGCTTCTGCGCTCAAGCTTGGCGACAAACTTTGATCCTTAAAAATCTCCATAGGCGACGTTTAAATATTTCTACAGGCTTATCAGTTTTGAGTTACAGAGGAGGACTAGGGCTAGAATTATTGCTCTCGCTCTAACGAACACCGTTTTCATATGCGGGCGAGACTTACGTATGCGGTCGCTTCTGCGCGCGGGCTCGGCGGGACGGGGTGCTTTACATTTTTTATTTATTTTTTCTTATTTATTTGACTTTTTTATTTTTATATTTTTACACTGTCCTCTTAAAAAAAAAATATTTGGGTCACTTTTATTCCTATTAGAAGGAATGTAAACATCCCTTGTAATAGAAAAAAAAGCATGACGGGTCCTCTTAAATGTGAGATCTGGGGGGGGTCAAAAAGACCTCAGATCTCATATTTACACTAAAAGGGAATAAATGTAGCGCCGACACTTTTTTCAAAGTGCCCCGCTATATGTAAATTTAGTTTTTGCCCTGAACTGTAGTTGGGTTTTGGGGTTAATTATTCTATGTTGTACTTTGGTATCAGTTTGGCTGGATTGTATTAAGGTTCTGCCCGGTCATAGGTGGGGTTTGCACCTGTGAGAGGCCGTAGAGCGCAGACTGGTTGGACGCATTGGGTACCAATCTTCTCGGAGCCAATCGCATTTGTCTTGCTGTGTATTCCGGGAGAGGGTACTTAAGGTGCTGAAGTCAGGTGGTTTGGGGGTTCCGGTCCAGAAGTTGTTGCTGACCCCCATGGTCCTCCTGACCAGCCCCCAGGGGCCCTCATGGTCTGGGGTGGGGATCCATCCTTTTCCGAGCCTCGGAACTGGCTAGTTCGAGGCGCAGTAACTGGAAGGAGGATTCTGAAGTGTCCCGGGGCCGCCTCAGGATTGGAGAGGCCCAGCAACTCTACATGCAACCAGTGATGTAAGTAACTGAGTTAAAATAAACTGAGTTACCTAACGCAGTTACTTTAGAGGGTAACGAGTAATCGAACTGATTACTTTTCCCCTCATGGTAACTCAGTTCCCATTACTTTGGCTTAGTTACCCCAATTACATCTACCGCCACTAGATGGCAGTAGTGTAATTCCGGTGTCCTGCCGAAAAATTTCCCCCGCCGGATAAGGACCCCCTGCACTGCGCAGGCGCAGGGCTTGCGCAGTACGAAGGACTACGGAGCTTCCGAAAATTGCTGAACCTAAACAGCTCTGAGTGAACTCCTCAGTTAACATGTAATTGTACGAGGCGATGCCGCACGCTCCTGATGCTCGTGCTACTCTGCAAGGGGCGTCTATCGTGTAAGTAAGGGTCGGGTCTAGTATTACTGTAACCAATGGGGCGCATTTATTATTATTATTGTTATATATTGAGCTCTGCCCATTAATTTACCATTCGCCCTCTTCTGTAGCCATCCGCCCCTTACACGATATAATAATAATAGACCCGCCCCTTACACGATATAATAATAATAGACCCGCCCCTTACACGATATAATAATAATAGACCCGCCCCTTACACATAATAATAATAATAGACCCGCCCCTTGTTTACACGCTATAACAGATCTGCCCCTTGTTAGAGTAATAATAGAGCGGCCCCTTGGTTACACGATATATAACAATAATAATAAATGTGCCCCTTGGTTACAGTAATACTAGACCCCCGCCCCTTAGTTACACGTATAGAATATTAAAAAAAAAAAGTCAGTTACTTTGCTGCGTAACTAATTACTTTTTCCAATGTAGTAACTGAGTTACTAACGCAATTACTTTTTGGGAGAAGTAATTTGTAACGTAACTAATTACTTTTTTAAAGTAAGATGACCAACACTGGCCGCTCAGCTGTCGGCTAATTGCCAGCTCCCATGTCTCTTCACAGTGACTCACCTGTTGATGATATCCTGCTCATCAGTCCTGCCTACTTAAGCCGTCCAGCCCAGATGATCTCTGCCTTCGCCTTGGTCACATCTCTAGAGACACTCTCCTGTTTTCCTTTTAAAGACTTGCTTGGCTGATATTCCTTCTGGCTCCAGATCCTGCTTGCCGTTCTACTACGCTGTTCTCTGGCTCCCTGACGTTTTGGCTTGTCTGACTATCCGTTCTGGTTCCTGAACTCTCTGTTTTGACTACGTTTACTTTTTTGTTATTATTATTTATTAATAATAATAAACAAGTGTGATTTTAACTGTACTTCTGTCTCAGTCTGCTTCATGGTTTCTGACAAGTAGGCACCATGCATTTTTCTTTGTACTCCTCCATACAGTTTAGAAGCCATCAGTTCCAAAAACATTTATCCTGGTCACATCACTCCACAGTATAGAGTCCCAGTAGTCTTCTTTTTCAGCATGGGCCCTGGCAAATTCTAGACATGTGCGATTCGTTTCGTACGAATCGGAAATACGAATTTTAATGCATACGAATTTTGTACGAAATACGAAATTTCTTATACAAACTTTGGATCCAAATTCCATTACAACAAAATCGGACAGAATGTTTGCTAACTACGATTATTTGTTATGATGAAGTTAAAAACCCCAGGAAGACAGCACAGCACAGGGATGGTAGGAACCCCTCATAATGGGCACAGCAGGTGTGCAGACCCGGAACTCAGCACAGGGATGGTGGGAACCCCTAAAAATGGGCACAGCGGGTGTACAGACCCAGGAACTTAGCACAGGGATGGTGGGAACCCCTCATTAATGGGCACAGCAGGTGTACAGACCCAAGAAACTCAGCACAGGGATGGTGGGAACTCCTCTTAATGGGCACAGCGGGTGTACAGACCTGGGAACTCAGCACAGGGATGGAGGGAGCCCCCCTTAACCACTTTCAGACCGGACCAATTTGCAGCAAAGGACCAGGCCCCTTTTTTGCGATTCGGCACTGCGTCGCTTTAACTGGACAATTGCGCGGTCGTTCGACGTGGCTCCCAAACAAAATTTACGTCCTTTTTTTCCCACAAATAGAGCTTTCTTTTGGTGGTATTTGATCGCCCCTGCGGTTTTTATTTTTTGCACTATAAACAAAAAAGAGCGACAATTTTGAAAAAAAACGCATTCTTTTTTATTTTTTGCTATAATAAATTATCCCCCAAAAATATATAAAAAAACAATTTTTTTCCTCAGTTTAGGCCGATACGTATTCTTCTACATATTTTTGGTAAAAAAAAACGCAATAAGCGATTATTGATTGGTTTGCGCAGAAGTTATAGCATTTACAAGATAGGGGATAGTTTTATAGCATTTTTATTAATATTTTTTTTTTATTAGTAATAGTGGCGATCAGCGATTTTTATTGTGACTTGCGACATTATGGCGGACACATCGGACATTTTTGACATATTTTTGGGACCATTGTCATTTATAACAGCAATCAATGCTATTTAAATGCACTGATTCCTGTGTAAATGACACTGGCAGTGAAGGGGTTAACCACTAGGGGGCAGTGTAGGGTTAAGTATGCCTAGGGGTGTGTTTCTTACTGTGCGGGGGGGGCGTGGCTGTCAGCTAGTGAAGGCTGATCTCTGCTCCAATCACAGGAGCAGAGATCGGCGTCACTGGTTGCTAGGCAGAACGGGGAGATGCTGTTTATTTCCGCATCTCCCCGTTCAGCCTTTCAGCCTTCCCGTGAGACGATCGCAGGTGTCCCTGCGGCGATCGAGTCCGCGGGACCCGCGACCGGCCTCATGGGGGTCCCGACCGGCGCGCTCTCGATGGCACGGAGGCATTTAAAAAGGGACTTATATATACGCCCTCCTGCCTGTCCGTGCCATTCTGCCGACGTACGTCGTTGTGCGCCGGTCGGGAACCGGATAATGATAAATTGATCATAACGAACATTTGTAATTGTAACGAAAAAAGTTTACGTATCTAACGAAAATACAAATTCATTTTAATACGGAACGAAACGAAACAAAGCAAATTTATTGACGGTGCACATGTCTAGCAAATTCTAGGCAGGTTTTTTTGTGCATGGGCTTTAGGAGAGGCTTCCTTTGTGGACGACACCCATGCATGCCATTCCCCTGCAGTGTCCGCCGTATTGTGTCACAGGAAACAATCGCCCCAGTTTGGTTTTCTACTTCTTTAGCGAACTGCAGTGAACTTGCATGGAGTTTTCCTTCAACCCTTCTCACCAGAAGACGCTCCTGTCGAGGTGATAACTTCCGTGGACGGCCTGGACGTCTCTGTGAGATGGTCGCAGTTCCATCTTTGTTACATTTTTGTATCACTTTTTGCTCCAGTATTCGGACTGATAAGTAAAGCTTTGCTGATCTTCTTGTAGCCTTCAACTTTCTTTCTCTCTTCCGTGTGGTGCCATTGCTGACAGCATGGAATGGGCGGGGTTTTCTTTGTTAAGTAACGCCCCTTTTACAATCACCTGTCTGCTGGACACCTGTTCAATGAATAATTACTCACCTGTAGTTGAATTCTTGTTAATTAGGATTTTGTTGTCTAAAATGTAGCTTTGCTTCTAAGACTTGCATTGGGGATTATTCATTTTTGCAACATTGTCTTTTGTTGTACAAATGTACAAATTAACAAATGGTTGTTAACATTGATTGGTTGCAATCAATGGCCGCATTTTTCGGAGTATTCTGTAGTATAGAGTCCTATAGAAAATGGTGATTCTGAAAGGAAAGTAAAGGTTTTCTGACAAATCTGTTGGGGTGTACTAATTTATGCTGAGCGCTGTATATAGGAGCTGCTTTACCTGCCAAAGGATTTATATTTCTGCCCATCCAGTGTGGAGATGTACACAGCTCTGCTACACAGCACAGCTCTCTCTGGCCAGGCAGGAGACTCGATCTTTCTCTGCTGCAGGTCAGTAACACTTACAGTTCTTGTCCCTCCCCCAGCCTGTGATTGGATAGTGAAAGGAGAAGCAGCAGGACTGATGAGCTTTTCTCACTGTCACTCTGATCCCTCTTCTTATTATCAGGGCCCCCATTAGAAATCATGGGGCCCCATACAACCTGACTGACACCCCCCCCCCCCCCCTGAGTTTTCTCATACAATTCCCATGCACACCCCCCCCCCCCCCCACATTCTGTTCCCTGCATCCCACATTACACCTCATTCTGCACCCCCTGCATCCCCCTCTATCCAATACTACCCCTGAATCCCCCCCCATTACACCTCACTCTGCACCCCCTCTATCCCATACTACCTCTGAACCCCCCCCCCCAATTACACCTCACTCTGCACCCCCTATATCCAATACTACCCCTGAATCCCCCCCCCATTACACCTCACTCTGCACCCCCTCTATCCCATACTACCCCTGAACCCCCCCCCACCAATTACACCTCACTCTGCACCCCCTCTATCCTATACTACCCCTGAACCCCCCCCCCCCACCAATTACACCTCACTCTGCACCCCCTGCATTCCATACTACCCCTGAACCCCCCCAAAACTACACTTCACTTTGCTCCCCCTGTATCCCATACTACCCCTGAATCCCCCCAAAACTACACTTCACTCTGCTCCCCCTGTATCCCATACTACCCCTGACCCCCCCCCCCCCCACCAATTACACTTCACTCTGCACCCCCTGTATCCCATACTACCCCTGAACCCCCCCCCCCCCCCCCCACCAATTACACCTCACTCTGCACCCCCTGCATTCCATACTACCCCTGAACCCCCCCAAAACTACACTTCACTTTGCTCCCCCTGTATCCCATACTACCCCTGAATCCCCCCAAAACTACACTTCACTCTGCTCCCCCTGTATCCCATACTACCCCTGACCCCCCCCCCCCCCCCCCCCACCAATTACACTTGACTCTGCAGAGTCTGCACCCCCTGTATCCCATACTACCTTTGAATTGAACTTTTGACGTGTGCTGCAACCTTGGAGGATGGAAGATGTTTTCATGAAAATGTGTAAACAGAATCAAGCACACGTGGGTGTGCAGACAGTAGCTGGCCAGCTTGGAGTGCAGCCTGTGTGTGATGCAATGGTTAGCTCCTTGTACATCTGTAAACAAGGATGGGGGGGGGGTGGGGGGGGGGGGGGGGGCTTGGGGGGGTTGTCAGTTGAGCGAAGTCAGTCCGATGGATACACCAGGAACAGCAGCTCCGGGGTCACAGACCACTGCGGTTTTCATGGAGACGAAGGTCTTCCGCTTTGCCATCTGTTTAGTACATATCGCCACTTGTCAACAAGATGTGTTACTGACAAGTCAAAGATGACTGAGCAACAGTGACGGCCCATCCCTAGGGGGCGCATGGCCGCCGCACCCCCCTCCCCCCCCCAGGCAGTCACAAAAAATAAATAAAAATCAAATAAATAATATTTTTTCTTAAATGGCCCTTTAAAATTTTTTTTTAAAAAAAGGTCCTTTTAGTGCACTGTTTTTCGGGCGCTGGACACAGTGCACTATGGGAAGCGCGTCGTCTATGCAGCCACGAGATTGCAGGCGAGACGCTCCATTTGCAGGATTTTGACCTGCCTTGTGGTGCAACCGATTGTGCCGGAATACTTCCGCCCGGCGCCCGTTGTATCACTACAGCCGGGTGCTTTGATAGAGATTGGCTCCGCCCTATGACGGTGCTTTCCCTCCGAGTTACGACATCATTTTCCCTGTGCCAGTGATAAACCGGAAGTGACATCAGCAGCTCCGTGTAACGCACGGCCCGAGCGGAGCGAAGTAAGCCCCACCGAATGTAACCTTGGAGGCTCATTACTCTGATTGTCCCCAACAACCCAGAGCAGTACGTGGGTGGTCCCATCATTTTAAAGAGGATGCACAAACTGCGATAACAGAGTATCATCCCCATGGCACCCTTAGTGCTAACAGTGTCATTTTTCAGTTTGTTTGCGCCGATCTGTGATGCTGAGCTATATACCATGATCTGTGAGGCTGCGCTATATACCCTGATCTGCGAGGCTGCACTATATACCATGATCTGTGAGGCTGTGCTATATACCATGATCTGCGAGGCTGAGCTATATACCATGATCTGCGAGGCTGTGCTATATACTATGATCTGCGAGGCTGCGCTATATACCATGATCTGCGAGGCTGAGCTATATACCATGATCTGCGAGACTGAGCTATATACCATGATCTGCGAGGCTGAGCTATATACCATGATCTGTGAGGCTGAGCTATATACCATGATCTGCGAGGCTGCTCTATATACCATTATCTGTGAGGCTGCGCTATATACCATGATCTGCGAGGCTGAGCTATATACCATGATCTGCGAGGCTGAGCTATATACCATGATCTGCGAGGCTGCCCTATATACCATGATCTGCGAGGCTGAGCTATATACCATGATCTGCGAGACTGAGCTATATACCATGATCTGCGATGCTGAGCTATATACCATGATCTGTGAGGCTGCACTATATACCATGATCTGTGAGGCTGTGCTATATACCATGATCTGTGAGGCTGAGCTATATACCATGATCTGCGAGGCTGCACTATATACCATGATCTGCGAGGCTGCACTATATACCATGATCTGTGAGGCTGCGCTATATTCCATGATCTGTGAGTCTGAGCTATATACCATGATCTGTGAGGCTGCGCTATATACCATGATCTGCGAGGCTGTGCTATATACCATGATCTGTGAGGCTGCGCTATATACCATGATCTGCGAGGCTGTGCTATATACCATGATCTGTGAGGCTGTGCTATATACCTTGATCTGTGATGCTGAGCTATATACTTTGTCCTGTGATGCTGAGCTGCATACTCCTGACACTATGGGTGGAAGCAAGTGGAATACAGGGGACGGAGTGAGTGGACTCTATTAGCGGTGGGGCTTTTGAGAGAGATCAAAAATGAAGGACGGGGTCCGGCACCCCCCATCCTAAAACTTCACCAGCCGTCACTGCTGAGCAACCCTGATCTTCCTGTACAAGACTTTCTTTCTGTTTGGTGGAGCCTCTGTCAGGTTTTCATTGTCTCTGTTACGCCTTTATTTCTTATTAGAACTCTAGAGGGGATCATGTTATCATAGTTAAGGTGTATCCAAGCCAATTAATACAGAGCCTTGAAAAAGTATTCATACCCATTGAAATTTTCCAAATTTTGTAATTTTACAACTAAAAACATAAATGTATTTTATTGGGATTTTAAGTGATAGACCAACACAAAGTGGCCCATAATTGTGAAGTGGAAGGAAAATGATAAATGATTTTCACATTTCTTTACAAATAAATATGTAAAAAGTGTGGGGGGCATTTGTATGGCGCCCCCCGGAGTCAATACTTTGTAGAACCGCCTTTCACTGCAATTACAGCTGAAAGTCTTTTTGGGGGTGTCTCTACCAGCTTTGCACATCTAGAGAGTAACATTTTGCCCATTCTTCTTCTTTGCAAAATATCTCAAGCTCTGTCAGATTGGATGGAGAGCGTCTGTGAACAGCGATTTTCAAGTCTTGCCACAGATTCTCAACTGGATTTAGGTCTGGACTGTGACTGGGCCATTCTAACACATGAATATGCTTTGATCTAAACCATTCCATTGTAGCTCTGGCTGTATGTTTTGGGTCGTTGTCCTGCTGGAAGGTGAACCTCCGCCCCGGTCTCAAGTCTTTTGCAGACTCTAATGCGCGTACACACGGTCGGAATTTCCGATGGAAACAGTCCGATGGGAGCTTTTCATCGGATTTTCCGACCGTGTGTATGCCCATCGGTCTTTTTCTGTCGGAATTTCCGACGGACTTTGGATTGAGAACCTGCTCTCAATTTTTCAGACGGAAAACCTTTCTATCGGATTTTCTGATCGTGTGTATGCAATTCCGACACGCAAAATTCCGACGCATGCTCGGAAACAATTCGACGCATGCTCGGAAGCATTAAACTTCCCTTTTATAGTGCTGTCGAACGTGTTTTATGCCGCTGTGTTACTGACCGTCGGAATTTGGTGTGACCGTATGTAGGCAAGACAGTTTGAGCGAAATTCCGTCGGAATTCCGACGGGAAAACCATCAGAGCTTTTTCCGACGAGAATTCCGACCGTGTGTACGCGGCATAACAGGTTTTCTTCTAAGATTGTCCTGTATTTGGCTCCATCCATCTTCACATCAACTCTGACCAGCTTCCCTGTCCCTGCTGAAGAAAAGCATCCCCCACATGATGCTGCCACCACCATGTTTCACAGTGGGGATGGTGTGTTCAGGGTGATGTGCAGTGATAGTTTTCCCTCCACACATAGCGTTTTGCTTTTAGACCAAAAAGTTTAATTTTGGTCTCATCTGAGCAGATCACCTTCTTCCACATGTTTGCTGTGTCCCCCACATGGCTTCTCACAAACTACAAACAGGACTTCTTATGACTTTCTTTCTCCAATGTCTTTCTTCTTGTCACTCTTCCATAAAGGGCAGATTTGTGGAGAACACGACTAATAGTTGTCCTGTGGACAGATTCTCCCCCCTGAGCTGTGGATCTCTGCAGCTCCTCCAGAGTTCCCATGGACCTCTTGGCCGTTTCTCTGATGAATGCTCTCCTTGCCCGGCCGGTCAGTTTAGGTGGACGGCCATGTCTTGGTAGGTTTGCAGTTGTGCCATACTCTTTCCATTTTCAGATGATAGGTTGAACAGAGCTCCGTGAGATGTTCAAAGCTTGGGAGATTTTTTTTATAAACTAACCCTGCTTTATACTTCTCCACAACTTTATCCCTGACCTGTCTGGTGTGTTCCTTGGCCTTCATGATGCTGTTTGTTCACTAAGGTCCTCTAACAAACCTCTGAGGGCTTCACAGAACAGCTGTATTTATACTGAGATTAAATTACACACAGGTGGACTCTATTTACTAATTAGGTGAATTCTGAAGGCAATTGGTTCCTCTAGATTTTAGTTAGGGGTATCAGAGTAAAGGGGGCTGAATACAAATGCCCCCCCCCCCTGCTCCATAGTGACCTAATAACATCACACAGTTGCTGCAGATTTGTCGGCTGCACATCCATGATGCCTATCTCCAGGTCCACCACATCCCATAGGTGCTCTATTAGATGAGATCTGGTGAGTGTCTCTATTGGATGAGATCTGGTGAGTGTCTCTATTGGATGAGATCTGGTGAGTGTCTCTATTGGATGGAGATGTGGTGAGTGTGGAGACCATTGGAGTACAGTGACCTCATTGTCCAGTGGTGAGATGCTGGAAGGAGCCATCAGAAGATGGGGACACTGTAGTCATAAAGGGATGGACATGGTCAGCAACAATACTCAGGTAGGCCGTGGTGATTAAACCATGATCAATTGGTACTCAATTGTAATTTTGCTCAATTGCAAAGTAATTGACCCGACACACTACTGTAGGGAGGTCTCACCATTGTTGCAGGGGGTGGAGTCACAAAGATATTTGGAGAACTCTCACCATTGTGGGAGGGGCGGAGACAAACTATTGTTGGACAACTTTACTATTGTGGGAGGGGCAGAGATACAAACTGCTGAGGGAAAGCTCACCTTTGTGGGAGGGGCAGAGACACAAACTGCTGAGGGAAAGCTCACCTTTGTGGGAGGGGCAGAGACACAAACTGCTGAGGGAAAGCTCACCTTTGTGGGAGGGGCAGAGACACAAACTGCTGAGGGATAGCTCGCCTTTGTGGGAGGGGCAGACACATACTGCTGAGGGAAAGCTCACCTTTGTGGGAGGGGCAGAGACACAAACTGCTGAGGGAAAGCTCGCCTTTGTGGGAGGGGCAGAGACACAAACTGCTGAGGGAAAGCTCGCCTTTGTGGGAGGGGCAGAGACACAAACTGCTGAGGGAAAGCTCGCCTTTGTGGGAGGGGCAGAGACACAAACTGCTGAGGGAAAGCTCGCCTTTGTGGGAGGGGCAGAGACACAAACTGCTGAGGGAAAGCTCACCTTTGTGGGAGGGGCAGACACAAACTGCTGAGGGAAAGCTCACCTTTGTGGGAGGGGCAGAGACACAAACTGCTGAGGGAACGCTCGCCTTTGTGGGAGGGGCAGACACATACTGCTGAGGGACAGCTCGCCTTTGTGGGAGGGGCAGAGACACAAACTGCTGAGGGAAAGCTCACCTTTGTGGGAGGGGCAGAAACACAAACTGCTGAGGGAAAGCTCGCCTTTGTGGGAGGGGCAGAAACACAAACTGCTGAGGGAAAGCTCGCCTTTGTGGGAGGGGCAGACACATACTGCTGAGGGAAAGCTCGCCTTTGTGGGAGGGGCAGACACATACTGCTGAGGGAAAGTTCACCTTTGTGGGAGGGGCAGAGACACAAACTGCTGAGGGAAAGCTCACCTTTGTGGGATGGGCAGACACATACTGCTGAGGGAAAGCTCACCTTTGTGGGAGGGGCAAAGACACAAATTGTTGTTTTTTCTGCCTTCTTTTTAGAAAAAACATAGAAAAGGGATGGCAGGTAAAAGTCTGAGTGGTCCATCCAGTCTGTCCGTTTTTTTCTTTTTATATTGGGGTTCTCCATCCTGACAATATTAGCATTTCCAACATCCTGTTTTTCTGGCGGCGGGTGTTCGGAACTCTGCATACCAGTCCGGTGCGTCCGTGAAAGGGATATCCAGAGTTGCGCAGAAGTTGCGGAGATCTTCGGGTACTCGGAGGAGAGCCGAACGTCCTGAAGAGGAGGCTGAGAGCCCGAAGGGGAATTTCCACCGGTATGGGATGGCTTTGGCGCGTAACACTTCCAGGACCGGCCTCAATTCCCTACGACGCTGTAAGGTAATGTTGGAGAGATCTTGAAATAGCTGAACATCAGCATCGTTGTGGGAGAGCCGGTCTGCCTCACGGGCTTTACGGAGGATCTCTTCTTTCAGTTGAAAGTCTATGATGTGGCAGATCACGTCCCTGGGTGGGTCGGATTCTTTTCCTTTCGGGCGCAAGGCGCGATGAATGCGTTCCATGCCGATCTTGGTGGTTGGAGGCCTGTTCAGCAGGGTGTTGAAGAGGTTGGAGACCTCTTGTTGCAAGTGATCCGCATCGATCGTTTCTGGCAGTCCTCGGATGCGGAGATTGTGGCGTCTTCCCCGGTTGTCCAAGTCTTCGACGTGGCGGTTTAAGTCCCTCAGTTGTAGGGTGTGGGAGTCGAGGACTTGGCAGGACCGGCGGAGTACCGAGGTATGGGTAGCGGTAGTCGTTTCTACTTCGCGGACCCTGCCCGCGATTGATTGCAGGTCAACCCTCAGATCGGAGATTGCCGCTGTGAGGGCCGCGGTGAGGGTGTCCTTAATGTCCGCTGCTATGGAGCGTAGATCATGCAGGCTCGGTGGTTGTTGCGGTGTGAGCACAATGCCGTCATCTTCAGGAGGGGATCTGGTGATGGAGCCTTGTGGCGGGTCTGAGGCCTGTGAGGCCTGTGAGGAGCCTCGAGTGGGCGCCATGTTGCTTGCTTGATTCCGGAACATCTCGGGGATGTTCTGGGTCAGCCGCCCGTTAGTTCTCCTCGGTGATCGGGAGCGGGATGTGGATGAGCGGCGGGAGGAGGTTCCCATCACTTGCAGGGTATGTTTCAGGGTAAATACCTCCGTTTTCGATAGCAATGTCTCTCCGGTGGCAGGAGCTCACAGTTCAAGCTGCCATTCTCTCCCGAGGTCAGGCCACGCCCCCCACATCCTGTTTTTCTACCTTCTTCTTTTTTATGTATATTTATGCAGATGTGGTGCTTTTAATACCAATTCATGTTTATTTGGTATGTTGGCTTGACATTGTGATTCCATTTTGTATACTCAAAAATGTATTGAAACTGGAAGAGAATATGCATAAAAGCAGCCAATGCCTCACTAAATATTCCTGTTAAGAAAATAAAACAAAGTTTGTACTTTCTAGCTCTTTTTGATAAATTTATTAAAAAAAATAATAAAGAAAAGAAAATCTGAAAAACAAATAAAGTTTGTACTTTGATGCTCTTTTTGATAAAATGTAATAAAAAAAAAAATCAGAAAAAATAAATCAAAAAGGGCATCAAAGTACAAACTTTAATAGAAAAAAAAAAATCTGAAAAAAAATTAAAAGAAAGTTTGTACTTTGATGCTCTTTTTGAGAAATGAGAAATGTAATAATAAAAAAATAAATAATCAAAAACAGCATTAAAAGTACAAACTTTATTTATTTTTTTCAGAATTTGTTTTTTTTAATTATTATTAAAGTTTGTACTTGCTCTTTTTGATAAATTTAAAAAAAAAATCTGAAAAAAATAAATAAAATAAAGTTTGTACTTTGATGCTCTTTTTGATAAATGTAATAAAAATTTTTGAAAAAAATAAAATAAAAAGTAGTTTGGTGCTATAATATCAGTTGATGTAAAGGGTGGATGCCATTGTCTGGTCTTCCGGTATTGATTCTATAGAACGCTTTCTTTCCCTATCAATACAAATTTTCTTTTTAAAAAAAAAGGTTCTCGTTCAGATTTTCCTTTTAATAAAAACAAAGCAAACAGGTCTTTTTGAATAATGTGTTTATGCTTTCTTTGAAAAATAAATATGTCTACATAATATTTAAATCTGGAAAGAAAGATGTGTTAATGACTGCTTTTCACAACAATAAACAAAAAAAGGATAGCACCAATAAATAAAAATAAACACATAATTACAATAAAAAAAATTGTTAGGCAGAATTAGGTCTTTGACTGTTTTTCTTTTTTTTTTTTGTCTTTATTTACAAAAAGGCTAAAAACCTGTAGTGTTTTCTGCGTAATTCACAAATATACATATACTAAAACTTGGCCGCCAGAGGCATTGTGGTATAGATATTGCGGTCGCTATGTGTTTAATGGCATTGATTAGCTACAGACACAGTGCTAAAAAAAAAAAAAAAAAAAAAAAAATGGTCGACATGCAGCTTTAAACGCACCGATCTCATCAGCAGAAGCACGCCATGAGAGGTCTGTGAACAAAGGATGACTTTTAAAAAAGGACTCGAGTTGGAGACAGCCGTGTATCACCTTCTCAGGTCGTCAAATTACTTTTTACGTCCAATTATTGAAATGCAAAAAAAAAAAAAAAAAATACTGCAATAAAATAAAATACTCAGGAATCGTGCCAGAGGGAGGGGGGTGAAGGTTTTTGGACGGTGAAGCTGACCAGAGGATATTAGATCAGGCTGTAAAAGCTGAAGGGTTCAGGAGCAAGTCAGGTCTATCTACCTGCCAGTGCCAGGAGACCCTTCTAAAAGAGCCAACGTGGCAAACGTCGTTTAAAATTAGGACTAGATGGCACTATAACGCTAACCCGCTCTCTGGACTTTTTCACGCCGGCGCCTGCAATGCTTAATGCTGCACAAGACCATTTTTTTATTTTTATTAAACCAACCCCCAGAAAAGTGCAGCGTTCCTGTACTTCTGAAGTTCAAAGCTTTGGGTTCGGCTGGGAGAACACAGAAGAGGGCTATACACCAAAAACGCGCCATTTATAAGCACTGTTAACCGTCACACTCCAGTGGAAAGACTAAGAAGTCATCGTTACCTGGCAAAAAAAAAAATAAAAAAAAAAATTCTTTTTTTTTTTGGTTAAAAGCCTAACCCTTTCACTGCCAGCGAGGATGGCAACGTATTGTTCCACAGTGCGCCGCGCGGCCCTTTATCAGCCGCACTTCCTTTCCTCTACAGACTTTGATGTTGCACAAAAGGCCGGGATTACCTTTGAAGATAACAACACCTACGTCCTTCCATGAGTTTTTCAGGTGCCTCGGAGATTGTTCATGGCATCCCCCGAACCTCCCACCAACCATTGTGTGCTCAGTTACAAGTCTGCCGAGACAAGCTCACACGGGAACAAGACAAAGCGATCAGGCATTCCACACTGTATCCAGCACTTTTGGGATCATTAAACAAGGAAGAGAGGGGGGGGGGGGGGTTGGGGTAGGCGGTTCCAGAACCACAAAGCAAAGATTTGCTTTTTACACAGGTGAGTCAACACAAATGACTGATTTGATGGATTTGCATGTGTATGGGAAGAGATCTTCTCGGTACCTGCCTGCCACTGCCCCAACACTCAATGATAAATAGCTGATCCTTAACTTGGACAATGCCACCCATGATTACACCTGGGCACACAGCCTGGGGAATTTATCTCAAAGTGGATTTCTTCTGACCATAAATCTGTGGGGCGCCCAATCCCATCCATCATCGCACATGTGCATACGGCCTGGGGAATAGATCTTCAAGAGGATTTCTCCTGATCGTAAATGTTTGGTGCACCCAATCCTATCCATCAAACATGTGCATACGGCCTGGGGACTAGATCTTCAAGAGGATTTCTCCTGATCAGAAATGTTTGGTGCACCCATCATCGCATATGTGCATACGGCCTAGGGAACACATCTCAAAGAGGATTTCTCCTGACCATAAGTCCATGGTGCACCCAATCCTATCCATCATCAAACATGTGCATATGGCCTTGGGACTAGATCTTCAAGGGGATTTCTCCTGATCATAAATGTCTGGTGCACCCAATCCCATCCATCATCACACATGTTCATACAGCCTGGGGACTAGATCTTCAAGAGGATTTCTCCTGATCGTAAATGTTTGGTGCACCCAATCCCACCCATCATCAAACATGTGCATACGGCTTGGGGACTAGATCTTCAAGAGGATGTCTCTTGATCATAAATGTTTGGTGCACCCAATCCCACCCATCATCATATATGTGCATACAGCCTAGGGAACACATCTCAAAGAGGATTTCTCCTGACCATAAGTCCATGGTGCACCCAATCCTACCCATCATCAAACATGTGCATACGGCCTGGGGACTAGATCTTCAAGAGGATTTCTCCTGATCATAAATGTTTGGTGCACCCAATCCCACCCATCATCACACATGTGCATACGGTTTGGGGACTAGATCTTCAAGAGGATGTCTCCTGATCATAAATGTTTGGTGCACCCAATCCCACCCATCATCATATATGTGCATACAGCCTAGGGAACACATCTCAAAAGAGGATTTCTCCTAACCATAAGTCCATGGTGCACCCAATCCCATCCATCATCAAACGTGCATACGGCCTGGGGACTAGATATTGAAGAGAATTTCTCCTGATCATAAATGTTTGGTGCACCCAATCCCACCCATCATCACACATGTGCATACGGCCTGGGGAACACATCTCAAAAGTGGATTACTCCTGACCATAAATCTGTATCGCACTCAATCCCACCCATCATCACACATGTGCATCCGGCTTATGGAATAAATCTCAAAGAGGATTTCTCCTGACCATAAAATCTGTGGGGCACCCAATCCCAACCATCAACACACATGTGCATGCGATTTAGGGTAATACATCTCAAAGGGGATTTCTCCTGACCATAAATCCAAGTTGCATTAACAAATAGCTGATACTTAACCTGGACAATCCTATCCATCACCACACATGTGCACACAGCTTAGAGAATACATCTCAAGAGGAGATTTCTCCTGATCATAAATGCGTGGGGCACCAAATCCCAACCTTCATCACACATGTGCGTAGAGTTTAGTAAATACATCTCATAGTTGACGTCTCCTGACCATAAATCTGTGATGCACCCAATCCCAACCTTCATCACCCATGTGCATAGAGCTTAGGCAAGACATCTCGGGGGATGCCTCCTGCCCATAAATACGTGGTGCACTCAATCCCACCCCCATGATTACACATGTGCATAGAGCTTAGGAAATACATGTTATAGGGGATGTCTTCTGGCTATAAAACCAGGTGCACCCAATCCCACATCGGCATGTAGCTTAGGGAATACATCTTTAAAAAGGGATTTCTCCTGACCATAAATCTGGGTGAACCCAATTGCATCCATCATCACATAACTTTGAGAATACATCTCAAAGCCTGGGGGGGGGGGGGGGGGGGGGGCGCGGCGGGGGGGGGGGGGGGGGAGATTCCCCTGATCCTAAATACCAGGTGCGCCCAATCCCAACCCATCATCGCACATTTGAACACAGCTTCAGGAAAACATGTCAAAGGAGCTTTTCCTTTGACCATAAAGCAGGGGTGCACCCAATCCCACCCATCATCGAACGTGCACACAGTTGGCAAAAACATCTCAAAAAGGGGATATCCCTTGACCATAAATCTGGGGTGCAGCCAATCCCACTCATCATCACATGTGCACAGAGTCTCAAAAGGGGACACCTCCTGACCATAGTTCCAGGTACACCCAATCCCAACCCATCATTGCACATTTGAACATGGCTTCAAGGATACATATGAAAGGAGGGTTTCCCTTGACAATAAAGCTGGGTTGCACCCAATCCCATCCTTCATCGCATGTGTGCACAGCTACAGGAGTACATAAAAGGGAATTTCTCCTGACCATAAACCCGGGGTGCACCCAATCCTACCAATCATCCCACATGTACACAGTTTTAGGTAATACATCTCAAAAGGGGATTTCTCCTGACCATAAATTCAGGGTGCACCACACACACACATTCACGTGAGTGCCAACGTAAATCTACTGCTGTTTTGCAGTCTTAAAAGCCATTCTATCTTCTTGCATAACCGTATGATATTTATTACTGCCAGTGAAAGGTTTTTCTTTTAGTTTTGCAGTCAAAATGGACTTTGAGGGGGTGAAGTAGACCATACACGGGGCATCCACAGCAATAAAGCAACTCATACTACAGGTATTATTTAGATTATGAAAGCCCCTGTTGGCTGTAAGACAGAGGGGGGACCTAAGGGCCATAAAGCTTTATGGATACGTAGGGTGAAAGTGGCTTTTTTCTTTGTTTTTTTTTTTGAGCAACACGTACCAAGTTGTCCCACATCCCCCCACCCCACCTACCTCCACATCCGACAACAAAAAACAAGGGGTACATTGAACCCGCTTCAAGCAGCAAGCAGGGTGACAAAAGAAATTAAAAAGACCACTACAGAAACCAGGTAAAAACATTGGACAATTCATGTATTTTTTCATAAATTATTTTAAATATATATAACAAAAGAAATACTGTACCCTCACAAAAAAAAAAAAAAAGAAAAAAAAAAAACTTTAATTAATTTACCAACAAAATGATATTAAATAAAAAAGGTATGGTGTAGTGAACTGCGTCTGCACCCATGTATACACACACTACAGGTTCGGGAGAGCCTGGAAAAGGGCGGCTCCTTATGAGCTACAGTGTGAGGCGGAGCTACAGGGTTGCGGCGGAGGCGGTGAGACCTGACCTGCGTATTTAAGGGGGGGGGGGGGGGGACATCAGTAGCTCTATAATGTGCTGTACATTCCAGAAAGGCACTTGTTGCACATGATTATTAATACGCTAACTTGGGAGTCTGTATTTGGCACTAGAGAGTTGGTTGGGGGGGGGGGGGGGGGTAAAGGAAGAAGCGGGTGCCGTTATATGGCGGGTAATATTAGACTCTCTATAGAATCAAGTTTCTTGCTGGGGGCTTTCACATGTAATGAATGGCTTTGCAAGCAACAAGCCTGCAACATGATCACCTGGAAAGCTTTCCTAACCTTGAAAGGGGTTAACACTGATCACCGCACGTATCCATCCACACAGTACTTGTAAATCCATCCCCCCCCCCCCAGACAGCTTTGTAGTTGAATGAGGATTTAGCGATCTAACACAGGTCTAGCAGCAAAAGGAGCCAAGTCGTCCCCCCCCCCCCCCCCCCCCCCCCCCCCCCAACATGGGAGTTCACCCTTTTATTAATATTGGGTCATTAGCACTAAAGTCCTTTCAGCAGAACCTACGTCAGGGCCTCTCGGTGCAGGAGCCGGTTGTGTGGCTGCAAGGTACATGGAACCTTATAACAGGGGGGGTGTGTGTGTGTGTGTGTGTGTGTGTCTGTATACATGAGTAACATAGACAAGGTTACAGTGAATACATTTTGAATAGACTCCAGTGACGCCACAAGATAATGCATCTCCAGGGGGGAGGGGGGGGGGAATGGGGGACAGGGAGGTTGCGTTGTCATAATGGGTGCCTGGACCAGCTTGCTTCACATTCTCAGACATGCTGAACCGGTCCTGGTTCTGTGACTTGGTGGTGGTAGGAGAAAGGGGATTTGGGGGGGGGGGTCGGGAATGGGGGAGGGGTGGGAAACTTTCACCCACTGGAAGGCAGCCTCACTCAACAATAAACAAGTCTCATTCATTAAAACAGCAAGCTGCACTCATTGAGCGAGTCTTACTCTAATTATTAGGCGATTCCACTCATTATGAGTGAGTCTTCCTCACGGGGGTGAGTAAAAAAAAAAAAAAAAAAAAAAAATGTACAAGAGTTCACCGTTATAGATATATATATATATGCCGATAGCTTCCTGGGAGAATACCAGTCTATCTAGCGATCATCCGGAACCGTTCCTCTCTCTCTCGCTCTCGTGACCTCCTTTTTTTGGTCCAGACTCCGTTCCTCGCTTTCTTTGAGTCCTTGGACTTTTTAGTGTTAATTTTTTATTTTTTGTTTTTAAGACCACAGAGATTTTATCTGGAACTGGCTCAGCACAAGCCTGACAAAATTGAGCCAACAGGTCACTTTATTAAAAAAAAAAAAAAAAAAAAAAAAAAAAAAAAAAGAAGAAGAAGGTTTCTCTTCTCTTTTTTGGCTGACAGATAAAACGAAAGCGTCCATCGGAAAATAAAAGTCAGAGTTTTTTTTCTTCTTTTTCCTCAAAGCCTTTCCGTTGTCGAATGAAAGTCGTTCACATACCCAAAAAAACCATGACACACACACACAGGTGAAGTTTTTTTTTTAGAAGTTCCTCCAGGGCGGGTACTGTGCATGATGGGCGGTGCTACACAATGAAACTTATCCCAGGCCGGTCTCTGGCACCACTCAGACTCCACTTCCCATAGTCCTTTTTTTATTTATTTTTTCTCCTCTCAGGAGAAGGGCCTACAGCAAGTTTTTTCGTGAAGGATCGAATTTACTTTTTGCAGTTGCATGATTCCAGAATGCGTCAGCAGGGTTTTCTTTGACCTTTGATCTGAACTTGTTTTTTTTTTTTTTTTTGTCTTGCAAGTACGGTTTAGCAGAGATATAGCGACAAAAGATTACAGTCCGGAACAATTAATATTATTAGAGTTTAGTGTCAGCGGAGCAGCTGTACTTCGCAACATCAATGTAGATGGAGTTGGCCACCACAGTCCAGTAAATTACTACTCTGTTAAGAAAAGTCCAATATATATATATATACAGAAATATATATATATCTATATATCTATATTTACTTATAATAATAATAATAATAATATATTTATAAGAATCCGGAAAAAAAATAAAAAAAAATAAAAGACCCCGCTGTTCTGGCTCTTAACGTGTAGCAGCATCAAATGTGTTAAGGAGAGGAGAAAATGGGATTTTTAACTGAACTACAACAGTTATTCTGCCCCTCCGTGGGACTTGGAATGCATGAGAAAGTGCTGTGCTGATTTCGATCCTTCATTTTTCTTCCATATTTCGTCTCTTCCATGGAGACTCTTTACAGATCTCACCGTCGTGGCTTTTCACATCTGAACATGGGGAGGGAAGAAAAAACAAAAAAGGGAAAAAAATTTAGGAAAGACATATCTAGAGTGCTTAAAAAAAAAAAAAACTGATACACAATTAAAAGCATCAACAAAAACTTTCAAGTTATCCCAATGGTTTTTAGATGAAAATACTAAAATTCTGTTAAGGGAGCATCACCAGAAAGTGAAAATCGTAGTTGGATCCTCCCAGGGGACCAGGTGCATATAGTACTCAGTCCTGTTCAGATCCATACGGTCGTTGAGAAATAAAAAGCCCTTTTTTACTGCATGTGCTGGTTGTATCTCCTCCCCAGGCTGTAGCCCAATTTATAGACGTTCTTATGAGCCTAAGAGCTATAGCACGACAACCGTAGCCACCGCCCCTTCTTTATTCTCATCCCCTGAGCCCACACAGCACCAGCCTGCACTTCCTTTTATGTGTGTGCCCCTTTCTTCCTTGCAGTAGTTGGCCAGTCAGGTCTGTTTCTGACAACTCCAGAAGAGCCCCCTTGCCGGTTGGTATCTCCTCCTCTGCCATTTTACCAAACCCATGCATGTCTTCCTTTTACATTGGAAGACAGGCAACAAAGCCCAGACCTGCCCACCCGTTATTCTTGGGAGAGAGACTAGAGTAGTAGCTGGCAGGTTGTGCTGTACCGGAACCATCAGGCGTTGGCAGCTGGAGATGGGAGCGGTCACTGTCCCCTCTGCCCGCTGTCACTCAGACAGCGGATCCTCCCAGGGGACCAGGTGCATATAATACTCAGTCCTGTTCAGATCCTTACTGTAGTTGAGAAATAAAAAGCCCTTTTTTACTACATGTGCTGGTTTTAGCTCCTCCCCAGGCTGTAGCCCAATTTATAGACGTTCTTATGAGCTTAAGAGCTATAGCACGACAACCATAGCCACCTCTCCTCCTTTATTCTCATCCCCTGAGTCTGCACTTCCTTTTATGTGTGTGTGCCCCTTTCTTCCTTGCAGTAGTTGGCCAGTCAGGTCCGTTTCTGACAACTCCAGAAGAGCCCGATTGCCGGTTGGTATCACCTCCTCTGCTATCTTACCAACCCTATGCATCTCTTCCTTTTACATTGGAGGACAGACAACAAAGCCCAGATCTGCCCACCCGCTATTCTTGGGAGGGAGACTAGAGTAGTAGCTGGCAGGTTGTGCTGTATCGGAACCATCAGGCATTGTCAGCTGGAAATGGGAGCGGTCACTGCCCCCTCTGCCCGCTGTTACTCAGACATCATTAGCCGATAATCTTCTTTTGAGCAGCGTTTTCACACTGCAGTGAAAGCGAGGACGACACATTGTCAACCACAATAGTTCAGCAACCACAGCACAGATCTGAATGGGTCCCTGAGGGGGTTCAACTAGGATTTCCAACTTCTGGTGATACTTCTTCTTTAAGCCCGTCCCGGCATCCCAAATAAAACTATTCTGGATTCTTCTAAAGCAGCACATTAACCAGATCACCTAAATGTAGGCTTGTAAAGAATTGCTATAAAATAATGAACATTTAGAAGAAAGTGAGAATAGAGAAGGAAATACAATAAAAAGAATTCACTTCTGGCACAAGCGAACAATAAAAGTCTTCATATAAAACTAGATTACCATCATTAACTAGATCCTACAGCATCCAGAAGGGCTCTTTATTGATAACCCTGGGTAAAAAAAAAGTCTGGAAGCTGGACAATAGATGAATTAAATCACACACTAGCTACATACTTGCGATTGCACACCCTGATGTTACAGATATGGCAACGTGTCTATGGGTGACAATGCAAGGAAAGAATAAGGCAGGGCACCTTCATCTTTAGCCATCAGTGCCAGGCTGCAGTAAAAAAATCGAATTTTCTTCATTTTGTGGGAACAGTTGGGGTGTGATCAGCAGGAAAAACATTAAAGGCTTAGTTTTACACATTTTTTTTGTTTTAGGAGCATGTTCCATCACTTTTAAGCCAAACTGTACATGAATGCATCTGCTAGGACAGGGGTCTCCAAACTGCGGCCCGGGGGCCAGAGGCGGCCCTCTGCTTGCTTTTATGCGGCCCTCCGGCGCCATTTCATCCACTGATGCCAACAATGGGAAATAATTCACCCCCCCCCCCCCACTCACACCAATGAAGGGACACAATTCCTCCCAATTACACAAAAGATGGGCACTATTCCCCCAATGATACCAAGGATGGGGCCCAATTTCTCCCAATGACACCAATAATGGGCCCAATGACACCAATAATGGGGCACAATTCCTCCAAATGACACCAACGATGGGGGACAATTTCTTCCAAGGACACCAATAATGGGGTCCAATACCACCAACGTTAGGGGACAATTCCCCCAATAAAACCAAATGATGTGGCACTATTCCCCCCAATGATACCAACAATGGGGCACAATTTCTCCCAATGACACCAATGATGGGGGAATAATTTCTTCCAATGACACCAATAATGGGGTCCAATTCCTCCCAATGACACCAACGATGGGGGACAAATTTCTTTCAATGACACCAATAATGGGGTCCAATGATACCAACGTTAGGGGACAATTCCCCCAATAAAACCAATGATGTGGCACTATTCCCCCCAATGATACCAACAATGGGGCACAATTTCTCCCAATGACACCAATGATGGGGGGAATAATTTCTTCCAATGACACCAATAAAGGGGTCCAATTCCTCCCAATGACACCAACGATGGGGGACAATTTCTTCCAATTACACCAATAATGGGGTCCAATGATACCAACGTTAGGGGACAGTTCCCCCAATAAAACCAATGATGTGGCACTATTCCCCCCAATGATACCAACAATGGGGCACAATTTCTCCCAATGACACCAATGATGGGGGAATAATTTCTTCCAATGACACCAATAAAGGGGTCCAATTCCTCCCAATGACACCAACGATGGGGAATAATTTCTTCCAATGACACCAATAATGGGGTCCAATGACACCAATGATGGGGGACAATTCCTCCAAGCGATTCCAACAATGGGGCACAATGCCTCCCACTGACACCAACGATGGGGCACAATTTCTCCCAGTGACACAAATGGTGGGGCACAATTACTCCCACTGAGACAAACAACGGGGTATTATTATTTTTTTCTCTCAATGATTTCGGGACCTTTTCTACTCCCAATGGCCACAGTCCGGCCCCCCTAAAATCTGAAGGACAGTAAACCGGCCCTTTTGGCTAGAAAGTTTGGAGACCCTTGCGCTAGGAGATGGAAGAATATGGGAGGAAGAAGCAGGTGTTATTTGGGGTAACTTACTTTGCTGCACAGAGGTGGCACAGCGCATGTTAGTGAGCGAGGTCAGCGGAAAGAGGGGCCCCGTATGGCTGGACTGCTCTAGGCTTCTTGCCTCTCCTAGTGGAAGACAACATACGGCTCTAATTGGGTTCTCTTGTGGAAGCTCCATTTAAAAAGATAAAAAATTCAAGTTGGGCTTAAGTTGGGTTCTCTCCACTCTAGTCAATATAGAGAGTGTGTAGGACCTCAACACATATATGGTCACACTTCATGGATGGATGAAGAATCTCCTCTATTGAATATATAACAGACTAAGTCTCTACAGGATTTTCTCCACCATCGTACACATTTGAAACAAATCAAAACTGCTCTAATTTCTGCACATTAAACGCTATGGGCATTTAAAAATCTGTTCCAGAAGGACATGTGACCAGTTGGGTGCATGTAGCCCATATACAGGTACCCTATTGCTTGGCTCAGCCTTTGAACTGCATCCTCGGGGGGGGGGGGGGCACAAGACATCTGGGGGGGAGATGTCACATATTAGTCCAAATCCAGACCTACAGTCCTTCTTAAGCCTCCACTGATAAATGGGCGGACAAATACGGTTACTGAATTGTCGTTAATGTGCATGTTTTAGACTCCCAACTACGGAGAACACAGAAGATGAAGGACAGAATAAAATCGGAGAGGGACAGAGATAGGAAACACAGCACTATCCTTTAAGAAGACAGTTTCAAGCAGCATTCAGCAGTAATAAAGCAGCTTCTATCTTTGCATTGCATTTGTTTCCATGTGCGATGTAAAAAAACCAACCTGCAAGTCCTTTCGTTTAACTCAAGCTGCCTCGTTTTGCAACGTGAGTCTGTGTTTTTACAGGAACATTTACAGGTCTGGGGGTCTTGGACAAACAAGTGTTTTCTCCTCTCTGTGTCTGTGCAAGGCTCACAAGGACTGCAAAAAGCAAAAGGGAAAAAAAAAAAGAAGTTCTAAGCTACAGCGCAACAGCAAAAGAGAAATGTCAACATGCATTACTCCTGAACACATTACAAAAGAACCCCTTCCCCCTTCCATCACTGAACCGCCCCCCCCCCCCTCCCCGGAGGAACCACCGGCCTGGCCTGCTTTTATAGCTCCCATCCTGGCACATTGTGAAAGTGGATATAAAAGGCAGAGCAGGTCACATTCCGTGGAAGGTGGTCCCCCAGAGAGAGAAGAAGAGCGGGTCACTGTAATACTTAGTAACCCAATCTCTATCAACAGCTCTTTTAGTGACTGGCCTCCATGTTTTGTAGCCCATTAACACACAAGGTGGCTTGTTTGCACCCCCCCCCCCCCCACCTCTTTGCTCCTCAACCAATATTCAGCCACCTTCCTGTGTTCTCGTTGGAAGACACCGAGACATGCAGAAGAAAGCAGACATTGCGTAGCATTAGAAAGCTGCATTTGGAAGGAGGCGATGGAATTAATTCTTTCATTAATGATCATATTAGGCATGCAAATTTGTTTTTTGTGCTGAATATATATATATATGCAACTAAATGTGGAGACACACATACTGTAAGGGTTAATCAGTGTTAATCAGAGACTGGCAAGAGAACAGGAATTAAAAACCCAACTGTATCAAGCCTTCCAAATGCAGCATTTTAGGATTAGAGAAGAAAAGTAAGTAGAGCAAAAAAAGTGTCACTGGAAAATGTGCTAGACCTCCATCTTTTGTTAATAGGAAAACCAACAGTGTCCAGATATTTCATCATTGGAGTTTTAATGTGCAACATTCTGGAGAGTAGAAAATGGCTGCGCCCATGTTTTTTGTGTGTGTGCGGTCATTATGCTCAAGGTTTCTGGCCCTTGTCAGATTTTATTTTTATTTTTTTTAAAAAAAAGTCACAGTCCAATGGGCTACATCAGTTGTAGTTTGCATTTCAGAAAACACATTTCCAGGGATGACGTCAGCCATTTTGAATTCTCTCCAAACCCTATGGCATGTGACTACAGTCTCGCTTAGGACCCAAGGTGAAGCAAGATACATTTACAGAGGTTTCCCCAACACCAGAGCACAGAAGATCGATTACAAAAGGCAACTGCAGACAAATTAAAAAAAAAATAATAATAATAATTTAGCATTAATCGTATGCAAAATGACACATGCATATTAAAAAAGTTGCCATCTGGGCAAACATAATTATCTAGGTATTAGGCCAATACAGAAAGAGTTCCTTCCTGATAAAGATAAAAAGGCAAGTAGCTGGAGTGTTAGGTGGCATCACTTGGGCTCATAGAGAGACTACTCGTTGAGATGGCCTAGTGGGAATGGCAAAGGATGGAGAAGCCACTGTGACTTGCAGATCCAAGCTCCATGTTGAATTGTAGAGCAGCCTGTTTGCCCATGCCTGGAAATCCGATTAGGAAAAAAAAAAAGTAGGAGCAACTTGGAACAGTTGTCGATAGTTCTTGGCCACGGTTTCAATGTCTATCACAGTCAATAGAATACAGAAGTAAGCTAATGGGCAGCCCAGCCTAGCAATCTTGCATGTCACAATGACCAATGTGCCAATACAATTGCAACCAAGCAATGGACTGAATGAAAGGAAGATACCATCACCACCAGTGCCTTGCCCACATGACAAGCTGACCTAATGTAATCATGAGATCTGAGGAGACGGAGAGAGACCCCAGAGGAAAGCCATCTAACTCTATGGAAAGGCTTGTTGCTCTTCCAGAATCTGGAAATGGGGGGCAGCCGCAACAGTTGGAGCGCCGCTGCTCCCATACCTGAGCTGCTAGAACTGGCCCTTTACCTCGTATAGGCCACAAACAGGAACAAGGTCAGAAGTCAACCAATCAGTTGCTGGGATCTTTCATATCTGAGCAGTAATAGCTAGAATACCAAGTCTCATGATGACATTAAGACAACGCAATAAACACCCCCCCCCCCCCCCAACTCCAGTGCTTGATTACCCATCACCACAAAGACCTTCAATTATCCAACCCGATTTTTATTTAACCCAATCCGCAAGACAGACGAGCAGATTAATGGGATTAATTGGTGGAATGATATGAAACAATGCCTTATTTTATTTTTTTTAGGTGCTTTGTATTTTAGTGAGCACACGATACAAACGTACAAGCGGTGCGATTTGTACCGGATTTTCTTGCGCTTTCGTTTAAGGCCCTTCCCTCGTTTTGCTTTTCTGGAAGAAAAAAAATAAACAAAAGAGCGAGAGACAGAGAGAAAGGGCAAAAAACGAGAGAAAACTAGAGCAGCATGAAGGCAGGTATGGGATGCGTAGGGTGTCTGGTAGCATTGTTAATATGTTGGATTAGGTTTTCAGGATGAGAACACTCACAGCAGAGATACATTTTGACTAAGGTCTATTCAATGTGGCACAGTCAACCGATGACAACTATCAAGCTACATTTTTAGGGAACAGTCAAGGAATTAGATATGAATGACCAGTGAGATATTAATAACTGCAAACAGATTATGCTGTACGTGGTTTTTGGATTACTGGGTTCCTCTGAAACCTCTGAACCAACGTGACAATCTCATATAGCTTCCCAGTAACTGAAACAGTAGACTATATATTCCTGCTGTTTGCTTAGTGTATCCATTCATTCAGGACTGCCAAATTACGTATCCTACAATATTGGTAGAATGTTCACTCAGCCTTTCCCAAATAGGGTTCTGTAGAACCTTAGGGTTCCTCGTGGGGTTGCTATCTAACCAACACTGACCAAAAACGGCAAACCTGCTACAGGACACCCAACTTATGTATCATATATAATTGATAGAATGTTTACCCAGCCTTTCCTAACCAGGGTTCTGTAGAACCTAAGGGTTCCTCGTGGGGTTGCTATCTAACCAACACTGACCAAACAGCAAACCTGCTTTTTGGTTAGTATATCCACCCACACAGGACAGTCAACTTATGTATGGTATAATATTGGTAGAAAGTTTACCCAGTCTTTCCCAACCAGGGTTCTGTTGAACCCTAGATATTGGTAGAATGTTTACCCAGCCTTTTTCAACCAGGGTTCTGTAGAACCCTAAGGTTCCTCCTGAGGTTGCTATCTAACCAACACTGACCAGACAACAAATCTGCTGTTTGGTTAGTATATCCACCCATAAAGGAAAGCCAGCTTATGTATCCTATAATATTGGTAGAATGTTTACCCAGCCTTTGTCAACCAGGGTTCTGTAGAACCCTAGGGTTCCTCCTGAGGTTGCTATCTAACCAACACTGACCAGACAACAAATCTGCTGTTTGGTTAGTATATCCACCCATAAAGGACAGCCAGCTTATGTATCCTATAATATTGGTAGAATGTTTACCCAGCCTTTGTCAACCAGGGTTCTGTAGAACCCTAGGTTTCCTTCCAAGGTTGCTATATAACCCACACTGACCAAACAGCAAACCTGCTGCAGGACAGCCAACTTATGTATCCTATAATATTGGTAGAATGCTTACCCAGCCTTTGTCAACCGGGGTTCTATAGAACCCTAAGGTTCCTCCTGAGGATGCTAGAGGTTCTGTGAGCAATAGTAAATGAATCTCTTACCTACAATGATTACCAATGTAAGGGGTCAACTACCAACTCACATTTACTGCAAGGGGCACTTCTACATTGATCACCAGTGCAAGTTTTTTTTTCCCCACTGATCACCAATGTAAATGGGCATTTCTCCACTGACTGCCAAGGTAAAAGGGACACTTTTCCATGTCCAACTAGTAAAAGAGGAGATTTTATACAGCCGGTTTAATTTCTGGCCATTATTATACCTTTATTTATATTGTATAGAGCAAGCAAATGTAAACTATCTGGCCCTAAGTGTCGAATAGTCTAGGTATGCCAAATGCAATCTCCTTTTATTGAGAACTTTCAATGACTTACCGATCATGCTATTTTACCAAGAAATCTAACAGGGGTTTCCCGAGACCTGAAAATTATTTCAAGGGTTCCTCCAGGGTAAAAAAGGTTGAGAAAGGCTGTTACTTGGATAATCACAAGTATTATTTGACTAAAATGCAGAGAGAGAGTTTACAGGAGATTGCCTCTTGAAGAATAAGAACATTTTATCTGTAACCTCTAATTACAGTGAGTACATGACTGCTGCAGAATCAGCTATTCAGAGATCCTGGCGGTTGTCTTGGGGAAGATACATACAGGCCTTTGTACTTGCCTGGATAATACCTGCATGATGTTTTGGAATGCAGCACCTATGACTGTGCCCACATATATAAACAGGAAAGCGGAAGATAGCGGCAGCGTGACCGCTCCTATCTACTGCCGTCTCCCCACAGATGTCGTCACGGACTGTGAAAAGTATGGTACTTAGCCAACTTCTGTCCAGATCATCTTTATTAATGTGCAAAGTAGAATAGGTTTTGCTGGTGGGAGCAAAGTCAGAAGCAATGTCACTGCAGTTATCTCTCCCCCCCTTTCCTAATTATGAAGCTGCATGAAGAACAGAGGTGACCTTTCCCACACACGTGGCTGGATATTAATAGTAAGCCTAATAGGAAAAACATCGCTCTTTCTAGAGCGGGGCATTGTGGGACATGCCCTCGAGTAGTGTTTCCATGCCTTGCTCAGACCCTTCCAGCAGGTGACTCTGAGGTTTGGAGTGAACTTAAAGCAGAAAGCCTCAGTTCCACCAAGTGCATTACTTCATCTTGGAGTATATATAAATCTGGGAGGACAGAAGTACACGTCACAATGAGCATTCACATTAAAATACCATTGAAGCCCAGGGTCTCAGACCCCATTGGACCCAGCAGTGCTACTTTCAAAATATATTTACATTTCTATTAAATTCTGACTACAGTAGACACAATGGCATGGGGATACGTCTTTGTCAGCTACTTACAGATGTTCTATACCTCCCGACTGCCCAACATCACAACTGGGCTGACAGTACCCAGCTACAAACCATAGACCTACAGTAAGGGATGCTGGACAACATCGCATGAAAGAGTCCAAGATAATTTAAAATTTTAGGTCCCAATACAAATCTGTGTGGTCAACCAAGTGTTGATCCTGTGCCAAGTCCTGATAAAGAGGGACTGGTTTGGCCGCCAGAATGCATTGGCCGTGTTTTATGGCCACCCATGTAGATAAAGTCGGCAACCAGGTGAGGATGAGTAAAAAATGTCCCTTTTCGTCCAAGGACTACACATGTTCCAAACAGAGCAAACACCAACGCGTTTCAGCCTGTCAAGGCCTTACTCATAGTTAAACTTAAATAAGGCCTTGACAGGCTGAAATACGTTGGTGTTGGCTTTGTTTGGAACATGTGTACTCCTTGAACGAAATAAAGAGACATTTTATTCATCCTAACCTGGTCGCCGACTTTACCTACATGGAAGGACTCTTGTGTTGCAGGGTGGAGACCGCATGTCAGGCACGGTGAGTGGAAACAGAGAGCTCTTGCCGGCCCTAATTGCATGATTGGGTTACAGTGCCATTATCTTGCATGCGTGTGTGTTTTATGACCAGTTTACCAACAATTAAATTTATCTAGGACTCTTGTCTGATTGGTCTGGCACCCTCTTTGCTATAGTTTGAACTACTACTGGGTCCTCCTTTGGGAAGCCTTGCTGTCTGAGAACTGTGAGCTTGATGACATTTTCCTTTGTTTGACTGCACGGGCAAGTTCTCTGCGCCTGCTAAACATGTCTTTTTGGAGTACCCAGCCACACACAGGTTAATACCTCAAATCCTGGAGTTTCGCGCTACCAGCATGATGCTGCAAGAGCATTTGGAAGAAGCCTTTAGCTGCACTGATGCCAGGCGGCAAGTTCCAACAGGGTCTATGAAGCCGCCCTTGCTGTATCCCCCTGGGCTTTTATCCACCCACCTCTCACTAAACTCCGTCTGAAAAGAACAAAGTGCTGGGGACTAGAACTGGGGCCCATCAAGCTGGGTGTTCTGAAGAGGACCTGAACCTTTCATACTATGATGAAAAATACGCCATTAAAACCACATTTAAAAAAAAAAAAAAAAAAAAAAAAAAAAAAAAAGGATCAAGAAGTAATTACAGGAAAGAAAGCAGAACATTATTAGAGGTGTATAGAGATTGTACAGTGATTGGTTTTCCTCTAGAATAGAGAACATGCGTAGAATCAAGAACCATGCTCCATTCACCAAAGGTTAGAATCACCCAAAACCCATCATGATAGTAGACATTGGGTATGCCGGCTGGGATGATACGATCCCCCACAGACCCCACCTCTACTATACAAGCAGAGTTTGAGAAGCAGAGAACATGAAGATGTGGACGGTATACTGCGCCATTCTCTAAAATATCATAAATATCAATGACCGACCAATCTGTACAGCGGTCGGTCTATTCATGGACATTATCCAGCTTGGCCCATTAACCCAGCTAGAGGAGCAAAAAAACTTCCAGCCTAAGAAGGGTCAATGACAGGGGGATGACTTCAATAAATACATGTGACCTGAGATACAAATAAAAAAGTCACTTACTTTTCCTGTTGGCCTTTAATTTCATTCTTTGGTCTGCAGGAAAAACAAGAAACAATAGTTATTTGTTGGAGAGCTGGCCATCAGCAGACGACAGGCGGTATACATGGTTGGTGGGGGTTTCACGTAACACGATGTCTCTTCCTTACCTGCATTCACACCGGCTGTGCTGCTGGAAACTCTTTTCCAAATAGTTTGCACCGAAGCGAGAATGAACTCTCAAGATCTGCAAAAGAAAGAAGGAGGAACAGTTGTCACTTCTCTCCGCTCACCACCTTGGCTGGAGACCTACAGAATGGAAAATCCTGTTCTCATCATGCAACTTTCTTAAAGGCTTAGTCAACCTTTGTCAACAAAAAATAAAATGCATAATTGCAGCAATCAATTGTGTATTTATTTTTTCAATTAAACCCGCAAAGCAATTAAACTACATTGCAACCCATTCAGAGTACCTACCTGTGGATCTCACTACCCCCTAAATATGAGTGTAACGTATAATATGGTGTAAAAGGTGAAGTTAGCCTTTAAACCAGAGTTTCTCAATCAGGGTTCCATGGAATGTTAGGGTTCCTCCCCTATCTCAACCCTTTTAACACAGGGGAGCACTTGAAATAACTTTCCAGTCTCAAGGAACTCCCGATAACAATTATTATATCTACAACTCATTATACATTAGTATGATGGTCAGTGGGAAGAATGCTCCTTACAGAGAGCTAAAAAGATCAATGGTGTCAGTGGGAACTCATCTGAAAGGAAGAAATTGCTAATTGCTTAAGGAACCCCTAGCAAATTCTGAAGGAACCCTAAGGGTTCCATGAAACCCTTGTTGAGAAACTCTGCTCCAGAGGTTGCTAGGGTGTTCCTTTAGCAATTAGTAAATTTCTTCCTTTCCGATCAGTGGTGCCAGTGGGAACCTATCGGAAAGGAAGAAATTGCTAATTGCTTAAAGAACACCCTAGCAACCTCTGGAGCAGGGTTTCTCAACAAGGGTTTCATGGAACCCTTATGCCGCGTACACACGTACGGACTTTTGCCGGCGGACCTAAGTCCAGCGGACAATCCGCTGGACTTTCCAGCTGGGTCCGCTGGACTAAAAAGCGAACGGACTTGACCACACACGATCATGCAAAAAGTCAGACGGTTCACGCGATGACGTACAGCACGTACGACGGGACTAGAAAACGAAAAATACTAGAAAAATACTTGCTACTGAGCATGCGTCCTTTTTGGTCCGCCGGACCATACTACACATGGCCGGATTGTCCGCCGGACTGCCAAGTCCAGCGGATAATTTAAAAACAAAACTTAAAACTTTAGTCCGCTGTACTTTGGGCAAAAAAAGTCCGCCGGCGCCCACACACGAGGGGATTATCCGCTCGACTTCGGTCCAGCGGATAATCCCGCGGGATAGTCCCTTCGTGTGTACGCGGCATTAGGGTTCCTTCAGAGTTTGCTAGGGGTTCCTTAAGCAATTAGCAATTTCTTCCTTTCAGATATGTTCCCACTGACACCATTGATCTTTCTAGCTATCTGTAAGGTGGCAATTCTTCCCAATGGCCACAAGTGTAAGGAGCATTCTTCCCACTAACCATCACACTAATGCAGGGTTTCTCAACATGTTTTCGGATGTTCCTTGAGCACCGAGAAATTTCTGTTCCTGGAGGAGGTGGGGGAATGTGGTCTAAGAGAGGGATTTGGGTTAAGAGGAGAAAAAAAAAATAAAAAAAAAGGGAGGCTCAGTCTAAAATGCCCGGGCCTATTTTTTGTTCCAGTCCGGGCCTGGTGGACATGGTCTAGACCAGTCTTGTCAATATTCCTATCGCACACCTTCCTGTTTCTGATTGGTGGATTGTGCACATATATTCTGTTTTGCCACTGTGGCATTTTATCCCATGCCTGATGAAGGGGTCCTGCGTGGCTCCAGAAAGATGCACTTGTCTTTGTGATGGGATCTATCTGCAATAAAAACCTTTGGACGACAACTGAAGATTCCTGGTGTGCTGGCGAATATGTACATTGTCTAAACCAGGGTTCCTCCAGAGGTTGCTAGGGATTCCTGGAGCAACGAGCAATTTCTGCCTCTCAGATAAGTTCCCTCTCCGGCGCTGTCATTCGACGGAGCCGCGATGACGTCACTCCGCGCATGCGCACGGGAGGCGCCACTCGCGGCATATCGCCGTGAACAGTGGCGCGCTCAGTGCGCCTGCGCGACGCTGTCTATGGCACATGCGCCGTAGACTGCGGTGCCTGTCTTTTGTCAAATATCTCCTAAACCGTGTAGGTTTATGAGATATTTCTTGGACCTACAGGTAAGCCTTAATCTAGGCTTACCTGTAGGTCAAAGTGATCTGTAAGGGTGTACAATAGACATGTGCACAACAAAAAAATTTGTTTATTTTCGTTTCCGAAAAAAAATTGTTTTTTTTCGTTTCGTTTTATTCGTTTCCGTTGATTCGTAACGATTCGTACATTCGTAAGTCGTCGGTGTTCGTATTCGTAACAAGTCGTACATTCGTAAGAGTTATTTTTTTCGTTGATTCGTTTTTTCCGTTAGTTTAATTTTCGAACGCATTCGTACATTCGTAATCGGAGCATAATTCATAATTTTATGTAATGTGTATGCTATTATTACATTTTAATAATTTACGAATCGAAAAAAAAGTTACGAATGTACGAATTTTTTTGTTCAATCCATTCGAAGCACGTTAAGCCGCGCCATTGTAAGGGACACGGAAAATTACCAATTCAACAAAAAAAAAAAAGTTACAAATTTTTTCGTTCGTTTTCGTTTTTCGGATTTTCTTCATTAGTACATTCGTTGTTTCTAATTAGTTTTTTTCGGATTTGTTCGATTCGAATGAAAATAACGAAAAAAACCGAAAAACGAAAAAAAAAACTAAACGAATTGCACATGTCTAGTGTACAACCACTTTCATTATCAGCAGGGGTTCCTTGAGACAGCAGACTTATTTTTTGGGTTTTCTCTGTGTTAAAAAGGTTGAGAAAGGTTGCTTTACACATTCAGAGTACCTACGTGTGCGTTTTACTACACTAAAAAAGTATTATGTTGTTCAGAAGAAACATGGGGCTCTAAGAAAGGTAATCTTTGCTTCCCAGATTAAAAGGTGTTACAAAATAGCTCCCTGAGGTGGGTATAAAGGTTGTGAAGATCCTTTCGCATAATACCTGCATTGTGATGTTGTGCCACCCTGTTGGCACACACTCCAGAGTCTCGTCATTGCAGCAGCCTGCACATCTCATCAGTGGCACGCAGGATGGCTTGAAGATGTACTCCACCTCATCTGGGTACTCCTGGAGTACGTCCACCAAGATCTCCCGAACCTGGCACATACTGCGGTCATATACTTCTAGGAAGGAAACCACTGTACAAAAAACACAATTATAATCTGCGTTAGAGATAAAAAAAAAAAAAAAAAAAGATATAAAGTCACCTGACAGGCCACAAGCAAGATTGAACTAAACACAATCGATTTAATGGTTTAAAAAAAAAAAAAAAAAAAAAACTTACATTCTTGGCATTCCTAGAATGCCAACTGTCACATTTGCTTCTGTGCTCAACCAAACGGTCAAAGCATCAAATGGCTGGTGTCATAACTGATTACATATGCAGCACCATTGCAGTTGCAGGTCAAACAGATGCCAAGATGGCAGCTTCCTTGGCTTTAAAAAAAATAGAAGTGTTTAGTTTCGCTTTAAAGCAGAACTAATGCGGCGTACACACGGTCGGAATTTCCGATGGAAACAGTCCGATGGGAGCTTTTCATCGGATTTTCCGACCGTGTGTATGCCCAGCGGTCTTTTTCTGTCGGAATTTCCGACGGACTTTGGATTGAGAACCTGCTCTCAATTTTTCCGACGGAAAACCTTTCTATCGGATTTTCCGATCGTGTGTATGCAATTCCGACACGCAAAATTCCGGCGAATGCTCGGAAACAATTCGACGCATGCTCAGAAGCATTAAACTTCCCTTCTATAGTGCTGTCGAACGTGTTTTATGCCGCTGTGTTACTGACCGTCGGAATTTGGTGTGACGGTGTGTAGGCAAGACAGTTTGAGCGAAATTCCGTCGGAATTCCGACGGGAAAACCATCAGAGCTTTTTCCGACAAGAATTCCGACCGTGTGTACGCGGCATAAGGCTCCATTCACACTGGTACGACTCCAAAGTTGCACGACTTTGGAGTCCAACTTTGACGCAACTTTAGATGGGTGCAACTTGGATACGACTTTGACCAGTGATAATGGACAACTGTTGCATTGTACAACATTCAGGTACAACCTTAATGCAACTTGAGGGCCATAGACTTCATGTTGACCCTCAAAAGCTGCATGAAAGTCAGACCAAAAGTAGTGCGTGATCTACTTTGAAGATGCAGCATCTTCAAGTTGCACATATATGAATGGTTATCATTGGGAAACATGGGGGAATGACCGCTAGCAGTCTTCCTGCACATGCGCAGCTCAGGATATATTCTTGGCACAGTGCCTTGGTGCCGGGATGAATGAACGTTATGCCATGCAAACCAAAAACGGCTGGAGACCCAACACCTGGAAGAAGCCGGTGAAGGACCTCATTAAACGTTGAACCATTGCTGAGAGAGAGCAGTATTTACAGGCTTTAGTTCTGCTTTAAGCAATGAACTTCACTTATTAGCTCCCTTCTGTTAAGCAGGGGCGGAATGACAACTCATGGGGCCCACGGGCAATAGGAGATTATGGGGCCACACAGTATAAACATGCACAGTATACAATCACACAGTATACACATACATGTACACACAGTATACACAGACATGTTTCTATTGGCTGAGAAGGTACTGGAGAGGTGGGGCAGCTATAATCTCTGGATTTTTAGACCAAAAGGATGTCGGTAAGGGACATTTTAGAGACAGATGTTAAAAAAAAAAAAGAAGATTTAGACATACTGTCCCTGGTTTTACTGAGGCTGGCAACCCTGATGGGGCCCCCTAGTGGCCCGGGGCCCTCGGGCAGTGACCGAATGGTCAGTCCGCCCCTGCTGTCAAGTATACCCTTGAAAGGGTTTTCTTATATAAATAATGCCAGGTGATCTAGTCAGAAATCTGGTGAGCTCTTAAAGCAAAAACAAAAGAGAACAAATTTTGGGCCTCCAGGAACTATTTTCCCTAATGTGCAAGAACATTTTAGCAGCGTCTACGAAAGAAAGCAAATCCTGTCCATCGCTGCCATCACCAGGGAACTACCATCTTTACCTTTTTTCGGGTTTGCAGTTTTTAGCTATCGTGATTGGCTGGGCTGGGATGGCATAACTCCTGCACATGCGTACAGGAGTAATTCCATTGCGTCACAGATTCGTGTCAAGTTTGTACCATACATTATAAGAAATATCCTCAGGAGAAAAGGTGGGCACCCGGGATAAATTAAAATAGCGGTCTTCCTTTATGGAATTACATACAGGTGTAAAAAAAAAAAAAAAAAAAAACAACGCGTTTCAGCCTTTAGGCCTTAGTCATGCCAGGGCCTGATGGCCGAAACCCGTTGGCCGTTTTCTCACAGCTTGAATTTATCCGGGGTCCCGACTTTCCCTTCTGTGGATTATGCATTGCAGAGGCTTTGGAAGCCTCACAGTCTGAACACCAGGTTGGAGCTGTGGATTGAGAAGGTAGAAGTGCCGTTTCTCCTAATAGAAATATGTTGCCAGCACACCAAGAGCTTTTTTTTTTTTTTAAATAAAACCACCTTTATTGACATTTGCTTGGCATGTCACCTACAGAAGTGCAATGTTTCGCACCCACCAGAGGTCCCTTCATCAGGTATGGATGTACATTGAGCTATTCATGTGCCGCTCAGTGTACAAACTTGATGAAGGGACCCCTTGGTGCCTACAGAGCCTCTTGTGCCATGAAAAACATAGCTGTGGACATTTTGTTTAAACCAGGGAGGTTTATTTTTGCTTTGCCTTCCCAAAATCTCAACCGGTCTTGACAACCCTGCCCAGTTCTCTCAGTGGAATTAGAGAACACCTACACCTATGTTATAGAGAAGAAGTTTAGGGGAGTTGTTCTCTGTGCCTGTCCTGGTGTGACAACGCTGCTCCACGATGGACACAGTACAGTAAGTGTTGTCACCCCAAGACAGGAAGTGTGTAATTGGCAGGTTTTCAGAAAAAAAGCCTGAAAATAAATACCGTATATACTCGAGTATAAGCCGAGTTTTTCAGCACATTTTTTTTGTGCTGAAAGTGCCCCCCTCGGCTTATACTCGAGTCAAGCACTTTTCTGCAGTAAAAAATGTAAAATTTTCCGACCCGACTTTGCGGCCCCATATCTCGGGGCCACTAAGTGCTAGGAACCCCAAATTTCGGTGTGCAAACCAACACTACAACATATCCAAATTTGGGGTTCCTAGCACCAAGTGGCCCTGAGATAAGGGGCCCCAAAGTCGGTCAACTGTGTCCATCTGCAGCAATGTCATTACGAGACCCTTTGGGTCCAGAGACCCCAAATTTTGGCTGCAGCTAGGGGGCATCTAGGCACCGTTAACTACCAAGTTTGAAGTTCGGCGGACCTATGGCTGCAAATGGGCACAGTGAGGCTGCAAATGGGCATTGTTGACCCTCTTTTCCACTTACAGTAGCTGCGCATTTCTCACCCTAGGCTTATACTCGAGTCAATAAGTTGTCCCAGTTTTTTGTGGTAAAATAAGGTGCCTCGGCTTATATTCGGGTCGGCTTATACTCGAGTATATACGGTAAATAAATAAATGCTGCTACCATCCGTATGTATTAATTGCCTTGGAAAGTACACAACCTTGGGCCCGGTGCGTCAGTAATGCCACTACAAGGCTGGTCCCGTCGGCGCTGTCAGATTACACGGCGAACCGCTGCGATCTGGTTAATGAGCAGCAGAAATTCCCAGTGTCTGTAGTCCTTATAGGAGAAGAATATGTCCAGCTACATGTAGGGGGAACTAATTAGAGATGCATTGCTCAGCAAGGAGGACAAAGGCTGCTAGTCAAGAAGTGATCGGCCACATGGCGTCTGGATTAGCAGAAGAAATTCCCTCGCAGTTTCTGCGTCCCAGTGTGATTGTTCCATTGGCTGATGGGGATTAGACTTAAAGCCCCTAAAAATCCTACTGGATTCCCTGCCAGTGACTAGTGCCTGTTGGAGGACCACATCCCAATTTCACAACCCCAATAACCTTCTCCTCCAAAGTCCCCAAAGACTCAACACTTGTTGGGAAACGATTAGCTTTTTCTGCCGTGATCCTGTACTACTGAGAACCGGCTGTGATCTGCGTCCCTCACAGGTCCTCATTTAACTCCCCCCCCACCCCGTCCACCCCGTCCCTCCCTTCCGGCTCCACCGGCTCCCTCTGTAGTGGTCCAGCACTGGAGACCACCAGAGCAGCTGCTGGAACGGTGCCCCCCCCCTCCTCCTTTCTAGGCACTGCTAAAAAGGCGAATGAGGAGCTGGAGAGTCCCCCCCCCCCACCCCCCCACAAAACACGATCCTCACTACACTAAATCTGGAAAGAGGAATAATCATTTTCCTGCAAATTACAGTATATTTGAATTGGAAGCAGCTGCACTCCTATGAGGAGCCGATGGACGTTATAAAGGAAATGACTGAGAGCTCCGAGACCCCAACAAGCTTTTGTTTCTCTCTTTTATAGTTCCTGGATTATTACTGCATTTTACACCGGCAGGCAATGCACTCTTCTGTTTATATCACTGCATATTACATTGGCAGGCACTGCACCCTTCTACTCCTAATTATTGCATATTATATTGGCAGGCACTGCACCCTTCTACCCCTAATTACTGCATATTATATTGGCAGGCACCGCACCCTCCTACTCCCATCACTACATATTACATTGGCAGGCACTGGATCCTCCTACTACTGCATATTACATTGGTGGGCACTGGACCCTCCTACTCCTATTACTGCATATTACATTGGCAGGCACCGCATTCTCCTGGTCCTATCACTGCATATTACATTGGAGGTACCTGCCATACTCCTACACCCATCACTACATATTACATTGGCAGGCGCCTTACCCTCCTACTCCCATCACTACATATTATATTGGCAGGCACTGCACCCTTCTACTCCTATTACTGCATATTACATTGTCAGGCACCGCATCCTCCCGCACCCATCACTACATATTACATTGGCAGGCACTGCACCCTTCTACTCCTATTACTGCATATTACATTGGCAGGCACCGCACCCTCCTACTCCTATTACTGCATATTACATTGGCGGGCACCGCACCCTCCTACTCCCATCACTACATATTACATTGGCGGGCACCGCACCCTCCTACTCCCATCACTACATATTACATTGGCGGGCACCGCACCCTCCTACTCCCATCACTACATATTACATTGGCAGGCACTGCACCCTCCTACTCATATCACTACATATTACATTGGCAGGCGCTGGACCCTCCTACTCCTATTACTGCATATTACATTGGTGGGCACCGCACCCTCCTACGCCCATCACTACATATTACATTGGCAGGCACTGAACCCTCCTACTCCCATCACTACATATTACATTGGCAGGCACCGCACCCTCCTACTCCCATCACTACATATTACATTGGCAGGCACTGGACCCTCCTACTCCTATTACTGCATATTACATTGGTGGGCACCGCACCCTCCTACTCCCATCACTACATATTACATTGGCAGGCACTGGACCCTTCTACTCCTATTACTGCATATTACATTGGCAGGCACTGCACCCTCCTACTCCTGAATATTACATTGGCAGGCACCGTTTCCTGGTCCTATCACTGCATATTACATTGAGGTACCTGACACCCTCCTACACCCATCACTACATATTACATTGGCAGGCGCCTTACCCTCCTACTCCCATCACTACATATTATATTGGCAGGCACTGCACCCTTCTACTCCTATTACTGCATATTACATTGGCAGGCCCCGCACCCTCCCACACCCATGACTACATATTACATTGGCAGGCACCGCACCCTCCTACTCCCATCACTACATATTACATTGGCGGGCACCGCACCCTCCTACTCCCATCACTGCATATTACATTGGCAGGCGCCGCACCCTCCTACTCCCATCACTACATATTACATTGGCGGGCACCGCACCCTCCTACTCCCATCACTACAGATTACTTTGGCAGGCACTGCACCCTCCTACTCATATCACTACATATTACATTGGCGGGCACCGCACCCTCCTACTCATATCACTACATATTACATTGATGGCCGGCATGCACTCTCTTGCTCATATCACTGCATATTACACTAGCAGGCAATGCACTCTCCTGCTCACATCACCGCCGACCAACGCATGCTACACCGCTGCACTTTGGAATTTACACACAAGTAGAAATGTATTTGTAGTCAAACAACAGAACTTTTCTTTTGGGTACAACGAGCATTCGTTTTTGGCGCTAGCCCAGGGCTGCTATCTAATCACTATTGGACATTCTTCCAGAAATTTTCAAAACAACAGCAGAAAAGTAAAAATACAAAAACGGTTCCCCCCGATGCCAAGGTTAGTGACAATGGGTGCACCAGGTCAGTTGGGGCAGAGGGTGTGCAGGAGAGAAGAGGAGAGGATTACACCACAAATGCAGCCATTAAAAAAAAGCAGCCCTGGGAAGGATATAACCACCACTGATAGAGAATTACATTATGGAAGATTATCCTCGACACCAAAATTCCCCCCCCCCCCTCCCCATCAGCAAGATGGGATCTAGAGTTTATTCCCTAGATTACAATGGAAGCTGAAACCCTGAAGGAAATGGGCTGTTAGTCTATAATATACAGATCATCACCATTATTGGTCGGTGGACACGTGATGACCCTATTGGAAGTTTAGACCAATAATGTCCCTGGCTGTTATTCTATGAACCGCAGATCTCCATTAATGCTTGGTAGACACGTGGTGCACTCTTTTGAATGAACCAATAAAATTTCTAGCTGTTGGTCTATGATCTTCATATTAATGGTTGGTGGACACACGATGACCCTATTGGAAGCGTCTACTAATAACATCTTCGGCTGTTCTTTAATCTCACCACCATTAATGGTCGGTGGACACACAATGACCATATTGGAAGTTTCCATCAATAACGTCTACAGATCTGCAGAGCATCACCATTAATGGTTGCTGGATACTATTGGAAGCATCTACCCAATCATGTCTCTGGCTATTATTCTATGATCTTCAGATCTCCATTAATGGTCAGTGACCCAATTGGAAGTTTCCTCCAATAAAATCTCTGGCTATTGTTCTAGCATCTGTAGATCACCATTAACGGTCAGTGAACATGATGACCCATTTGGAAGTTTCTACCAATTACATCTACGGCGGTTATTCTATGATCCGTAGATCACCATTAAATAGTTGGTGGACACCCAATGACCCTATTGGAAGGGTCTACCAATAATGTCTCTGGCTGTTATTCTATAACCTACAGATCACCATTAATGGTTGGTGGACACCCAATGACCCTATTGGAAGGGTCTACCAATAATGTCTCTGGCTGTTATTCTATAACCTACAGATCACCATTAATGGTTGGTGGACACCCAATGACCCTATTGGAAGGGTCTACCAATAATGTCTCTGGCTGTTATTCTATAACCTACAGATCACCATTAATGGTTGGTGGACACCCAATGACCCTATTGAAAGGGTCTACCAATAATGTCTCTGGCTGTTATTCTATAACCTACAGATCACCATTAATGGTTGCTGGACACATGATGACCCTATTAGAAGTGTCTAATGATCATGTCTCTGGCTGTTATTCTATGATCATCACCATTAATGGTCAGTGAACACACGATGACCCTATTGGAAGATTCTACTAATAACGTTTGCAGCTGTAATTCTATACTCTCCAGATCATCATTAATGGTCAACGAACACATGATGTTCCTACTGGAAGTTTCTACCAATGACGTATCTGGCTGTTATTCTATGATCTGCAGATCTCCATTAATGGTTGGTAGACACCACGTGGTGGCTATTAAATGTTTCTACCAATAACATCTCTAGCTGTTATTCTATGATCTTCAGATTAATGGTTGGTGGACACACAATGACCATATTGGAAGGGTCTGTCAATCATGTCTCTGGCTGTTATTCTATGATCTTCAGATCATCACCATTAATGGTCAGTGGACACAAGATGGCCCTACTGGAAGTTTCTACCAATGATGTATCTGGCTGTTATTCTATGATCTGCAGATCATCACCATTAATGGTTGGCAAGCACAAGATGACCCTATTGGAAGTTCCTACCAATAATGTCCCTGGCTTCAGATCATCACCATTAATGGTCAGTGGACACAGGATGACCCTACTGGAAGTTTTGACCAACAACGTCTCAGACTGTTATTCTATAATCTGCAGATCGATAATAGTCAGTGAACACACGATGACGTCATTGGAAGTTTCTACCTAGAACGTCTCCAGCACAGCCATTCGGTGACGCAGTCAGATGATTCGTGACTATCCAACAATGCTTCCATGGAGTGACAGCGTTTTCCCAGCGGCCCCCCCTTCCTCCTGCCGCACGATCCCCACGTTTCACCAGCTTAAAATAAACGGGCTGACTAATCTTAAACCACCGCAGGCGGGATAATAATAGGAAATAACAATGAGACATTTTATGCCAGCATAGTGAGACCGTACAGTGCATTCCCCCGGTTATTGCTCTGCCAACTGACTAGACCGAGTGACAGCAGATTACATTGCAAAAATCAGCTGAACCAAACTGCTGCACCATTCTAGAGGGGGGGCAAGGACGCAGATATAGGCGATGATCCCCCCATGCAGGAGAGATGCTCTGTACAGTCTACAGCCCTTTCCACCCGTCCAGAGTTTCCACGGTTCGGGTTGCAGCATGTGACAAGTCTCTGGAACATGGGATCTGTATGCGGCTGCCCTTTAAGCTGCTGTCCCAGCTATGCCACAACACCGGACGGGGGCGGCCTGTCATTGTATAATATTAGGACTTGCCACTTGCCCAGGTGCTGCACGTAGGCCTGCATATCAGCAAACACTCAGCGATATGGAAGGCATGCACACGTGACCCCCACCCCCCGCGCTCTCTGCTGATCACCATGATTTGCCATATGGACTATAGAAGAACACGCAGCAGAAACATTATAGATGAGCGGAGGGCGACAGAACAGCAAAATCCAAAATACATGCACAGCGAAAAAATTTATAAAAAATAAATAAATAAAAATAAATAAAAACATCCTTACCTTGTGTGGATTTGTGCTCCTTTCCGTGTGTAGGGGCTGCCTGGGAAAGCTGCAGAAAGATAGAGAGGTCAGAAATGTGCAACAAAGTAAAAAAAATAAATAATAAATAAATAAATAAATAAAACAAGGGGGTTCGCATTATAATAGCAACAATGTAAATAAGAGGGGTGCAGATTTTATCAGCAACATTGCAAACAGGGGCGCACATTTTAATGGCAACAATATAAATAGGAGGGATGCGCATTTTTTATGGCAACAATGTAAAATAAGATTGGAACACATTTTATTTTATTTTTTCCATAAAGTTTTACATTTTATTAACAATATAAATCAGAGGGGTGTGCATTTTAATGGTAACAATGTAAAAAGGAGGGGTGCACTTTTTTTTTTCCTTTTTTATTTCTTATTTATTTAATAAATTTTTTCTTATTTAAAGAAATTATGCCAATACAGGTAAGCAAATTATAAGGTCACAAAATACAAGTCTTATGCCCTGTACACACGGTCGGAATTTCCGATGGAAAATGTCCCATCGGACCATGTTGTCGGAAAATCCGACCGTGTGTGGGCGCCATCGGACTTTTTCCATCGGAAAAAATTTGAGATCCTGCTCTCAAATTTTTCCGACAACAAAGTCCGATCGGACTTTTTCCGATCGTGTGTAGCGAATGCCGACGGACAAAGTGCCACGCATGCTCAGATCAAATTACAAGACCAAAGCTATTGGCTACTAGCCTCTACGTAGTCCCGTCGTACGCAACGAACGTCACCACGTTCAGAATGATCGGATTTTCCGACAACTTTGTCCGACCGTGTGTATGCAACACCAGTGTCAGACAAAATCTGTCGGAAAAAATCTGACGGATTTTGTGGTCGGAATTTCCGACCGTGTGTATGGGGAATTAAAGGGGTTGTAAAGGTTTGTTTTTTTTATTTTCTAAATAGGTTCCTTTAAGCCAGTGCATTGTTGGTTCACTTACCTTTTCCTTCGATTTCCCTTCTAAATGTTTTTTTTTCTTTGTCTGAATTTCTCACTTCCTGTTTCTCCTCAGTAAGCTTCACACCATCATCCGAGCGGTGTTTAGTCAGCCAGAACAGCTTACTGAGGAGGAACAGGAAGTGAGAAATTCAGACAAAGAAAAAAAAACATTTAGGCCCCTTTCACACCGGGGCGTTTTTCATGCGGTGCAGCGCTAAAAATAGCGCCTGTTCACCGCATGAAAAAATCCGGCCCCTTTAACTCCAGTGTGAAAGCCGACGGGCTTTCACACTGGAGCGGTGCGCTAGCAGGATGACAAAAAAAAGTCCTGCTAGCAGCATCTTTGGAGCGGGATAGGAGCGGTGTGTTCACCGCTCCTATACCGCTCCTTACCATTGATTAGAATGGGACACCGCGGTGAAACCGCGGCAATACCGCCGCAACGGCGGCGCTCTGCGGGGGGTGTTTAACCCTTTTTCGGCCGCTCGCGGGGGGTAAAACCGCACCGCGAGCGGCCGAATACCGCGGTTTAAAACGACGGTAAAGCAGCGCTAAATATAGCGCTGCTTTACCGTCATCCGCGGCTCCCCGCCCCAGTGTGAAAGGGGCCTTAGAAGGGAAATCGAAGGAAAAGGTAAGTGAACCAACAATGCACTAGCTTAAAGGAACCTATTTAGAAAATAAAAAAAATGAACCTTTACAACCCCTTTAAAAGGCAGTCCGCAATGGCGGCCAAACTAGACAAGCATATCACCAAACACAAAGTTAGTATGTGTACCACTGTGAAAAGGAGTGCACCATTGGCAACAATGTAAATAGGAGGGGTGCACATTTTTATGGCAACAAAATAAATAAGAAGGGTGCACATTATGGCAACAATGTAAATAAGAGGGGCGCACATTTTAATGCCAGAATCTAGAATGCAGAAATCAACTACTGACCAACCTCAAAGGACATATATACTCAAAGAATTACAGAAGCACAATATGGGTCTTGGATTATTATAAATTTATAGGTTTACTTGTAATCGATTTAGGTTATGTTTTACCTACTATGTACTTGTATAACTAACCTACTCTACATCCCAGCTTCGGAGTATGCACAACATTGATTAAACATTCCTCTTTTAACTTAGGAGCTCAGTTATCTGGCATAGTTATGCATTCTCAGGAGCTGGAAGACAGCCTAGGCCAGTGATGGCGAACCTTGGCACCCCAGATGTTTTGGAACTACATTTCCCATGATGCTCCACTACACTGCAGAGTGCACGAGCATCATGGGAAATGTAGTTCCAAAACATCTGGGGGTGCCAAGGTTCGCCATCACTGGCCTAGGCTATTCTTGTATTCTGACAGATGTCAAATTTCAGGCAAGTTAACAGGAAATCTGACAAATTTGCATACTTAAACTGTGCAAGTGGCTCAGAGTATTGAAGCCGGAGAGTTCGCATACCAGCCAGGTGGTGAGCATTTTCAGCAGAGGTCAGCAATGACAGTCACTATATTGAATGAAAGGCCTCATTGCGTTTATAATGCACACTGGAAAAAAAAAAAAAAAAAACTGTTCATTGCTGGTGTGTTCACATTGTAGTCAGTCAAAGGTTTGCGCTCTTGGACCCCCCAAAACACACTGGCTTTTTAATGGAATTAAGGTTTTATCTGGACCTCTTAGCACTGGTGTCACACTTCAATTCTTGTTACATTACAATACAAGCCAGGGAGAATGTGGTGTGTGGATATGTGAGGAAAGAAAGAAAGAAAGAAAGAAAAGAAAGAAAGAAAGAAGAAAAGAAAGAAAGAAAGAAAGAAAGAAAGAAGAAAGAAGAAAGAAAGAAAGAAAGAAAGAAAGAAAGAAAGAAAGAAATCTTTTCATGTGACAACACTGAAGAAATGACACTTTGCTACAATGTAAAGTAGTGAGTGTACAGCTTGTATAACAGTGTAAATTTGCTGTCCCCTCAAAATAACTCAACACACAGCCATTAATGTCTAAACCGCTGGCAACAAAAGTGAGTACACCCCTAAGGGAAAATGTCCAACTTGGGCCCAATTAGCCATTTTCCCTCCCCGGTGTCATGTGACTCGTTAGTGTTTCAAGGTCTCAGGTGTGAATGGGGAGCAGGCGAGTTAAATTTGGTGTTATCGCTCTCACTCTCTCATACTGGTCACTGAAAGTTTCTACATGGCACCTCATGGCAAAGAACTCTGAGGATCTGAAAAAAAGAATTGTTGCGCTACATAAAAAGATGGTCTAGGCCAGGAGGTAGGCAACCTCATCCCTCCAGCTGTTTTGAAACTACAAATCCCATGAGACATTGCAAGACCCTGCCAATCACAAGCCTGGCTCCTAGAGGCATGATGGGATTTGTAATTTCAAAACAGCTGGAGGGGGCGAGGTTGCCTATCCCTGGTCTAGGCATTAGGAAGATTGCCAAGACCCTGAAACTGAGCTGCAGCACGGTGGCCAAGTCCATAAAAGCGGTTTAACAGGACAGGTTCCACTCAGAACAGGCCTCGCCATGGTAATACAAGCTTGAGGTATAAAATCCACAATGGAACACCACACAATGCCTTACTCAACCTTTTCAACCTAGAGGAACCCTCAAAATGACTTTCCATTCTAAGGGAACCCCTGCTAAAAATGACTATATCTACAGCGCATGATATATTAGATGGCCAGTGGATGTTCCTTACACTTGTGGCCATTGGGAAGAAATCCCCCCTTGCAGATAGCTAAAAAGATCGATGGTGTCAGTGGGAACTTATCAGAGGCAGGAATTGCTCAAGGAACCCCTAGCAAACTCTGGAGGAACCCTGGTCTAGACAACGTCCAACCTCCAGCTGTTGAAGAACTTGGCATACGTTGGGACTAGTTGCAGTAGACCAGGTTGCCTAAACTTGAAGGTTGGTAGTATTTCTGTACCAAAATTAGAAGTGATGTGGGTGGGCTACATCCTGTTTTTTTTTGCCGTCACCCCTTCCCTCTTTACAGATGCCCTGTGTGGCATTCACAGCCCCATGTGTCGGTTTTATTTGACTTTGTGCTTCTGTTGGTTTTCCTATGACCTTGTGATCCCATGTAGGTGCAAGACTGACAAGCTGTTCTATCCTTGCCAGCACTGCAAAATCCTTTATTAAACAGACACAGTGCGTATGTATCCTATAGTTATAAATTTACATGACCTTGGTGGTGGTTTCCGGGACTGTATCGATCCACAAAGAACCAACGCAATATCAGGGGTCTAATCTGTGGACTAGAGAAACTCTCAAAAAAAAAAAACGACCACAGGAAACCACCGTGTATTATCTCCAGGACAAACCCATCTTTAACGACTTCCTTAATAGGAGTCAACACCCAAATATTATTTCCTGAGCAGCCAAAGATATAGACAATAATGTCTTTCCTTCTCGGATACCGAGACAGGCATAAAAAGTCATAAAACAATGAGATAGGTCCATGTTGTCTCTACAATAATTACGAACAGCCGCCTCTTCTTTTCATTTTATGTTCTCAAACTGAAGACAAAACCATCCAGTGAATCACTGCAATATAACTAATGGTTTATATGGTCCTGCAGAATCATTTAGAAGAAGGAAATTCACAATGTTAACTTTAGCTCCAACCATAAAATAAAAAATAAATAAAGAAAGAAAGAAAAATGAAGAAAATAAAACTTTCATCTAAAAAAGGCATCAACTAATTTCTGCAACATCGGAATAACTGCTAAAAATGAAAGAAATAGCAAAAGAGAGAAGGCGAAAAAAAAAAATAAAAAATATTGTTCACTTCTGTTGACCTCTATAACAA